>CM057009.1:322707152-322855688 GCA_029891345.1 Dryococelus australis
GGAGGGGGGGAAGGAGGGGGAAGGGGGGGAGGAGGGGGAGGAAAGGGGAAGGGGGGAGGGGCGGGGGAGGGGAGGGGGAAGGAGGGAGGGGAAGGAGGAGGAGAGGGAGGGGGAAGGGAGGGGGAAGGGGGGGAGGGGGGGGAGGGGGGGTGGGAGGGGGAGAGGGGGAGGGAGGAGGAGGGAGGGGGGAGAAGGGGGGAGGAGGGAAAGGGGAGGAGGGAGGGGAGGGGGAGAAGGGAGAGAGGGGGAGGGAGGGGGGGGGGGGGAGGGGGGGGGGAGAAGGGGAAGGGGGGGGGAAGGGGAGGGAGGAGGGGGAGGGGAGGAAGGGGGGGGAGGGGAGGAGGGAGGGGGGAGGGGGGGAGGGGAGGGGGAGGGGGGAAGGGGGGGGAGGGGAGGGGGGGGGAGAGGGGGGAGGAGGGAGGGGAGGGAGGGGGGAAGGGAGGGGGAGGAGGGGGGAAGGGAGGGAGGGGAAGGAGGAGAGGGAGGGGGGGAGGGGAGGGGAGAAGGGGGGGAGGGGGGGGGAGAGGGGAAGGGGAAAGGGGGGGAGGGGGGGGGAGGAGGGGAAGGGGAGGGGGAGGGGGAGGGAGGGGGAGAAGGGGGGAGGGGGGAGGGAAGGGGAGGGGGGGGGGGGGGGGAGAGGAGGAGGGGGGGGGGGGGGGGAAGGGGGGGAGGGGAGGAGGGGAGGGGGGAGGGGGGGGGAGGGGGGGGAGAGGGGAGGAGGAGGGAGGGGGGGGGGAGGGGGGGGGAGGGGGGAGGAGGGGGGGAAGGGGGGGGGAGAGGGGGGGAGGGGGGGGGAAGGGGGGGGGGAAGGAAAAGGGGGGAGGGGGAAGGGGGGAGGGGGAGGGGGAGGGGAAAGAGGGGGGGAGGGGGGGGGGGGGAAGGGGGGGAGAGGGGGAGGGGGGGAGGGGGGGGAAGGGAGGGAGGGGAGGGAGGGGGGGGGGGAGGGGGGGGGAGGGGGGGAGGGAGAGGGAGAGGGGGGGGGGGGAGGGAGGAGGGGGGGGAGGAGGGAGGAGGGGGAAGGGGGGGGGGGGGGGGAGGGGGAGGGGGGAGGGAGAAGGGGGGGAGGGAGGGGGAGAGGGGGGGGAGAGGGGGGGGAAGGGGAGGGGGGGGGGAGGGGGGGGGGGGAGGGGAGGGGAAGGGGGGGGGGGGGGGGGGGGGGGGGGGGGGGGAGGGGGGGGGGGGGGGGGGGGGGAAAGGGGGGGGGGGGGGGGGGGGGGGGGAGGGGGGAGGGGAGGGGGGGGGGGGGGAGGAGGGGGGGGAGGGGGGGAAGAAGGGAGGGGGGGGAGGGGGGGGGGGGGGGGGGGGGGGGGGGGGGGGGGGGGAGGGGGGGGGGGGGGGGGGGGGGGGGAGGGGGGGGGGAGGGGGGGAGGGAGGGGGGGGAGGGGGAGGGGGGGGGGGGGAGGGGGAAGGGGGGGGGAGAAGGGGGAGGGGGGGGGGGGGGGGGAGGGAGGGGGGGGGAGGGGGGGGGAAGAGGGGGGGGGGGGGGGGGGGGGGGGAGGGGGGGGGGAGGGGGGGGGAGGAGGGGGGGGGGGGGGGAGGGGGGGGGGGGGGGGGAGGGGGGGGGGAGGGGGGGGGGGGGAAAGGGGGGGGGGGAGGGGGGGGGGGGGGGGGAGGAGGGGGGGGGGAGGGGGGGGGGGAGGAGGGGAGGGGGGAGGAGGGGGAGGGAGGGGGAGGGAAGGGAGGGAGAGGGGGGGAAGGGGAGAGGGGGGGGGAAGGGGGGGAGGGGAGGGGGGGGGGGGGGGGGGGGAGGGGGAGGGGGGAGGGAAGGGGGGAGGGGGGGGGGGAGGGGGGGGGGGAGGGGGGGGAGGGAGAGGGGGGGGGGGAGAGGGAGGGGGGGGGGAGGGGGAGGGGGGGGGGGGGGAGGGAGGGGGGAGAAGAGGGGGGGGGGGGGAGGAGGGGGGGAGGGGGGGGAGGAGAGGGGGGAGGGGGAGGGAGGGGGGGGGGGGGAGAGGGGGGGAGGGGGGGGGGGGGGGGGGGGGGGGGGGGAGGGGGGGGGGGAGGGGGGAGGGAGGGGGGGAGAGGGGAGGGGGGAGGGAGGGGGGGAGGGAGGGGGGGAGGGGGGAGGGGGGGAGAGGGGGGAGGGGGGAAGGGGGGAGGGGGGGGAGGAGGGGGGGAGAGGAGGAGGGGAGAGGAGGAGGGGAGGGGGAGGGGGAGGGAGGAGGGGGAGGGGGGGGGAGGGGAGGGGGGGGGAGGGAGGGAGGGGGAGGAGGGGAGGGGGGGGGGGGGGAGGAGGAGGGGGGGGGGGGGGAGGAGGGGAGGGGGGGGGAAGGAGGGGGGGGGGAGAAGGGGGGGGAGGGGGAGAGGGGGGGAAGGGGGGGGAGGGGGGGAGGAGGGGTGGAGAGGGAGGAGGGGGGGGGGGGGGGGGGGGGGGGGGGGGGGAGGAGGGGGGGGAAGGGGGGGGGAGGGGGGAGGGGGGAGAGGGAGAGAGGGGGAGGGGGGGGAGGAGGAGGGGAGGGGAGGGGGAGGGGGAGGGGGGAGGAAGGGGGGGGAGAGGGGGGGAGGGGGGGGGGGGGAGAGGGGGGGGGGGGGGGGGGGGGGATGGGGGGGGGGGGGGGGAGGGGGGGAGGAGGGGAGGAGGGGAGGGGGGGGGGGGGGGGGGGGGAGGGGGGGGGAGGGAGGGGGGGGGAGGGGAGGGGGGGGGAAGGGAGGGGGAGGGGGAGGAGGGGGAAGGGGGAGGGGGGGGGGGGGGAGGGAGAGGGGGAGGGGGAGGGGGAGGGGGGGGGGGAGGGGGGAGGGGGAGGGGGGGGAGGGGAAGGGAGGGGGAGGGGGGAGGGGGGGAGGGGGGGGAGGGGGGGGGGGGGGGGGGGAGGGGGAGGAGGGGGGGGGAGGGAGGTGAGGGAAGGGGAGGGGGGGAGGGAAGAGGGGGGGGGAGGGGGAGGGGAGGGGGGGGGGGAGGGGAGAGGGGGGGGGAGGGGAGGGAGGGGAGGGGGGGGGGGGGGAGAGGGGGGAGGAGGAGGGGGGGAGGAGGGGAGGGAGGGGAGGGGGGGGGGAAGGGGGGAGGGGGGGAGAGGAGGGGGGGGGGGGGGAAGGGGGGGGGGGAGGGAGGGGGGGGGGAGGAGGGAGAGGGGGGAGGGGGAAGGAAGAGGGGGGGGAGGGGGGGGGGGGGGGGGAGGAGGGGGAGGGGGGGGGGGAGAGAGGGGGAGGGAGGGGGGGGGGGGAGGAGGGGAGAGGGGGGGGGGGGGGGAAAAGGGGGGGGGGTGGGGGGGGGGGGGGGGGGGGAGGGGGAGGGAGGGGGGGGGGAGGGGGGGAGGGGGGGGGGGGGGGGAAGGGGAGGGGGGGGGAGGGGGGGGAGGAGGGGGGGGGGGGGGGGGGGGGGAGGGGGAGGGGAGGGGGAGGGGAGGGGAGGGGGGGGGGGGAAGGGGGGGGAGGGGGGGGGGGGGGGGGGGGGGGGGGGGGGGGGGGGAGGGGGGGGGGGGGGGAGAGAGGGGGGGGAGGGGGAGGGAAGGAGAGGGGAGGAGGGGGGGGGAGGGAGGAGGGGGGGGAAAGGGAGGGGAGGGGGAGGAGGGGAAGGGAGGGGAGGGGGGAGGGGAAGGGGAGGGAGGGGAGAGGGGGAGGGGAAGGGGGGGAGGAGGGAGGAGGGAGGGAGGGGGGAGGAGAGGGGGGAGGGGAGGGGGGGGGGGGGGAGGAGGAAGGGGAGGGGGGGAGGAAGAGGGGAGGAGGGGGGGGAGGAAGGAGGGGATGGGAGGGGGAGGAAGGGGAGGGGGAGGGGAGGAGAGGGGGAGAGGGGAGGGGGGGGGGTGAAGAGGGGGGAAGGGAGGAAGGGAGGGGGAGGGGAGAGGAGGGGGGGAGGAGGGGAAGGAGGAGGGAGGAAGGGGGAAGGGGGGGAGAGAGAGGAGGGGGGAGGAGCGGGGGAGGGGGGGAGGGGGGGAAGGGATGGAGGGGAGGGAGGGGAGGGGGGGGGAGGGGAATGGAGAGGGGGGGAGGGAAAGGGAGAGAGGAGAGAGGGGGGAAGGGAAGGGGAGGGGGGGAGGGGGGGAGAGAGGGGGAAGGGGAGGGAGGAGGAGGGGGGGAGGGAGGGGGAGAGGGGAGGGGAAGGGGAGGAGAGGGAGGGGGAGAGGGGAGGGGAGGGAGGAGGAGGGGGAGGGGAGGGGAGAGGAGGGAGGGGGAGAAGGGAGGAGGGGGGGAGAGGAGAAGGGGGGGGAGGGATAGGGAGGAGGGGGAGGGGGAGGGGGGAGGAGAGGGGGGGAAGGAGGGGAGGGGAGGGGAGAGAGGGGAGGGGGGGAGGGGAGGGGATGGAGAGGGAGGGGAGGGAGGAGGGGGGGGGGAGGGGAGGGGAGGGGGAGGGGGGGGGGAGGAGGGGAGGGGGGAGAGGAGGGGGAGGGAGAGGGGAGGAATGGAGGGGAGGGGGGGGGGGGAGGGAGAGGGGGGAGAGTTGTCCAACTGAGGAATGCTAAAAGTAGGGGAAGATGTAGAAATGTAGTCGCAAGGTTGCAGTAACACTGCCTCTATCAACAGAAAGGGAAGGAGGGAGTGAGAGAGGAGTAGTCGCCATACTGTTGCTATAACCACTGCCCTTCTCATCAAACTGTAAGGGGAGAAGAAGGCTAGAGAAGGTAGGTCCCATACTTTCTAGTAACAGCCTTTCCAAATGTAAGGGGAAGGTGTGGAGGAAGAGATGTAGTGCAACGGTTGCTAGGAAAGCTCCATACTGGGGAAGAGTGTACTAAAGAGGTAGGTATGTGCTAGGAACTGCCTTCTATCAAGTAAGGGTGAAGAAGTGTAGGGGGAGAGGTTTGCGCAAGGATGTAGTACCATCTCTACAAACATTACGGAGAAGTAGGGAGGAGAGGATTTAGTCGCCATCTGCGTTGCTAGGTAACCTGCCCTTCTCATCAAACATGTAAGGGGGGAAGGTGTATGCTGAGAGAGAGGATGTTAGTCGCCATACTGGTTGCTAGTAACCACTGCCCTTCTCATCAAACATGTAAGGGGGGAAGGAAGGTGTATGCTGAGAGAGAGGATGTTAGGTCGCCTACTGGTGCTAGGTAACCACTGCCCCTTTACAAAATGTAAGGGGAAGGAAGTGTATGGCGAAGAGAGGATGTAGGTCGCCTCTGTTGTAGGTAAAATGTTCTCAAAATGTAAGGGGGAAGGAAGGTGTATGACTGAGAGAGGATGTTAGTGTGCATACAGGTTGCTAGGTAACCACTGCCTTCTATCAAACATGTAAGGGGGAAGAAGTGTATGGGGGGAGGATGTAGGTCGCCATACTGGTTGCTAGGTACCACTGCCCTTCTATCAAACATGTAAGGGGGGGAAGGAAGGTGAGGGAGAGAGAGGATGTTAGCGCCAACTGGTTGCTAGGTAACACTGCCCTTCTCATCACAACATGTAAGGGGGGAAGGAAGGTGTATGGCTGAGAGAGAGGATGTTAGGTCGCCATACTGGTTGCTAGGTAACACTGCCCTTCTCATCAAACATGTAAGGGGGGAAGGAAGGTGTATGGCTGAGAGAGAGGATGTTAGGTCGCCATACTGGTTGCTAGGTAACCACTGCCTTCTCATCAAACATGTAAGGGGAAGGAAGGTGTATGGCTGAGAGAGAGGATGTTAGGTCGCCATACTGGTTGCTAGGTAACCACTGCCCTTCTCATCAAACATGTAAGGGGGGGAAGGAAGTGTGATGGTGAGAGAGAGGATGTTAGGTCGCCATACTGGTTGCTAGGTAACCACTGCCCTTTCTCATCAAACATGTAAGGGGGGAAGGAGGTGTATGGCTGAGAGAGAGGATGTTAGTCGCCATACTGGTTGCTAGGTAACACTGCCCTTCTCATCAAACATGTAAGGGGGGGGAAGGAAGGTGTATGGCTGAGAGAGAGGATGTTAGGTCGCCATACTGGTGCTAGGTAACCACTGCCCTTCTCATCAAACATGTAAGGGGGGAAGGAAGGTGTATGGCTGAGAGAGAGGATGTTAGGTCGCCATACTGTTGCTAGGTAACCACTGCCCTTCTCATCAAACATGTAAGGGGGGGAAGGAAGGTGTATGGCTGAGAGAGAGGATGTTAGGTCGCCATACTGGTTGCTAGGTAATCACTGCCCTTCTCATCAAACATGTAAGGGGGGAAGGAAGGTGTATGGCTGAGAGAGGGAATTAGGTCGCCAATACTGGTTGCTAGGTAACCACTGCCCTTCTCATCAAACATGTAAGGGGGGGAAGGAAGGTGTATGGTGAGAGAGAGGATGTTAGTCCGCATACTGGTTGCTAGGTAATCACTGCCCTTCTCATCAAACATGTAAGGGGGGAAGGAAGGTGTATGGCTGAGAGAGAGGATGTTAGGTCGCCATACTGGTTGCTAGGTAACCACTGCCCATCTCATCAAACATGTAAGGGGGGGGAAGGAAGGTGTATGGATGAGAGAGAGGATGTTAGGTCGCCATACTGGTTGCTAGGTAACCACTGCCCTTCTAATCAAACATGTAAGGGAAGGAAGGAAGGTTGTTGGCTGAGAGAGAGGATGCCAAGTCGGCAAACTGGTTGCTAGGTAACCACTGCCCTTCTCATCAAACATGTAATGGAAGGAAGGAAGGTTGTTGGCTGAGAGAGAGGATGCTAAGTTGGCAAACTGGTCGCTAGGTAACCACTGCCCTTCTCATCAAACATGTAAGGGGGGGAAGGAAAGTGTATGGCTGAGAGAGATGATGCTAAGACGGCACACTGGTTGCTAGGTAACGACTGCCCTTCTCATCAAACATGTAAGGGGGGGGAAGTAAGGTGGATGGCTGAGAGAGAGGATGCTAAGTCGCCATACTGGTTGCTAGGTAACCCCTGTACTTCTCATCAATAATGTAAGGGGGGGGGGAGGAATCTGTATGGCTGAGAGAGAGGATGCTAGGTCGCCATACTGGTTGCTAGGTAACCACTGCCCCTCTCATCAAACATGTAAGGGGTGGAAGGAAGGTGTATGGCTGAGAGGATGTTAGGTCGCCATACTGGTTGCTAGGTAACCACTGCCCTTCTCATCAAACATATAAGGGCAGGAAGGAAGGTGTATGGCTGAGAGAGAGGATGTTAGGTCGCCATACTGGTTGCTAGGCAACAACTGCCCTTCTCATCAAACATGTAAGGTGGGGAATGAAGGTGTATGGCTGAGAGAGAGGATGCTAGGTCGCCATACTGGTTCCTAGGTAACCACTGCCCTTCTCATCAAACATGTAAGGGGGGGAAGGAAGGTGTATGGCTGAGAGAGAGGATGCTAGGTCGCCACACTGGTTGCTAGGAAACCACTTCCCTTCTCGCCATGCACGTAAGAGGAAGTAACAACCCAGATGCACGTTGCACAACACAGCAGATAGATGTGTAGGTAAAACGTATTTCACATCCAGTTACTAGACGTTTGCATAAACCACTAGCTAAAAAATGATAGTTGCAGGATATCTTAGCCAACAGGACCCAAAATATACTTTAATCGATGCAACATGCGATAAACGATACAAATGGGTTATTTAAATATGAATTTTGCAGAGACCACAAAAATTGTAGGTGGATACAATTTAACAGGATATGCAATAAAGATACTTCGAGAGTTGACTGTACTTTAATTAAAATTGAGATAGATATGAAATATCATGCGGACTTAGAATAACAAGGGTAATAGTGGAAATAGGTATTTTAGCGTTGTCAATAAAAGATGTGTGAATATTTATTGAATTGTAATAAATTGGAAATAAAATTTAGTCATTTAATTTTTATTATGACCACCATCCCTCACAAACTCTAATACGTCCCCAGAATCATGAAAAAATATTATCACTGGTGTGTATATCTCCAGTCAGTAAAGAGTTAATGAAGGAAAAAATTTGTTAACAAGACACAAATATACAAAGTTGGAGTGAAATCATACAACAAAATGTTAACAGACTTTTATTATATAAAATTTCAATGGCACTGACAACAGTATACATCATAAAGTATAAAACCTATGGTATAGTGCCTGATAACTGCACTTCATTTCAATGCCTTTTCTTGAACACTTTTGTGGAGATCTTCATTTACCAAGAAATCAGAGTTGTCCTGATACCGATACTAGATCTGTTTTGGGTGGACCAGGGTGGGGTATGGTATTGCAACTGATACTTTGGCAATGGTTTAGCAAAACATAGTTGTATATTCTAGGGTATGAAACTGTGAAATGTATGCATACTTTAACAGGTATAATTTTCTGACATCATGCAATGGTACAGGTACCCATGGTATCACCACATGGAGTTCAGATATTTAACAAAAGGCTACGCACAAGGAATTGTGATGTAAGGTGGTTAACTCAATGGACATAAGTGTTGCATTTTATAATGACATGCAGTAAACTAAGTTTGATCATAGGGCATTGTAACAGTACTGCAGTAGTCTATGCTGACTGGGATACTGTGATTTATTTACTTTCAGGATTTCAGGTGACCTGCTTGTAGTAAAAACAGGTATGGTAAAAATATTTCATTACAGAGCATAACACAAATGGAAGAGAGTAAAATATGAACAAGAGACAACAAACTGTCATTTTCAAGGAATTATCATTGAAAGATAATGACAATTGCATTGTAATATTTTTGTAATCATTTGAATGGACTGTACTCGCTACCAAAATTATTACAAGAACAAAACAAAGAAAGAAAAAAACAAGAGAAATCATACAAAAAGAATAACAAAAACCAACACAGTTTTCTTCATGTTTTGTGTTTTATGTGGCCACTATGCGAGTTGTATTTTCCTGCTGTATTTATTGAAATTGGGTTTTCACTGGTATCAGTTTAACAATGAGTTGGTTTTTTTGGTTGGGTTTAATTATTTTTTATCTGTTCTCTTATACTCTGACCAGGAAATAATCTTCTCCTGAAGTGTGTTCTTCTTGGCTGATGTCCAATTTTCTTATCTAGTTTGCTTCCTTTTGCTTGCTTGATAGGTTATTTTTTCCCCAATTTTCTGTTGTTTATTCACATTTTTTTGTTCTTAGGCTTATTTTCAACAACAATGGATGTAGTCCATTTAAAAACTTATATAATCTTAAAGGAACTGTTATTTTAGACATACGCCATTACACAGCTTTGTCATCTGTCCAAAATAATTGTTCCCTAAATTTTTTACGACCATCATATGAATGATTCAAACACAAACAAAAAGTTTTTCAAAGACTTGGTCTGTTGCTGCAGAACCATTATGAACAATCACCACTAGCCACACAAGGTATTGGGAGGTCCAAATTTGAGAAAAAACACAGAACTGCTGTAAGAATTTGCATTACAATAAAATGCTTGCCACTTCAGAAATTTTACAAAGACACCGCAAATGTTATGTTAATAGAATTTCACTTGTGTCACGTGAAGTGGCAATCTGCATAGGCCACTAAGCAACATGTGAACTGCAGTTTAAACAATACAGCATTCTGATTGTATTCATTACAGTGGAACTTAACTATAATGAAAACAAGATGATAGGGAGATACATTATCTACAAAAAAAATTGTTGCATGGAAGCTCACAAGTTAACCATGAAATACAATGTAGTACATCCAGCAGTGGTATTTTCCACACAAATTATAATTCACGTAAAGATTATTAAAATTAGAATAACCAATAATAACTGGCAACTATGAAAAACTGATTATTATTATTATTATTATTATTGTTTTTGCTATCCATCAGTAAATACACCCAACAGGGATTGAAAAGAAACGCACATCACATCTGCCTGAACCATTTGAATTATAGTTTCTAAAACTAATTGGACTATGTAATTGCACACATTTTTATTTTTAAGAACAGCAGAGCCCTTTACAATATGAACAGACTGCTGACCCACTGAGCATAAAATCCAGTTTCTCTTTCTGTTACCATATCCATCTCTTTTTATTGTGTGTGATATCCCATCTTTTAGATTATCACACTTTCAATACTTTTATTCACTCCTCACTCCCCTTTGTTTCCAAGAATGCAGCACCACCTGGCAATAGGATTATAGCCAAGCAAGGTCAAGAGGAAGAGTCCGTAGACAGTATGGTATTCAAGGGGCAGAAACGGATGCAATTGAACTGGGCACAGTCTTGTTTAAAAGATTGGACACAAAGTCATGTTGAAAAGATAGGAAAAGAAAAACTGAGTTACTGGACAAATACGCCCATCTCGGTTCAAGATGCTGTGTTGTTATGGCTGGTCTTCTATGCTCTCTTCTTTCCTCTAACTTCCATTTCGTCTGTTCTACCCCACACTGCCTTTAAAAGACTCTGGAAGATTGTTTCAAAACCCCTCACTCTGTGCAGGAATGACTGGTGGGCAGTTACTTGCTTTGAATTACACAATGCCTCACAACGTTGGGTCTTTAAATTAAGTTGGTCATTTATCTATGTTTACACAGAGCCTGAAAGCTTTTTCAACACATTTGATATATCGCTAGGATGTATTTTTCCAGCTGTGTCTACAACACTGAGCAACATGACAAGTGCAGATTATAAACACAACCATTTCTTATTTAAATTACATGTTAGATTACTGCATTTCTAACTTCTTTGCATATTTAATTACTTGAAACTTATGCAGCAGGTATGATTATAGAGAGATGAAGAAAGGATGTTACAACTTTGAGGCCACTTGTAGCTATTGGCTGCCACAGTGTGTTACTTGCCTAGTTAACACGTTTGTGAATATGCTCAATGTGCCTATAAAAACATCACTTTAAGAAGGGAACTCAAAAATTCTACCTTACTTAGCTACCTAGTGGAAGTGGTATCAGATGACAGTACCTGTAACAGTAGTGGGATTGGGCTATCAGAACAACTCCGCAAGGACAACCCATTCCAAATGTGTAGTACACAAAAAAAAATACAAATTACAGAAATGAAAGCAAAAGACAAGCAAGATGCGGAATACTAGTCAACTACAGAACAATAATTATGGTAAAATCAATTTATGATATTTTGGCAGCATCAAAACAAAAACATTTTCATAATGGGTTTACCATTACTTTTAACACAAATAATACTTGTCTTATAAAGCCAAACAGCAAAATAAAATGTACACACACTACATACTTATTTCTAAAGGCTGTTCATGGTAAAGTGAGCACTTCTGAAAGTCCTGCTAAATTTCTACTTTCAGCCCACTGGTTGCATTGATTTCCATGTAAATATCAAAATAAACACTGCCACATAACTTTGAGCTGGTGTTTACATCAACTTGCTCATTTGCCCACTGCATACTCATTAAATAAATAAGTAATCAATGTTGTATTTAGCACTATAAACATGTACACATTATTTTCAGCAAAATAATATTGGTTTGTGAATATTGATTTATGTTCAAAATTGTTTTTATGTTTAGACATAAAATAATTCCTTTAAATGTGTTCAAAACTTATGTTTTAATGTATTCCTTAACACTTGAGGAATGATTCACCTGCAGTATAAAATACCATATTTTGGCACGTATATGCTGTGTGCGTGTATAGGCCACACCAGATAATTTTATGAAAAATTAGGGATAGTTAATATTTCAAGTATAGGCCTCGATGAATTTTTGTCAACAATAGAAAACTACGGTGACATAAAACTATTAAGTTTTCTGTCTGGTGTGTACTTGTTGCATTGCAAAAAAAAATGCACGCACACACACACAGAGCTCCAGCAGACTTTCTCATCCGGCCAGAAAGACCAGAGAGAGAGAGAGTGAGAAACAAGAGAGATGGTAGGGTGGGAATTCTAAAAATAGCCAAGCGCTGTGTGGTAACAGGGAGTGCAAAGAGGAGAAGAGACACCATGTAGTTGAAGGGGGGAGCAGAAGGGACTGACAAAGAACCCAGTCATGGAAGAGGGGGTGAGGTAGAGGAAGGGACGGATGCAAATATGAGGGAGAAAGAAAATAATGAGAGCTAGCAAGCTTTGAAAGGTAGGGGAAGGGGGGGTTGAAAGGAGGGCTGCAGAGAAAGAGGGAGGAAAAAAAAAATGACCCAACCGAAGGGGGAAATAAAGAAAGCGACACCAGCTCTGAATTCACAAGGCGGCCCATAACATTGGCCTTTTAAGCATTTAAATACGAATGATAAGCTATTAATTTGTTCTTATTATCTTTAACTTCCTTAGAAACTAAGTTTAAACATAAAAATGTAGTGTATGTTGACAAATTTCTGAACATGTTTCGAGAGAAGATTTTTTTAAATGCCAATATCTCGTAAATAAGCCGCACCCTACTTTTTGTAGTTTTTTTTTTGTAAAAATGTGCGACCTATACACGCCAAAATATAGTATAATGATGCCACTGTTTAAAAATGAGTGACATAGTGCCGATTACAAGTTGGTAATTGCCTAAATACTAAACAACACGCACACATTTATTTAAGCTTTCATAATTGCAACACATATCACAAATGTAACAAAACACACTCATTCAAAGTTTCTTAAAGTTTATTCGAGGTTTAACATTTATACAGACTTAAAATGTATGAAGCAGCACTTTTTCCCGGTTGACATATTCTGTAAAATTCTAAGAATTTATGGGGCAATAACCTATGTGGAAACACAGCAGAAATCAATAACAATGACACTTCACTCAGAACATGTATAAAATATTTGATTTATTACATTTCCAAATACAGTACACTCCCTATTAACTCTGTTAATCGGGGCCTGATAAAAATATAAATAAGCGAATTTGTATCTAAAAAAACCTGGACAATCAAATTTAGAAATTTTTGCTATTAATGGAACATTGTTTTATCACGATTTTCGGAGCCAGTATCACAGTACCTATTAAACATTTTAAAGTAAACACAAATCACACACTGTATGTGCAGGATTTAAAGTACTGTACTGTATGTAGAAGATACTTTAACTGATATTTATGTTGCAGTGAGTGTAGTGTCATTCACGGTGCATTGAGTATACTTGCGCCAGGCGGGCAACACGGAGCCTGACAAGCAATGCGTAGTTATGTGTGCTGCTTCCTACTGTGCATCACACAGACCTGTCATTGAGATGGCAGAGTGAGTTGAAAGTTTAGAATTCAATGCAGTAAAGACTATAACGGGACTTTAAAAGAGGCAACCTGGAATATAAACAATACAGTACAATCCCAATTTAGAAAAAACTCTTACAATACAAAAGCAGTACTTAAAGTTAACTTTTGCTAAGGCAAGGAAAACACATAAAAAAAAAAAGTAAAAATTCATTTATTTCAAAGTTAGTGACAACCATAATGTATTTTACAAAAATTTAAGTGCACACCTATGTAAGTAAGTGTAGGCTGCTTTCTCATTGTCTAAATAGGCTGGACTGAAACATCTCAGATTTCTATACATCTGTAATTACTAGATGCTTATTTAAATTTTACCGACTTATGCACACAAAAGTTTTAAAATTCTGAAATGTTTAGTTTTATGTAAACATTTAAACACTTAATTTCAAAAAATGTAAAAACCGTCAAACCGTGCCTTTCTTGAAAAAGGCTTCAATTTTCTTTTGTTTGGCACCGGAATTGATGTTTTCGTTTATAACACGCCATGCTCAATTAATTTTATTAGTTTTAACTTTTCCACTATAGTTTAAACTGTGCTTTTACGCTTTGTTGGCATTGCTAACATTACACTACAAACAGTAAACAATGACCTGGGCCGGCGATCAATAAACTAGCATGGCTTGGTGTTGATGGAGGAGGGACTGAGGCCGTGTCCGAAACGAAAAAGAAAAATTTCTTTATTTTGTAATTTGTCATTTCATAAGTTACACTTTGGGAGTTATAGACAGTAACTTGTTTAGCACTTGCGGCAATGCATTTTTACATTAACAGTGAAAAATATTTTTATCTAAATTTAATGCTTAAAACTGACATAATATTTCCACAATCATCACTGGAATGCTGCGCATACAGCAATAAACAAGAAGTTATGCAACAACAACTTCAAAAAAGCTTGTTGCGAAATATATAAACAAAGGACAACAGTTACCTGGTTTTTAAAACATGCCTAGCATATTTAATAAACCATTATTTGTTTTATAAAACGTTCGCATGTGTTCACTTTGTATTTTTGCTAACATCTGCTGATGGATAGAAAATACGGAATACCAAATTACCAAATACAATACCATTTTTTTTATACAACATCGGTTCACGTAATCATTTTGTCAACAAGATCTGCCATTTCGGACACTGCCTGAGACGAGTCAGAGTCAGACCCGCTTCATTAGACGGAAATGGATCTCTCATGTGGGTCTCTGTGGCAGGCTAACAGTTTAAAGAGATAAACATCAGCTCACACGGCACAGTGACAGATGATGTACAGTACCCTGCTTGTTAAACAACACACTTTACAGCATCACCTTACCGCTGCGCGGATAAGCAGAAAAAAGGTTAAGTGAAGCACAAATAAGCGGGAGTGTACTGTACCTTATTTAAGAAGATACAAACAACATTTTTAATCATGTTGGTCTCAAATCACTGTTTGTCCACCAGGAGTACAGAGTGGAAAAAAATACCAAAACAAAACAACGAATCAGCAAACTTGAAATGTTGCATCATCCAGGTTATAATATGAAAGAATAACAAAATACAGTGGATTCTCCATCCATCATTTCTCAGGGGACTGTCGAAAATTCCCATACAAATGGACTTTTAATGAATATGGTCTTTAAATGCAGATAAATAAACAATGGGACCACATAATACGTTCTATGGCTGTGGGATTTCAATCCATCCAAGTTCAATACATAGGCATTCTACTGTATACGTGTTGGAATCATACCACATTTTATTCTTATTTGCATACAGCAGAAAGAAATTGAATTGCAGGTGAGAACAAATTTTTAACATTAGGCCTAATAAAACATTAAAACATGGAACTACATCTCATAGTTTGCTGCCAACTTAACAGTGAGTATTGCTGTGATTGCTTACGTTAAAATGTATAAATTTACTGGCAGTAATTTTTCTCATATATTGATATCAAGAGTGCTCACTTTATCGTGAACCACCTATACACAATTGAATTAAAAATTGGAAATATACGAACTCACACATTACTGAACTTTACGTGTGGGTATCCAAAACTAAGAGATGAAATGAGTGCAAACTAAAAAATTTCTCCTTTTCTTCTTGTCAAACAAAATGCAACATATAGTACAACATACATATAAAATTGACAACATCCATGTACTCTTACTTATTATGCCAACCAGACAGCAAAGCCATAATGCCTGCCTGTTTAACAGAACCATACACACTCAGGTAAACAAATTAAAATATTTAAAAGATCAAAACTTTTTACACACAAAAAGCTGGCCAAATTTGGATATTTCATGGCAAAATACATTGTAACACATAAAAATTTGCATTCATGCTCTCTTTAAAATCACAGCTGGCTTACACATTCACAATTAGGTCGCCACTTTTCACAGTTAGGTCACCACTTTTCAAGTACAGCTATACACAATTCTAGGGAATGTTTGTAACAAACTATTCAGGTTTCACTGAAAATAAATTTTTACACTCCATCATTATGAACAAACGAGCGGCTGTACACCAATAATTACAACACTGGAAACTGTGTCACACAACTGCATCCTAAAGTTATAGTAACACGAACATGATAGTTTCAACTATTCAAAAGATCAAGTAAACTTCAAAGTAAACACTGACCAGCAATTTACACTCAATACTTTCAACAAGAAACATGCAGTTTGTTTTGTGCAGTTACTGCCTGCAATACACCATCTTTAACATATCACTTTTTGTACTATAGTTAAATGGTTGTACTTAAATATAAAGGTAATATTTATATCTTCACAACATAAATACTGCACATGCAATTTTGATGGCAAACAGCAAATAATTCACACTGAAATGAGTCATCAGTCTGTGAAAATATAAAGAAAGTTATCGATGGGCTGCCGACATACCTCAATATGTTCAAGAGGCAAACTGCATGCAAACAACAAATATGCATGTACACATTCAAACTTAAAAGTTAAAAGGATGCACTTCCAAATCAAAAAATTTATTTCAAAGATAAAAAAATAAATTTCACAAATATGCAAATCTGTGGTGGAAAGTATAAAATAATGGAGGGGAAATAATAAAAGGGTAAGTGTTTGAACGTGCTGTACAAGAACAAGAAGAAACCGCACTGAAAATATTAACAGAAAAGATGAATGCAAACCAAGGGATATGAACATCAGATCTAATTTACCCCTATGTATGTTCTCACATTTGAACACTGAATCACCACACTTTCAACAGGGCATACTGTATCTTCTGGTAGACACATCAGTTGTAGGTGTACCAATATCAACAAAACTTTAAGTGAATACAGTTACCGTATTTACCCGAAAGGAAGACGATCCTGAATCTAAGACGACACCCCCCTCCCCTTAAAAAAATATTTCAACCTGAATTAAAGACTACTCCTGTGAAGTGCTGAAAAAAATACTTAGGTTGAAAGTAGTATTTTTACACGAATTTATTACAAACCCTTCAAGATGAAATGCTATTATTTGAGTAAAATATATCGTTTATTTGCTTTTAAAGAAAGCTAATCACAATGAAACATGTGTGTGTATGATAGCAGCATGTATGATAGCTGATAGCTGGCTGTATGATAGCAGCATCTTTCTTACACTGTAAAACATTTGTGAGTGTTATATTCGTGACTTGAACCATTTTTCTTCCCAGCAAAGCGTTTCCTCTGTGTAGCCATTTGCAAATTAATCGGATTAGGATTAGCCAATTAATTGGATTAGCCATTAATCTGCAAAATCTATTTTTAGACCATCCCCGTCAACATGTCATTTGCCTAGTGAATTAGAACCCACCCGCCTCTCCTACTCAAACGTTTTTATGCGTCTGGATGACATCGGATAAGGGGACCCTTGACAAAGTTGACAGGTACAGTCTCAGCACTACAAAAACACATCCAACCATAGGGCACACTGTATTTAAGCATGAAATGCATTTGTCAAAATCCTCTGTCTCATGGCATGCCAATTTTGGAGGATTAACTGCTTCCTGAGTAAAAAAACTATGAATAGAAGCCCACAAACTTAAATACTAAACTAGTAGTGTCACACATTTATGGTATTTGTCGTCTTAGGTTTCGAATTGAAGATGACTCCTTATTTTTTCTATTCCTTTTCTGTCAAAAAATCTTATCTTCCTTTCAGGTTAATATGGTAGTTACAATGGCCTACAGCAAAAATTTCAGGTTGGGACACATTTACTGTCATAAGAGACCACTTAAATGTATTATGGCAACAATATCAGTGAAAATAAGAAAGGGGAGTTTGCTGAAGGAGATGTTACAATAGCAAATATAGCATAATGGACCATAAGTAAGACAGAGTTAGTTCAAGGGCATAAGGAGAAATACAAATTCACTGGTAAAGGGCCCTATGAGAAGTGGTGGATGGATAGAACTAGATGGCGAGATGAATATTTCACGCTGATCTGGCCAATGGTTGGATTTGGTGCAAAATGATTATAAATTGTGTTACACAATTCCAACTTTAAAAGCAATTTATTTTGTTACTATGAGGCATTATGTCTCAGGAAACAATTACAAACACCAATAAATATATAAGGAGATTGAAATAGGTACACCTCCAACACAAATGTGCCTACTCAAAATATGACACTGACTTGCAATTATTATGCAATATACATTTCCCCTTTAAACACAAGAAAGATTTCTGTTTACACAATAATTTTTTGTGAATAAACAAATCTAATTAATTCATACACAGTTCTCCCAAAATACTGTAATTGGTATGTCGCACAGAAAGTCTCTTGTTATGAATTCAAATGTGATGTCAAACAAACACCACGACTCACAACTCATCATCTCTCAGTTCATATATATAGGCTGTGAATACTGTATTTACCCCTATATAGGGTGACCTTGGAAATAACACATTTTCCACACTATCTCTTTGGTCTAGAGGAGAAATATATTTCCCCAAAAATTTTTTGGACATGCATTTTAAATAAGGTTTCCATCCTCAATTGAACTTCAAAAATGTTCAACATGCCTATCCACTGGTGCCAAAGGTTAAAAGTACACAAAATATATTTCCAGTGTCATAAAAACATAACACTGAGGTTGGACACCATTTTCTGTGCTCAAATGAAATAAAACTATCTTGGAGAATTTTTTGTGAAGCAACCGTTTGTAAAACTGAATTACACACAGTTGTTCATAAGTTTCAGAGTACAACACCTCAGGCCTACTCAATCCAAAGGAAGTCACACTTTGTTTCACATCTACATGTTTTTAGCACATTCATAAAAATGTTTATTCAAGATATTCAGATGTTATCTGTATCATGATTACACACTCATGTCATACTAAAAATACCAATTACAACTTAGTGCTGCCCAAGCAAAAGTACAGACGACTTATTCCTTAGTTTATCAAATAACATGACCCTTAACTTTTGAAAATAAAAACGTGAATAAAATACTATTGTATTTAGGTAAACAGGATATGAGTAACAAATTTTTATTGATTATCATCCGTTGTTCTTGGAACCAATCTCTTCAGTTGTTCTTCGAACCAGTGAATATGAGTAAGAAACAAACAATATCAAAATAATCATATCAAGAACATATATAAAAAAAGTGATAGCCAGCATCGGGGAGCAGCAAACTAAGAACTAATTAAATTACAAGAAAATGTCATACTCATGTCAAACAACCAATTAATAACAAACATGTGGATTTTCACAACTGAACTTTCACAAGACACAAAATTAATTGGTCCTTTTGGTAAATTATCTCCAAGCCCTTGTCATACTGCATAGTTTTCCCATTAAACTGTTTCAAAGATAGTAGTTTGTGATGTCACTGAAGTGTAACTAGTGCAACCAATTGTGTTTTAAAGGAGCACAACCGCTTCAATTACAATTAAACACCACTCGAACAATTTTCCTGGTGTTTGACAGATTCGGCCAATAAGAATTGTACGCAATATTAACTGTCATTACACACCAAACAAAACATTAAAATGATTAACAAGTTATTATAAATTACAAGAATAATTTGTTTTCATAAAATTTTATATTAAAGCTATCTGGGTACATATACTGTATGAAATGAACAATGTACAATAATATTAAAAACTCAGAGGCAATAAATTTAATTATGCTCTGAATACCTGTAATAAACAAAATAAAAACTTAATTTAGAGGTTAAAATATCATTGCAGTCTTAACATTCTTTCATGTGTTTTGCATGGGAACACAAAAGCATTATCCAACTTGACAAATTATGGTAAAATTAAAAAATCACACTAGAAGACCCAAATTAAAAAATTTTAATAGTGTGGCAGATTTTCAAACATACATGATACCAAATTTATTTGAAGAAAATGTTAAAGTCCTTATTCTGTCAAATTTTATTCTCATAAATTTAATCTTTAAGGTGAAAATTTGGCGGTATGCCAGGAGCTTAGAGAAATAGAGGCTTATCACCTTCTTGAATTTGGTGCACACTTAAAAAACTGTTTTTAAAAATTGCTGGTATTAAAAAAACAGCAAAAATGTCAATTGTAATTTTATTAAAATATTAATACTGGTGCCAAAATCACAAACACATAGTGATATCTCACTATACTTTTTTTAAACTATCAAATAATTTCTAGTGCCTAAATTATAGAACAAAAAAAATCTATTTTTGTACGAAGCCAAATTCTATTAATAAAATAATTGTAACTGTTGACTTATAAATTCTTTCAAGAATGTACATTCTATACATTTAACTTAAAAAATTTTTGCTGTCAGACATTGCAGTTTAAACTTTTATTTAATTATAATATATAGTATGCTTCCTGTGGGTAAAAGACCCTGTTACAGTTGACCTGAAAATACTTTAATAAACAGTTAACATAATTGTTGGAACTTGAAATCATGGCAAAGAAGTACACCTCTCAAAAATATTGGTGTCCACATTGACAAATACATTAATGAAAGACAGTCTCTGTATTCATAACAACATGCTTTGGCGTCGAGATCGTCCTATCACACCTGGCTTCGGGAAGTTGGCCGAGCGATATCCAGGGTCTTTGCTCAGCTGGATTGAAGGAACGGTGAAAATTGACATCACTGAAATGAAAAAAGAGCGAACATGATGTTCAGAAGCAGTTCAAAGTGCATAGATATAAACAGTAAATAACTAGTTATTCACATAGGCATTAAATGCATGCCAACAACTGACAAGGACCAAGTACAGGGTTATGTGAATAAACTCGGACCTTCAAACATTTTTGTACAGACATAAGAACTACAATATTTTTCTTGGTAGTGGTAACATTTTAGTTGTAGCAATAGAAAATTGTGTGTTTGATGTTGCACAGTAATGCAGAGTGCAGCTGAAGATAATAGGCTTGGAACAAGTTGGCTCACCATGAGCATGACAGCTGTCAACGACACTGTGCCAATATAACATTTTCTACACTACATTTTAAAACTTTAATTTTTACATTGGGTTACATAATAATGTTAATATATGGAATACTACAATAATTATTTGTTGGGATGAAACTGATTTGTTCGGAAATTCATGGAGTTGTTCGATTAGCTGTTTAGGGTGTGGTTTCAGTTGCAAGGTAGAAAAGCAAAGATAACCAAGTGGGAGAAATAAAATGGGAAATTTTGGAGAGGTTTGGGCCAGAAGCAATTAGGATGTATCTTGGTAAGGACTCAGGGTGCCAGCCCATGAGGGCATGCAGAGCACGAGCTCTTTGGTTGAAGGTCATAATGTCACCCTTGTGGTGGAGACTGGACGCACCCAGAATAAAATCACTATTGCAGCAGCAGACCATCGGTATCCAGGATGCTGGAACATGTTTAGATACACAACATGTACCTCTTAACCTGGATAGTCATCACTGAGAGGGTGAGGCAAAATGACTGCTAGCCCAGGAAATAAAAGCCAAAATTGTCCATTGCTGCAACTCATTCCAAGAAATGTGAATTTTTCTCAGATAGACCCTAATGAGATATGCATTTCTTGGAAAGATCCTGCCTTTTCTCCTCGTGCTTTTCCTTCCACCACTCTCCAAAGTGTAAAAATTATATTTTCTGTAAATTGCTTTGATGCTGGCTAAGAGCCAGTGGCAGTCAGACCATGACGGCGCTCACAGCTAACGTACCACATGGGTAAGCACGCGTGCGCAGATGCCACGACCACGGACTTTCCCAAAACGAGATAACTATTTTCAGTGTCATGTATTTTCTTTTCCAGGGCCAAAACTATGTTTTGAAGTGTAAAAAGTGTTATTTTCAAATGTCCTGCAATGTTTATGTATTCAAATTCAAATTATGCACTGCGCTGAAGAGCTGGACGCTGATATTCAGGCAAGAACACCTTCAAAAGACATCTATGGAATAACAGTATTTCAGATTTAAATTTGCTTTGATTATTCTATATTAAAATATCTTATGTGCCATTTAATTTAATATATTAAAATTTTTGCTCAGAGTACATAGCACTTCCACTTGTGTGAACCCTGTAGACAGCCATGGAAGGTCCACATGACCCCGGCCTCTGGGCAGTCGTTTTAGGAGAGCTGGCGAGATAAGATGCAGTCACGTATTCACTTCATATTTTTGCACTGAGTTAGATTTCCATAGCTTTCATGTAGCATACAGGTTAACCTTTGCTTGCATACGTTTTGCCAGACACATCCCCAGGATTATGCTTCAGCTTAACTAATTAGTTTGCAGCTCTTGTGGCATTTTGAAACTTAAATGTGATGAGAGGAGAGAATGTCTGAGAGGCCACGCGGCCCGCACAACTTGTAAATCACGTGCCATCACCCCATGTTAAGGGCTTTTTCTTGTAACTTCTGCGTCATTGCGACAAGCAATAATAAGGGTAATATTTGTATGTGCATATTCAAGGGTTTTGTCATATTTAATTGTTTTACGGCCACATCACTCACTGCCATGTGGTTAGCAGCTGCCAAGTCTGTATCTGCGCCATCACTGCGCTCCGAGGGTTATCTCTTGTAATTTATGTGCGCCGTAATTTTTCTCAGGGTTATACATATTGTTTCATTCAGGGTTTTCGTAATTTTTCATGTTTGATGATTTTGTGTATGACCACGTGGTCACTTCATATGTCTGGATTTTCCCGCCATCAGGCATGCTAGGAGCTTTTGTACGCTCACATTGCACAAAGAATAATTTGGCTAACGCAGGTAGCATTTTGGCTGACGAGTTTTTATTGGATTTCAAGGGAAATAATGAATTTTTCATCTGCACATGTGGTTCGCTAAAAACTTCATCCAACTGCATCCGCGCCATCAAAGGGTCTTTTTACGCATCAGCGTGTTTAATTGCCTGTTTCATGTCGTGCCCCATGTTCACCCAGTGATCTTTTGTATTGTCTGTACCGCGGTATTATTTCCATCCTAGTCCGCTATGTGTATTAATCGTCGCCACACCTCACGTGGTTTGGGAAGCGTCCCTACGAGTAGGCGTTAATGATGAGAGTAAATGCACGTGGTAGTTTCATTTCTCATTCTCAGTGTCCTGTCTCCAGGAAAAATTTTGTCCACCCTAGCGGCTGTAGACCCCTTTCCTTGTGGAGACTGCGTCCTCGTACACCAGGGAGAAGTCATCCATCTAGGAGTGCGTGAGTTGAGTTGCGTGCTGGGGGAATCACCCACCGGAACTGGCTAGTCACGTCTGAGGTTAACATAAATTAATTTCCGGCATGAATTGTAACTTGGCATGATTAAAGGAATCTTATCAGTAGAATCATATGTATCTTTGTAGCGTCAGAACCCAGCTTACCTCCAGTTATTCAAAGTGTAATGTTTAGTAGTGAAAAGATTTTTGTAAGTATGCACGGGCGAAACAAATGCACAGAACCCACAGCATCCCTGAGATCCCTGAGTCTCTAAGTACGGTGCGTAGGAACCACCGCTGGCGCCCATCTACCAGTAAGTAAAAGTGTATTTGTTCGTCACTGTGTCACGCCCGACAGCGTAAATCCATAATTAACACTTTGAACACTATACCCCTACGTGATACGAGCACCCGAATATCTTGTTGTGAACAATGCTCGTTCATTGTACAAACAGCCCTTTACAAGGCTGGTATCGGCATTTTGTGCATTATGTACGGACATCGTACACTCACAAACAAAGTGAGAGGTTGTAGTTTACAAATCAACAACAAGATGGAAGCAGTGGAACTAGCATCACAGGAATTAACTGTTCTGCAGTGTGGCAGTTGTGTAAAGACTGAATGGGCTTTAGAGTCGATACCTTGACGACAGTTTTTGTTCACAGTACGTTTACAGACAGTAGCATTGTGCATTTTTTATCAAAGTTAGGAAATAGTTTTTAGTATTGTATAGAATGAATTATGGCATCTAAAAGAAGGTAAAAAGCACTTATAGAAAAAGAAATTCACGACTTTTAGAAGAACTTAGTTCTGTTTCTTAGCCGACAGACAGTGATGATGATCCCAACAATGAACCAGTTATAGAAGTAGCTGTATTAGGTAAATATAAATATCTTATGATAATTTCCTACATGAAAATATATCTATTTATAGTTTGATAGCTATAGGTTGTAATGTCATTCACTTTGTTATTTTGTAGTAAATATTGGGCCTACATATGTTCAGCAAGTCATCAATATGATATCTGTATTCTGCATAGTTTACCAAACTGGTTCATATGTTGAGGGCTGTAAACAGATGTAAAGTAACAAATTTGTATAAGAAAGAATTAGATTGAATTAGGAATACCTTAAGAAAAACAACTTGTCACCATCTTCAGTGGTTTCTAATGCTATAATCTAATAATTATTGAAAATTTTGATTTTTTGTGACAATTATTTCACATAGATATAAAATACATGATATTTGTGCAGAACATGAAAAACATTCTTAGATATGAAAACAAAAGTAGTCAAAAACATTTATTCACAATCATTTACAGTTGAGACAATAAGGTTTTTCGTGACATTTTACAGGCGACGAGAGCAGTTATGAACATTCTTCTGAAGAATTAGTGAATTACAGTGAATTGAAGCAGTTGACACTCAAATTCCTCTTTGTGAAAATGTCAACATATCAAGTAAATTGAACGACTTGCATGTGGCAAAATTCTACTCGAAATGGCAATTTTGCAGTTTGATATTACATTTATATCAAAAAGTACGAGATGAAAATCAGTGCAATACTTCAGATCTTTAAATCATATCTTTACCCCGCTCTACCAAAACTATAAAATGGAATTATAAATGAAATAGTGGAAAGGTTGAAATGGAGTCTGAACAATCAAGTCTGAAACTAATAGGTATGCATCTTCAACAATTGACAAGTTGAAACAACAGAATAAATTTAAGAAAAATTCAATGTGGCATAAATGGACTACAGTAACGTTGCATGAAATATATTACTTTCTCTCCATAATTTTGCACATGTGTGTTGTGAAACTCCCGAAGATAAGCGACTGCTGGTCAACAAATTCATCTCTGCAGACCGGTTTTGTTATCACGAGACAAATTTTCAGCCATACTATTTATGCTACATTTGAATAATAATGCCACATACAAATCGAGATGAATATGCCCATTTTGTGGCAGAATAGGATTCAGAGTTTATATGGAAAATAAACCAAACAAATATGGTGTGAAATTTTACCTGCTCTGCAACTCTAAAACTGGCTATGTACTGAAGAGTGAAATATTTTCGGGATCAACAGGAAATGTGGACAATACAATCGCACATGTTGTGCAGAGATTGTGCTCACAGTATGTTGGGAAAGGGCACACATTGTACATGGATCAATTTTACACGAGTCCAGTTCTATTTACAATGCTCTGGGAAAACAAGACACTTGCTATGGTCACTGTTATGAAGAATAGAAAGGTTTGCCTGCCATTTTCAATACAGCCAAATTAAAGAAGGGAGAAACCATTTTTCATAGGAAAGACCACATCCTTGCAGTGAAATGGAGAGATACAAGGGATGTACTCGGTCTTCCCACTAAACATAAGGCAACATCCAACACTGTGTCAGTAAAAGCCAAGAGCGGTCGGGTAGACAAATCAAAACCGGATGCTATTTTAGACCATAACATCAATGAGACTGGTGTTGATAGATTCAATCTTCGATCAGCTACTGAGCTACTACCCCTTTCAACAAAAAACTATGAAATGGTCTGAGAAAACATTTTTCCATTTGTTAGTCATGGCTGTTGTGAATGCATATATTATTTTCAAAATGAATACAGGAAAACAAGTTCGCATAGCTGCATTTATTACAGCACTTAGAATACAGGTGTCAGAGAAAGGTGGACATATTATCAATGATTCCCCTCAACCAAGCACATCACATCAGCTGACACGTTGTCTGCACTGCATTTTCTGGAAAAAATTCCAGCTGCTGCAAACAAAGTCAATACCACTCGATATTGTAAGGTGTGCTCTGACAAGGGTGAAAAAAGAATGTGGAAGAGAGTGAGGAAAGAGAGTAGGTGGTCATTCTAAGGATTGTGATGTAGGGTTATGCGTACCCTATTGTTTCCAACAATTTCACACAAAAGCAAATTACATTTGATTCTATTTAACTCAGTTCAGTCTGTAACTACTGGTTATTCATTGACCAACCTGTAGGTAATATGGTGAAGTTATATTTGTATTCAACATTTTAAATTATTACGTTTTACTACACAACATTGTATCTTTACAAATAATTGTTTTTACACAGCAATATAATACTATCTACATTCGGATTTTTCTTCATCAATGGGTTTAGTGGCTAAAGAAAAATGTAAGTAATTTGGTCATTTTTCTTCTTGCAAAACAAAGAAAAACTTATAATAATTTCATGCTAAGTGTCATTATTTTAAGGTTGAAAAAAATTATGCGCAATTTCACGTAAATTATATATATCCATAATAACATGAAAGTATCGATTCTACAAAGAACACATTATATTGCTAAGAATATATACATTTAATTTCTAGCAGTTTTAGACTCAAAGGCAAAATTAAAATATTTGTGCAACATTTTACTGAGGAATTTGAAAATTATCTTTACATAATACGTTTATTGTTTGAAATTTGAATACAAAATATTGATGCCATCGGGTGAGACACGAGACAAATGATGACACAAATACTTACTGATAATTTGGGCGCCAGCGGTGCTTCCCAATCACCGCACTATTGAGACTCAGGGTTCTCAGGGATGCTGTAGGTTCTGTGTGTCCGTCTCACCCGTGTGTACTTACAAACAAGTTGGCAATACTAAACTTTTAATCAAATCACTGAAATAAACAATAGATAAAACATATGTGGCTAGGGCACTGTCACTACTGAATAAAAGAATTGAGTTCACTGTAGACTTGTTTTTATTGATATTGTTTATACACATCAACGTACCAATGAAATGGTTATCTCGGTCATGACTAGCCAATTCCGCTTGGGTGCTCCCCAACCTGTAATAAATCTAGCGCATACCTAAATGGATGATCTCACCGAGGTGCATGAAAGCACAGCCTTCACAAGGGAAGAGGGCCGACAGCCGCTAGGGTGGACTGACTGTTTTTCCCTGAAGACAGGACACAGTGAATTACAAACAAAACCCTTAATACACATTAAAAGGTGTGATTACTCTGCATCACTAATGCAAAATCGTCAGGGCTCGCCCTCCAGTACGTGGGTAGTGTGATGATGGCCTATGCACAGAACCGGCTAGGACGGGAATAATTGCACCATACACTAATTACACAAATACATAGACCCTTGAATGATACATGAAATAAGATGGGACACGAGATGAATATTCATAATAAACACACACCTGTGATAACAAGCTTAGGTGGCGCGGATGCTGCTGGATGAAGTTCGTAGCAGACCACGTGGTGCAGGTGAAATTGCAATATTTCTGCATGGAAACTGCAAACTAAATTCAGATAATATATTATTCGTGGTGAGTAAGTGATTCTCTTTACGATTAGAGTTGTAACAGGCTTGTAACATGCCTGATGGCGGTGAAATCAAACATTACTGTGACCGGGTAGTCAAGTACAAAAAGCATCAATTTACGTGAAAAATACATTAAACCCTGAATGAAACTGACATAGAACCCTGAAATAAATTATTGCACATACAATGTTATATAAATAAGCTCTTAAAACACAATGATGTCGTATACAAAGACTTGGCTTCAGTCGGCCACGTGGTTATACATGATGTTGCCGTAAAATATTCAAACACGAAATTTACCCTTAAATACATACATAAAAATAAAGCTCTTAAAATTATGTGTAGCAATTATGCAGAAGTTACACTGAAATGCCATAACATAGGCAGATGGCGTCTAATTCAAAATGTGCGGGTCGCGTGACCTCTGACATATTTCTCCTCCTTCTCCTCGATTAAGTTAAAAATGCCACAAGGGCATAAGAAATTAGTAAAGCGGGAGCATAATGCTGGGGAAAATGTCTGGCAAAAACGTACGCAAGGAAATATTAACAGGTAAACTAAATTGACTATGGAAACCTAAATCAGTGAATTAAATTTGTAGTGCGTACGTGACAGTGTCTTACCTTGCCAGCTCTCCTCGACAGACTGTCCAGAGGTAAGCGTCGCATGGACCTATCATGGCCGCCTACGAGGTTCACATAAGCGGAAGTGCTATGCATGCCGAGTGAAATATTTTATATTGAAAATAAAATGGCACAAATTAAATTAGATATTGTAAAACATTTTTATAACTTTCTTATGAATTTCAATATTATTTTAATGTCCCTTATTGATGGCGTTCATGCCGGAATATCAAGTGTTCTTAATCTCGGTGCCACGGGCACTTTGAATATTCATAACCATACAAGTAATATTAGTACAAACACTTTAACACATCTAAAGACATATTAAACACTGTAAAGACAATACAACACATTTTACCCTGAAATTAACATTTATAGGAATGTTCAAATTTATTGGCATCTTTGCTCACGTGCGGGACATGTGACACATGTGTGGTGAGCGCCGTCATGGGCTCTACCGCCGCTGGCTGTTAGCCAGCATTACATGACCTCTCCCTCGAAGGCCAACACTGTGCGAACAACACAACATTGCTCTGGTGGGCTCTGTCCGGCTGGTTTCCAATTGAGGGCAAAGAAAACATGGCCTCGGAGGTCGTCGGTTTCTTCAGCGTTTGTAGGGGTGGGGGTGTAGGCAGGAACAACAATGTGGCTATGTAGTCGTGACTCGGCTGGCCTCTTACTAGTGCTGTGTTGCGCTTTGCTGACACTTGGTGTCACACTCACTGCCCTACTAGTTTCCCCAAACCGTTTCAATCTCTCTTGCCCTACTAGGCTCTCCCCTGTGGGAACTGGAAAGCCTATAAAAGGAGTCTCGCATTCACATGTGGTATCAAGGTTTACGTTTACACTTTGGTTACAACCAAATTCAGCTGTGCCCTGGGGAAACCCCTTAAAACTCAACTCACTGGCACTGGTTCTGTTGACATTTACATGTGCACTGATGTTACCACTTTCTTCATGTACACTTGGAAACCCCTTAAACTCACTCTGGATCGTTGTGTTTTTACTTGTATTAACAGAAAAACCTAGAAAAGGTGTTGCAGTTCAACTCGTTTCCACCTCCTCACTACTTGGTGTTGAGTGTTCAATCGGTACAAAACCCTTAAATATCACTTCACTACTTTGGCCGGGTGTTGTTCTCCTCAATGTACATGTTGTTCTCTCCTGTGTACGCCCTCGTAAAATTCTCCAAGCTCGCTACAGTACTGGGAATAATGTAGTCTCCTTACCTCTCTTCCCTACAGGCAGTCGGGCTATCCGCAGGTCGTCACGGTGTTGCTTCGTGACACTTCTAGGTCCCAACTTCATGAGATACATGGAATTTCCCATCATTTCCACTACTCTCACTGGCCCTGTCCATCTAGGTGCTAGTTCAGCACAGTATTTATTAGCCCCGGCCGATAACGGGCTTTCTCGTACATACACGTATATAACAGGTACAAGTTCGGGTGACTGACTTACTATCCAGTACCCACATATTACAATAGCTGAGCTGCTTCGCCCTGGCTTTTTTATGTACCTGCCCCAGGTGTTTGGCGATTTGTTCAGGTGATCTGGGCGGATTTTCGTGACCTTGTACCATCTCGGCGTGGTGTTTTGCCGGCTGCCGCATTCACTCTATTCTGTAGGCATATAATTATCTCTGGGATCAATTCGGCCCACTTAGTATGGTCCTCGCCTAACCGGACACGTAATTGGATTTTTACATCCTGGTTTCGTCTCACGGTTGGGTTAGCCCTGGGATGGTAGGCTGGGGTAGTACGGTGTTCTGTTCCCCACTTGATACAGTACTCTCTCCATTTTCGCCCTACAAACTGTGTTCCATTGTCCGTCAACAAATATTTGGAGTGTCCCCACCTCAGGAAAAACTCGTTCTGCATTATTTGTGCCACTGTGTGCGCACAAACATTGCTGATGGGAAATGATTCGGTCCAACGGGTAAACAAATCTGTGGCAACAACAAGAAATCTTTTCCCAGTTTTCGTACGTGGGTACGGGCCCATGATATCGATGATCTGTTTTGAATGGCTCGGTTGGCAGTCTTGGCTGTTGTGGAGCATCGCCGTCTGCTCTTCGCGGCTTACGGCTGTTACACGTGACACAGCTCTGTACATATTTCCTGACATCTCCCTGAATCCCTGGCCAGTGAAAACATTTTTGCACGTTTCTTCGTGTCTGCTCGGATCCCGGATCCCGGATGTCCATGTTACAAACTGTTGTGTGCGTATTTTAACACAAGTTCCCGTTTCTCGCTCGGTACATACGTCCCCCATCATGCACAATTACCAGGTGGTTTGATTTGTATTATCCTGTCTACTACCCTCCAGTGTTCTGTGTAGCATGTGACACAATGTATGCAGCATTGCGCTGCATCTGGGGAATTTTCTTGTGCAGTGTGTACCTCTTTTAACACATCCCGTACATTCAAGGAGACACATTCACCAGGTAGTGTGGCAGCAATGTTTTGTACGAGGGTTTGTGTTTCTGCAGTTGGTATTGCACGGCATAGTGGTAGCACCTCTTCCCACTCCGCATCGTCAGTTACCGTGAGATTCGGGCAAGGATTCCTGAACAAGGCATCCGTGAGCTCATTGGTTTTTCCCGCTACGTGTTCTACCTTGAAATTGTACTCCTGCAGTAACAGCGCCCAGCTGGCAAGTTTACTTTTCCGTTATGCATGCCCTCTAACCATACAAGACATCAGTAGTCAGTTTTGAGTGTGAACTGACTTCCTAGCAAGTTCGGCCGGTACTTCTGCAATGCATGTACAATGGCCAAACATTCCTGTTTGTTAATGTGATATTTACGTTCTGTGTCCGCGAACTTCACACTGTGGTAACCGAGGATGTTTTCCCCCAGTGTGTTCCCTCCTGATACAACACGGCCCCAATGCCTTCTTGACTGGCATCTGTTTGTACGACAATAGATAATTTTGGGAAGAATCTAGAGAGCGGATTACAGTTCTGAAATGCAATTTTATTGTCTTGAAATGCTCGATCGACTTGAGGTGTCCAGACAAATTTACGTTTCTCACACAACAAAGCAGTTAATGGTGCAGTGATTACAGAAAAGTTTGGGACAAATTTCCTTAACCAATTAATTAAGCCAAAAAACTTCCTGACTTGTTTACGTGATCTGGGTGTGGGTTTGTTTTGAATGTCTCGTATGTGTTGTTGTTCTGATTCGTGTCCGTTTCCTGTTACACAATGCCCTAGAAACTCCATTCTGCTCATACCCAACTTACACTTTTCCACTTTGCACGTAAGTTTATTACGTTTGAGGCGTCCAAACACAAGGCTCAAATGGTGCAAATGCTCTTCCTAGCTGTTAGACCAAACAAGTACATCATCCAAATACGACATAGCTAAGTCTCCAATAAATCCATCTAATACATTAATCATTAAGTTCTGAAACATTGCAGGGGCACACTTTAAACCAAATGGCAAGGTTATAAACTGAACTCTACATCCATCTGGGGTAGTAAAGTCTGTTTTCTTTCTGTCCTGCGGATGGATAGGCACTTGCCAATATCCAGACTTTAAATCAAGTGACGTGAATACTGAAGCTGGTCCTAATGTTGACAAAGTGTCTTTCATGTTTATGACTGGTGGCAGCATGTATATGGTAATCTTATTTAGGGGTCTAAAATCGACACAGATTCGCCATTCACCATCTTTCTTTGGAGCAAGGGTAGTACCTGAATTATAGAGACTTTGTGTAGGTTCAATAACATTATCGTTGAGCATCTCACATACCTGTTGGTTGATGACACGGCAAAAGAAGATACCTGGGTCTCGTGGCTTGGAGTAGACAGGATCCTCATGCGTGGTGACGATCGCGTGCTCCGGGATGTCAGTGCGCTGCAGCTTCCCCTCAGTGTAGAACACACTGGTGTACTGGTCCAGCAGATATTACAGACGTTGCTGATGTGTGGCGGGCACCTCGTACTCTAAGTCAGCAAGCGGCACATCAGTTGTTGTTGTTGGTGGTGTTGCTCCCACGGCATAAACAGTCCATCGGCCACGTATCCCTACGTGCAGACGATTCAGGTGCGGTTCTATCACGGCGTGGTTGTCAACGAGCCATGGCAGTCCCAACATCACTTCTTCGCACAAGTCCGGTACAATGTAGACATCGCACTTGGTACACAGCTCTCTAATTCCTACTGTTACATGCATCACACTTTTCGCTTCTTCCTGGTGGTGGGTGTTAGCGAACTGCAGACGTCTCGGTGGCACTCTAGTCGTAATTGCTTGTACTAAACCCTTACGCACCAAGTTGTGACTAGCGGCAGTGTCAATAACAGCTGTGAAATTTTCCCCTTCAAGTTCAACACATACTCGTAGTGCTTTGACGGTACTGTCAGTTACCTGGAATACTTTTGCACCTTCATTAGGCGGATTGATACGACTTAGTGGCGAGATTGGTACAGGTGCAGTTTCGCCAACCTCCCGACTTAGATTTTCCGACCTGTTGCCCTGGTAACCGTTTCCCCTGTTGTGGTGGTGAAAGTTTCTGTGTCTGCGGTTTTGCCTCATGGGTGTAAAAACTGGTGGCAGTCATGTAACATCTGGCAGCACTGAAGGTGTTGACGTGTGAAAGTTCGATCTTGGGGATTGGTATATCTGTCCCGCTCGCACGTCCTGTTCATACAAACACGCTTTGCGCATAAACTGTTTGATACTGGGCCTTGTTGCCCTTCAAAGATACGGCCTAATGTGTCTGGTGTTGACAATGCCACAATGATTTCTAAAACGCTGTGTGTCGGCTGACCTGGGTTCAACCGCTTGAACAAGCCTAGTTTACGTTGTATAAACTCCTCAATGTCTTTATGTTCATGTTGCTGTTCATGGCACAGTCGCGTTTGTGCCTGTATAGCATCCCCATCGGTGTCGAATCAACCTAGCACTCTCTCACAGAACTTCTCCCACGTGACTCGATAGTCTCTTATCAAGTTCCACCATGTGGCAGCGGTTCCCCGTAACCTGTTGGCAGTTACCTCAGTCAGTTATCCCTATGTCCGCGATGCCTATGCAATTTCTCTTTGTCTCTTCGCACACTGCTAGGAATGTACCCGGATCTTCTGAGTCATGTTCCGCGAAAGTTGGCATTAATACATTGCGATCTGGTCCAGTTAAGCCCTGTGGCATGTACGTAACAACTACTGGCGGGGTGGGTTTCACCTCTGGTGTTGGCAGTGGCGCGATCTCAGCACAGTTTGTCTTACAGCACAAGTCACAGTTTATAATACCGTCGTGGTAGGTGGTATACTCCGCAGGCCCTATGGATTGTAAATGTAAGTCTTTCCTACACTGTAGGCATTGTGCCCACTTGGTTCCCGCCCTGTCACATCCGGTGCTCATGCACAGGTGTTGCTCTGATGGCGTAGAGACGTTGTCAGATGTGCATTGACATAAGGGTTGCTCCCAATATTTCCCTCAAACAAGTTAATTTCACTCAATCTCCCACAATGCACGCATCCATCAATCGGCATGTCCAAGTAACTCGCGCTCATGTTTGCGGTTTTCGACGCAGACGTCTTGGGGGCTTCTCGCGGTCGATCAGGCGTTGTGTCCACCATCTTCTAGCAGTTGACGTGGATGATGCGACACGGATGAACACACTTAGCCCTACTTGGGAACGCCAATTGACACCGTCAGGTGAGACACGAGACAAACTATTACACAAATAATTAATGGTAATTTGGGTGCAAGCGGTGCTTCCCAATCACCGCACTATTGAGACTCAGGGTTGTCAGGGATGTTGTGGGTCCTGTGAGTCTGTCTCACCCATGCGTAATTACAAACACATAGTCAATAAAAAACTTTTAATAGAATCACTGAAATAAACAATTTACAAAACATATGTGGCTAGGACACTGTCACTACTGAATAAACTAATTGAGTTCACTGTAGAATTGTTTTATTAATGTTGTTCATACACATCAACGTGCCAATGAAATGATTATCTCGGTCATGATTAGCTAATTCCTCTTGGGTACTCCCCAGCCCGTAATTAATCTAATTGACCCCGAAGAGTTTCATTACCATAATTTTCTTTGCGCTGTTAAGCCACTTTGCCGCATAGGCTGTCAACCTGTAGAACGACACTGAGAACAAGATCTTGTGCTCCTCCGAGCTTGTAGAGGAGCTGGCGCCCGGAAATATCAACATCTGTATTTGCATCCAACTATCTGGAAAGTCTGTAAGGTAATCTGGCATTGTTCACCCTTCGCAAGTCCCAAGCCACATCAACTTATTTATCAATCAGTATCTTAATTTTTAACTTGCACACGTACATTTTTTGCCGTGGTGGTATTATTTCTGCTAGTAATAAATATGTTCGATTTTACTTCTGCCTTGCTTATGTTGTTATCTGTCCTCTAACTGGCTGTCGTCTGACCACACCACATCTCCCTGCCAATCAGCTATGGTAAGACAAGAGACAACTAGTATATTTTCTTTCATGCATTTTTTTAATAAACCTTAAATACTTCCTAAACCACTAGGGAATAAATGGATTATTAAAAAAAAAAAATTATAATAGTGAATATCGCCTAAGACACAAATAAAATATACATAGACATGATCTCTATGTCAAGAAACTATTAAAATAACCAATGAGTATACTGCATTTTGTTTAACTCCTATAATCAAAATTAATTTGGAAATTATATTAAATTGCTTGGCAACACAAGTAAATAATATGTAAACATATGTAATAATAATATCTGCGACTAATGGTATATATAACCCCTGAAAATCCGCAATGTTACAAAGTGCTCACCATGATAAATGCAAACTGCGAAATTCATTAATTGACAAATGATAAATACTTACAAATTTATTTTGGTAATTTAAAAATCCTTGTTTACAAGTCATAAAAATTATAGCAATTCTCAAACAAATTTATTTTTGGCAGTTTTCTCTAAAATTGTTTACTTTTTTAACTTAAATATTTTATGGTTCCTCAAAATGAGTTATAAAGACAATTCAATCTCACAAAAAATATTTTGTGTTTCACAAAGTGTTTATTTTGAAATTTGCAATGAAAAAAGCAACTTTAAAATTTTTGCTATTTCATGACTTGCGAAATTCTAGTGTCCCTAAGCATGGAGTCTTAATGTTACAAAAAATTTATGTTCAGTATTATAGTTTTTCAGAAGTGGGGGCCAAAAATATTTTTGTCAAAATTACTTTGCAATTGTTATTTAGGTAATTCTTGAATGAGAAATCTGTTTGGTTGGTTGTACTGCAAAATAAACAAGTGCGAAAATTGTAGTTTTATGTTGACACAATATTAACCTCCCCAAAAATGTTAAATTCTTCAATAAATTTTTAAGGATTGCCAAATGTGTTAGTTTATTGAAGGCAAACAGGTTTAATTTTGTTTTACCAGAGATTTATGTTTAATTATTCTTCTGGTGCCGGCAGTGCTACACTCGTGAAGTCAGATTCATGATGAGTTAATATGGGACAGAAGCAACGTTAAATATGTGCAAATAATCCACACTATAGCAGAAAATATTTTTTTTCAATAATAATTATTAAAAAAGTATGCAATTTGACATTGATGGTTATTCATCTACTGGGACAATGTAATGTTATAGTAATCAACTGATTGAGTCAATGTGTATGGCAATTTGGATTTGTGGGATCTGAAAGTGAAAACTAACATTGCTAACATCCAGATCTTCAACTGTGATTATTTCACTTGCATGACAGCATCACTCTTCCACTTGTGTAAATGTGTTAATTTCTGAATTTCATGCCCTACTGAGAGTTCCAAAAAATGTAAGAGAGTTTGTTTCCCTTGTACAGGTGAAAGGAAGGAATAGAAATGTGTCCATCTCACCTCACTCGGCAGAGCTGCCTTTGTTTGTTATTGTCATACTGCCAGGCAAAGTTGCATTCTTGGAGAGTACAGACAGAAGAGAGAAGATAGTGGACCAGAGCACGAGTACCAAAACTAAAGAGACTAAGATATAGATATAGAGCACAGAAAGAGCAACAGTATGGTACACTTATCAGTAGTTTTATATATAGACTATATCCGTTAGCCATTGATATTGTTTATTTTTTAAAGGACGACAAATAGAAGCTGCTATTGTAGGAAATAAAAGAGTTTGCACCTACATTCTGCAGATTAGATTATTGGTAGTATCATTCCAATGGTTACGACAGCTGTAATGTGTAATCATTATTTTTACTGTTTGACAACAGCAGTGCAGGGTACAAATTTTTTTTTCCAATTGTCAAATATCATTACTTACAGTACACCAGAGCTACTTTGCTTCAATATTTTCGACTTTCAGAACAGAAGCAATGTGAATCTTCAATGAATTATTAACAAAATTAACTAATACATTGCAACAGGCTACTGTCCTGTTCTCTCGTAGTTCTCAGTAAACACCAACAGACTAGCTCAGCGCGAGTTGGAGACTTTGACTACATAATAACGAAAGTTCGTTAATATCAGGATTGCCAATAAATAAAAGAAGAAGTTAATGTCTGGAGATTTATTGTCGTCTCGGCAAAACAAACTATTGATACTTGCAGCTGACAAAAAAAGAAAAACCAAGACAGAATGACAGCCTTCATAAAACAAAACTTCTCACTTCGAGAGTTACGAAGACAAGAGAGAATCGTTACTTTTCTCTCCCGGCGCACTGTTGACTCCTCGCATTGACGGAAAATAAATGTAATAGATATTTTAACTGAAATGTCTGAAATACAAAAGGAGGTTAAAGTCGCGGGCACTGGTCAGCATGAGTCATGTGATCACACGTTGCAGGCTGTCCAACTGACAGCTAACAAACGATCGTGCTGCGACGCAGTGTTGTGATACCAGAGAAAGGTTGTGCTTCCCTATATATTGGTAGAAAGTTTCCTAGTTGAAAACCTATTGTTTTCGAGCAGTCGGTCACGTCAGCCAAAGGTGACCCCTGTTATTTTGCTCGTTTCACCATGTTGTGCCTTGCGGTGGCGGATGTTTTTAATTTACTAACCCAGTGAAAAGAAAAAAAATATGCACTATCATCCTACTTCTGTTGTTGACGTCCGTTACTACTGATGAAATAAGGAAAGGAAAATTACAAATTTGGAAAAACAAAAATATATGAAATACAAACAAGTTGTCATTGCCATGACCTTTCAAATATTACATGAATTACTGTCCTTCACTGAAATATAGACAATTGAAATACTTCCCGAATATATCAATTATATATATCTAGCTGCAATGCTACAACATTAAATGTTATCTATAAGCCATTGGCTTGGCACCACACAGATGTAACTGATACTGTAGTACACATTTTTTATGAATTTTTGTAAAGTAGGGCAAAGTAACCTATAGGTGTGGGGCACTTTGCTCCAGTTCGTATATCCATGCAAAAGTTATAGAAAAACCTACTGGAACAAAGTCAGTTCTCTTGCATTGTGTATGTAGACTATTTATGGGTACATAACATTTACAGAACCTAGAGACTTATTTTTAGGCCATGTGGTGCCATCTATGTTGTCATGGTACAGCAATTGACAATTGTCACCACAGTGCTTGCTAGAGAGCTCTCAAACATATTTTTTCATTGGAGAAAAGTTTATGGTATTATATATTTTAAAAATTTTTACATGAACAATGGTCATGTGGAAAACACCACTGTCAATATGTGCTCTGTGGTATTTTACGGTTCACACACAAGTTTCTGTGCACGTAACATCATTAGAAAATACAGGATGCCTATGAAGCAAGTGTAGGATAACATTACATAAAATGATGTTGCACAGTAAATTTTAGTTATAACAATATTTCACAATAGCAATAATATCATTCGTCATTGTTATATTGCAGTTCTACTATAGCCCTCCTGCATTTTTCTTTTACTTTCAGCTAATTACTGCATACACTGCAACAAAGGCACAATATGCATGATGTGTTGCTGGCAATTATTTTGTGTCTATTAATTTCTTCTTAATGCAAACAGCTAAGAATCTGGTAAAATATATAAAATTATATACTAAAATTATGAGCTCTAAAAATGTTTTAATATTTGTGATGAATATCAGTTCACACATGGTTACTTTTAGTCAGCTATTGTCATAACAATACAATATAAGGACAAAATTACTTTTCATTACTACAATCAGTTCAATAAAAGTTAAAAAACATAAATAAGTAAAACAAGTAAACTCACCATCAGTCAGCTTGTGAATCTCATTTCCCAAAGACTTGAAATAAGGATGTTTCATTGCATCAGCTGCAGATATGCGTTTTTTGGCATCATACTAAGGAATAAAAAGAAAAGTTTTAACAATGGCTTAACCATAACTGAAAATATTGTTTTAACTTAACAAATGCCTTATATACACTTCCACACATCATTTTATCAGCCAGACTAAAACAAATCATAACCAAATTATAGAAAAAAAAATTCAGTTACAATATGTAAAATCAGATTTGTTAACATTTTCTTCTTCCAGACCAGAGTTACAATTAATTATATGTGCATACATTAACTGCCATGGACTTGGTGATTAGTATACATGCACTAATCATTGGACAATGTGAAAATGTTTAAAAACATTTATGTTTTCGCAATAACCCAACTCTTTAACAAAATTTTCAGTAAATAAAAATAATTTAATTTCACTGATGATAAATGTCTAATATTACACTTTCAGGGAGATATTACAAAAGAGAATATCCTTACACAGTTTGCTTCCAACCCCAGTGTTGATATCACATACTCTCTATGTATTTACATTAAACTATACAGTCAAGTTACAAGCAGTGAGCCCCCCCCCCCTCCCCATTTTACCCAAAAAAGGCTAATCACAAACCATTAACTTGCATACTGACAAAATTTTACATTTGGAAAGTTACTAACTGCTCTTCTCTACACGAGTCAATAAAACACAATTTAAAAAAAAAACTGAAGAAACTGCACATTAAATGTATCAGAAAACCACAAGTTACTGATAAATAATGAGCCTACTTTCCTCTATGAGGATGCAAATAACTTTTAGTGAAGTTCTTAAAAGCTTAGATGGTACGTAGGCGCTTATGTCTCATTGACAATAATAAAACTAGAGATTTAACCAGAAAGGTGTGAAACAGTATGAAGGCAATTGATATAAATGAGTGACTTACCCAGGATTGAAATTCAGAAAAACTTGTAAAACTAAGTTAGCATACAATGAACTGCATCACAGAGGTACAATTCCAAGCATCAACTAAGGATGTTGTCATTCTAATGGTTTGCTTATATGTAAATATAAGTATCACAGAAGTTTACATGGACTAGCATAACAATACTTGAGCAAAAACTTTTGTGGCGAATAAGTTGATTGGTCTACGAAATATGGCAAAAAACTTATTTCCTTAAATGAGGATATCTTACAAATACTCTTAAAAAGGAGGCTGTGTACACAGTGTTTCTAATAGACATTACACAGTGTTTCTAATAAACACTGTCAGTATTAAAAAGTTTGATTTAATTTGTTTTAAATAGATGCCAAAAATATCAGGCTGCCATTTTGAAAATCAATGTCTGAAACAATTTAAATTATGTAACTTACTATGGCGTTCAAAGTTTGGTGGAAATTAGTTGAAATGTTCCGGAAATATAGCAAAATGTTCAGTTTACCCATCTAACAGCAACACATTTGGCAAAAGATTCCTGTATGGATACTATAAATACTGTTAGCGTACAAAATTTGGTTGAAATTTGTTGAAACATTTCATAGATATAACCTATTAATCAAAATTTATACAGGATGCTTGGAAATTCCCCTTAAAAACTCCTAGGACTTGTAGAGGGGGCTGAGTAGACTATCTTTTGAATAGGAACTCAAGTCCAGAAACGTATACTTTCCGTGCTAAAACCATTTCAAATCAGGTGTATCACTCGTCCACTTCCGCTGAGGGAAAGAGCAATGTCTCGGATGTACTTGTGTTGGTATGCGACCGGGTAAGCAGTACATTACCTCAGACAATCATCTGATGGCACGCAATGTCTACCCTGCTCCGAGCCCTATTAACGCACCATCGTGTCTCCATTTAACATGGTTGAGTACACCTTTGCGGAATACACAGACATGACCCTTGTGCATGGCACAGCTGAAGGTAATGGAAGAGCAGCTAGTCAGCTGTATCAAGAGCGTAATCAAAAATGTGCGATACCATTTCATACCCATTTTGCCACAGTTGCACAATGGCTCCGAGAACAAGGTACCTACACCACCGACAGGAACCATTGTGGTGCTCCAAAGAGAAGCTGCACTCCTGAATTGGAGGAAGCTGTACTGCATCACGTTGAACAGCGCCCGTCAACGAGTACGCAAACAATTGCGAGTGCAATGGGTGTTGCTCCCAGCATAGTCTGGGAGGTTCTGCATGAGTAACAACTACATCTTTACCACCTCCAAAGGGTACAGTCTTTGGGTCCGGCCGATTTTGCACCACGTGTTGACTTCCTCACGTGGTTCATGAACCGCTGCACCAACGAGCCCTTTTCCACGTCGCGTTCTGTTCACAGATGAATGTAAATTCATTAGGAACAAAGTTCTCGATTCTCGAAACAGCCATGTCTGGGCAGAAGAAAACCCCAATGCCACTTATGTCCAGGGATTCCAGCACAGATTTCCTATCAATGCGTGGGCAGGTATTCTGGACAGTCATCTGTAAAATACCTGATTTTAAATGGTTGTTGTAAGGAAACAGTATGTTTCCGGACATGGGTTCCTATTCAAAAGATCATCTAATCAGTCCCCTCTACAAGTCCTAGGAGTTTGTGAGGGGAATTTCTGAGCATCCGGTATAAAACCCACTTAACAATGCCTGCCGCACAAAACACATGTTAATTTACATACCTTTACTGCAGCACTACTTGCTTGAATAATTCGAATAGTCCTACAGACATGGCATAAAACCTCCATTGTTCATATGATGATGTTCATAAATGGAGGACAAACAGTTGATGTATTATTACATTCAATTATTTTCATAGATACTATAAAAAAATTTTAATTTAAATCTGTTACATAGTTTTGTAGATACAGCACACTAAAATGTTCATATATGCAGAATTTCAAAAATAAGAGCGAGTGAAGAGATTTGGTCTGCTCTTAAAAGCAAGGTCTTGAGAGCCGATGAGGGCAATTGAAGTGAGTATTAAACAGAGCTGGAATGAAAAGTATAGAGAAATGGGATATCCCTGAGAAAACCCACGAACCAGGGGCATTCTCCAGCACGATTCCCACGTGTTAAAATCCGGGAGTGACCCGGCCGGGGATTGAACCAAGTTCGTGTTGGTGGGAGGTGAGCAGGCTAACCGCTCAGCCACCACGGCCCCTGGAAATTAAAAGACTTGCACACTTAAATCACATAAATTAATATTTCCTACCATAATACAAATTCTTTGCGAAATTTGAAAGAAATCTGTTGATTATTTCTCGAGATATTACATAAAAACATGTGGCATATCTTAAAAAACGGCAGAAAAAAGATACTTTGTGTAGACATATTTGATTGTTGAAATATAAACTGTCAACATAAACAATTTAAATGGAATTAATTACACGGCTTTGAAAAAGTATACTAAGTTAAGATGCATATGTTCCTGCCATTTTGGTCTGACATACTTAAAACATACCATTTTACACCATCTGACAGTGCTATTTTGTTTGCCAAATTTGTTAAGAATTGGTCAATTATTTCCCAAGAAATGACACAAAAAATTAATTTATTCATATAAGGCTATCTTACAGAATGGTAGACAAAATATGCTTCATTTAGATACAGTTGATACATGTAATATCTACTGCCAACATACAAAGATAAGTTTGAATTTATTACCTGGTATCTATGATATAGCATTATAAGCTAAAATGACTATATGTCTGCTATTTTAAAAATAAGTGCCTGACATAATTCAAACAAACCTTTTGACATAATCTGCTGGAAAACTACTTGATTTGTCAAATTTGTTAGGAATCAGTCAATTGTTTCCTTAGATATGACATAAAAGCTTAATTTATTTGTGTGGCACCATCTTACAAAATTGAGGACAAAAAAGGCTCAATTTACACACATCTGATGTTTGTTATACATACTACCAGCATACAAAGTTAAGTTGAATTGGATTATATAGTATCAACGATAGGATACTATGCTAAAATAGCTAGATGGCCACCATTTTGATAATAAGTTTGAAATACTCAAAATATATTTGTACATATCATCTGCCACAGTACCATTTGTATGCCGAATTTGGTAGCAATCTGTCAATTGTTTCCCCGATATATTTCACAAAAATCTTATTAATTCATGTAGCGCTATCTTACAAAATGGTTGACACAATACATTTTTTGGCATAAATGATGCCTGTAACATATACTATCAGCATCCTAAATTTGGTTGAAATTGGTCAAATGGTATGATAGTTGTACCAAATAAACCTAAAATATTTATAGGCCGCCATTTTACTTTAGGTTGGCAACTTCTAAATTGAAATGGTAATTATATGTTTGAATGATTTTGCATCACTGCGTTCCGAGACTCAGGCACGTAGTTCTGTTTGATAGCTGCTGCCCCATTTGTCAGGTTTCGCAGTGCTTTAGAAGACCCATTAACCTAGATGGGGTGCCGCCATGTAAGTTAAGATTGTTTCTCTCTTTTAATGAATACATTTTAAAATGTTGTATTTTATGGAAAATGCCCTTTGAGATGTTGTTAGGCTGCAGCGTTTGCTTTTCCTTAAATTTAAGTTATTCCTGAAGCAATGTAAAGGTTTGTAATTTTATGCATACTCCATCCCCATATAATGTATATTGCATTCATGAAAATGGTTTACCTGAAAGTGAGCAGAAATCGAGGGAATTTTGAATAAGAGATGAGTGTTGAAAGTTTTATAGAAATTTATTATCACAATTATTTGTGAGTTTTAAATATTATTCATGCTTGTGGATAAAGTATTGTGTGATGTACATCTTAAAAACAAGGAATTGAGAATACTTGCAATCATTTCAGAGGCCTACAAATGTGAACACACATGTTAGTGAGAGTTGAATATTACAGTAAAATGCAACATCAATGCACATAAGAGCATGTATTTTCCTTAAGTATTTGTGGCAGGCTATTAAAGTTTAATTGCAAGAATTTGGTCAGAAATGTATTGACCGGAATTCTCCCGGTAAATTAGTGGTGCATTTTGAAAACTGCCCGTAGATATATAGTTATTTCAAAGGGACTTTCATTCTTCTTACAATGGCTTGTCATATAAATTTGTGTGCAGGTATGATTATAAAATTTTATTTTATCCGCCACTAAGGTTTTATGGGCACTGTGTGCCATCATGTAAATGTGGCGTATTTTGTCGAGGCATTATTTTTGTAGTGATTACTGCACCCTGTAAGAGTATTCCTACAAACAATCTCGTAACAGATCAGTATTATTTGTGTGTTAAGCTTGTCATTCAACTTTACTTATCTCTGCATAAATTGAAAGTGTTCATGTAAAAGTTATATTTATTAATTGCAAATGAATTCCAATGAATTTAATAATCATTGTGTGTTTCAAGGATGTTTATACAAATAATCTTGCATAATTTGAAGGGCTGTGTATGTTATTTTTATGTAAATGCTCTGAGATATCAGTGAAAGATAACTTATTAAACTTTAAGATATGGTATGCATAGGTCACTAGGCTACTGATTACATTATAAAAAGTAGACCGAATGCACTCGTACTCACAGGGAGTACTATTAGATGCATACAAACAAAAGTCAGACAAAAACATTTTACACACGGATGTGTGTTTGAGCAACATTTTACTGGCTATGCCAGTTTCATTTTGCAGCAAGTGGTGGCTAACTCATGTTGTGCAACCATGCACCTGTGTGGTAAATGTGTTTGTCTGACTTTTGTTTGTGTGTGTATCTACGAGTACCACCCCCGCTTCAACATCAGGTTTGGTACTTAGGCCATTTTCCTGGCTCTTGCCACTCATGTCTTCAGTCAAGGTAACCAGTTTTAAACAACTTCTATTCTACTGTACTTATGACCTTCAAGCATTGCATGAAGAATGTTTGCAGTGGGTTGTATGTTAGAGACTGCTTTTAATATGCATAATAATTTTGAAACTAAAAGTGTTAAATGGTTCATTTGACAAAAATGTTAAATCTGCACTTTAACAATTAGAGGACAATATGATCTTCATCAATCATTAACTATTCTTCTTCTTCTGAAACTCATTGAAATCTCAAATCCTTTCATATTTCCACATTACCCAGTTTCCCTATCAATGATTCCCTAATTAAGGAACTTGATTCCCATTTAGCTTCACTGGTCCAGGGCACTCATTTACGTGATGTTATGGAACCTCATCCTCACTTCTCAACCTTCTGAAAACTCTAGCTTTGTTTCTATCACACTACCTACTGTTGCTGTATTTTACATCCTGTTTGCTATCTTTCTTTGGTTGAACAAATTTTGTACTAATATGCAATCTTCTCCACCTACACAACCCTCTGTCCCAGAGCATTCTGTTGTCATTTATTTAAATTTCACTTCTAGTGGTAATTTCTCTTCCTATTGTTAAAGTGTAAATGATAATGTGTGGTCTTCTTAAGATGTAATAATTGTGTAGCTGATACTGCTCTAGCCTTATCTTTGAGGGCCCCCAGGAAGGAAGTGTGTGGCATAGTGATTGGCAACTCACACTGAGTTAATTATTTTGTCATTTTTGTTATTCCATTTGTTCAGTAACCAACATCATGCCTTTGAACTGTTAGATAGGTTAGACCTAACTTTCATGTGTGTTTTTCACTATTAACTATGGGAATGTAAACATTTGAAACAATGCGTGATAAAAGATAGCAGACTAGTTGTATGCACGAGTGTGAACTGCTAAAACATGGAGCCGAATGGAGAGATTTGGGCTGCTGTTAAATTTCAGGTCCTGGGAGCCGATGTGGGAGAAATGAGGTGAGTATGGAGCAGCATTAGAATTCAAAGGCGAGGGAAATAGGAGATCCCTAAGAAAACCAGCAGACTAGCAGCATCGTCCAGCACAATTCCCACATGCAAAAATTTGGGAGCAACCTCGCTAGGAATCGAACCTGGTTCACCTAGATGGGAGGTGAGTACACCACCATGGTCTACACTGCTAAAACGTGTAGTCTCCATAGGGTAAAATAATCCAAGTCATTATCATTGAACATTTTTTGGTCCTCCAAAGCAAATTGAGATATTGGCAACCAGGTGTGTAATTATGGTCTCATGAAAATGGAATTACATCAAAGTGTAAATGTAAAGAGAGAGTGAGTGCAAGCAATGGTTGCCATGGCAACACCAATAACAGACTTGCAACACATAAGCTTTAGTTATGTGGTGAACAAAAAAACAAAGTCGGTGCTATTCTGAGCAAGAGTAAATTGTGACCTCAAGAAGCTAGACGAGTTTGTGATAGCATTTGATGATGTTGCAAAGAAAAAGGATGAGTTCTTAGCAAACTATTTTGCTTTGTGTGCATCCTTGCCAAAGGCCGAAATACGAAAAGTTCAGAAGTTGAAGGAAGATTTTGTAAAAACTTTTTAAGCAATTTAGTATAGAACATAACAGATGCACAGTCAGAGCATCTCAATTAGTTTCACATGAGACATGTGTTTGTGCAGTTTTATCGCTGTTGCCACTGCCTACTTTCTCTTAGCATTGAATAGCGGACATGTTTTTGAATGATTCATTATTGAAGACCATTTCAATTGCCATATTTATTCATCGCTGTCACAAAATCTCAAGTTTTTTTAATGTTAAATATGATTAACTACTTTAAAAGGCAGACATTTGCCACACGTGTAATGCGTCGCCAAAATATGTGTACATATGCAGCCTAGAATGAGTAAGCTTTGGCTGTCCTCAGTGATACTTGGCAGAGCTAATGTCCTCCTCTTACGTGGTTGGCGGGATGGGAGCTATTTACCTATCATCAGCATGGCGTCCTTGCACCCTCCCTCTGGGTGCAGACTGGTTTGGAAGGAGAGCTATATTGTTTCACTTCTCCCACTGCTGAAACTTCCCATGTTTTCTCTCACCTGCCATGAATGCACTGCCAGTAGATTACCTCTACGCGCTCTTAGCTGATTTGAGTGTGCGTGGGACATTCGAAATTCCGCTTGCAGTCCGTGTCAATTTTGTTTTCCGAGGGTTTGAAAGTTTGGTGTCAGCTTGCACTCAGTGCCTGCTTACAATCAATTATGTACAGTACTTTGTGATGTTATATTCTTTATTTTGGCAAGTTGAGGTGAAATAGTTTTGATATATTATTTACAGTAATACTAATACACTAATATTACTTAAAATATTCCCATTTTTATTGTCTGTCAGTTATACTCAACATGAAGTTTAAAATGGTTAAAAGTTGTAGTTCATGGCTGTACATGTCAGATGGGTGTATACATATTTGTTTGATAGTTCCCTGAAAAATGTTAGGTATAGTCTAATCAAATTTCTCCATATATTTGGAATCAAACCTTCGAAAAATCATATCACGCATGATGTGTTTAGTTTTTCCATAATATGTCATGTATCAAAAAGTTTCTTATGTTAACATAAAAGTACCTTATATGAGGTAAAATTAAACTTTTATTTATGTTTTATCTATAAATTATAATATTTCATTAATAATTAATACAAATAAAAACAGAGAGAAAATTAGTGTGTTGGTAATATCTAGTAAGAAATATTTGTTATGAAACAATATATTATTAAACTGAGTGGGTACAAATACAGTGCATTGTCCCTAGACTTGGTTAAGTTTTGCTTACATGAGGTGGAGGAACATTGTGGAAGTAGAACTTTAGCAGGGCTTCAGAAAATTGGAGGTAACTATGAGTGGATTAGAGAGCGTCCACTGTACTACATTACACAGTGGACTAGAGAGCATCCACTGTACTACATTACACAGTGGACTAGAGAGTCCACTGTACTACATTACAGAGGACTAGAGCAAGTCAACTGTACTACATTACAGAGGACTAGAGAATCCACTGTACTACAGGACACAGATGACTTAGAGTCCACTGTACTATATTACACAGTGGCATGTACCCTCCCAGTTAAGTTGACAACTAATTAATAAAAATTGTTGTTAGCACTTGACGTATTACAAGTATGATTTTTAAATGTATGGTCATTGAAGACAGGATTTATTGTTTATACATATTCAAGTATGAATTTGCATTTGAAACCTATTTTCATTCGTAGCAATTGCAAGGTTTCGCTCTGATGGCATATGGATAAAGAGATCAGAACCAAAACAATGATATTATTACATGCTGCATTCAAATAGACAAGAGATTTAGAAGCACATCTTAAGCAGTGCTTTCAAAAATGCTCAGCCAATCATCAACAACTAACATCTGCATACAGTTTAACATAAACTGACTGTAGTCTAACAATGAGATTGGCAGCACATTATAAAAGTACCTAGTTACCGTATTTTGGTGTTTATAGACAGCGTGCGTGTATAGGCAGCACCAGAAGTTTATGATGAAAAATTTGGGATAGTTAATATTTCAAGTATAGGCCGCACAGAATTTTTGTATTCTTATAAATATTGTTAAGTTACGAAGCCGTACAAACATAATAAATTCCGACTTAATTTCTCTCTTACAAAACACTTGACAGAAAAATTGTATTATGTTGCAATGTTCATAAATTTACATAGCGTGATTACTATTCCACAGATCATAACGTGACTTGAGAAACCAAAACCATGGCAACATGTTACACAGAATGGAGTTGTATTAATGTGCACATGTAGTTCCATGGCGAGCGTGCGAACTACGGAAGATATTTTTCTCTTGTACAGCAGAAAAATTATTTTCTCATGTACGGCATCTATGACCGAGCTCCAACATGTTTACATTTTACACGTGCGGGATGAAGGTTATTTTGTTTATGAATTGGAGTGAACAAAATCATCACACAAGTGGCAAAAGTTTTTTTTCTCCTCCTCACTTCTTCTTCTTCCTTTCCTTCCTTCACGTTAAAACCTTAAAATGTACTGTATGATGAAAAATTTGTAAATGAGTTATGGGATTTTTTTAAATGCCAATCTCTCTTATATAAGCCGCACCCCAGTTTTTGAAGTAATTTTTTTTATAAATGTACTACAGCCTATACATGCCGAAATACTGTATGTGTCTAAACACCTTTATAAAAGTGTAATGTTCAACACCGGAGGACACAAATTGGTTCCTACTTATTTTACTTGTTTATTTATATTTGGAATGGAGTGGCTTCAAATGGTTAAAGCTCTAATAAGTGGGTAATCCAGTCAACTGCTATAAAATATTGAGACAAAGAGTCTCATGACTTGGAATTTTCCGCCAGCTTGCCACTCCAATTTTACAGCCAATGTCCCTGCCCGTAACAATTTTGCCTGTCTTGTCGGCTGATCGCCATCCCAATTTTGTTGATTAATATTACACATTTTTCTACATTTTAATACTTCCTAATATGACATGTTTATTATTTAATTAAACTTGATGACACTCTACCTTTTGAAGAAATGATGTGTGCTGACGCCGAACGTGAACGATACTTGCTGCTGCAGTGACATTCCCGACGCACAGACATATGCGACCACTTGGTTCGCGCACCAAAGCAGGACTGAAAAATGGCCAGCGCTAGTCGCCAGTGTGTTTACTGGCCTGCCCACCTGGGGCACTAGAAGCGCTGGACGGCCGAAAGTTGGGGGCAACAGCCTCAAAGATAGTGTTACTGTGCCGGAAATAACGTGATCACCAGAATATTCTATATTAGTAAAGATTATTCTCGAGTGTTAATTTTGATAAAGGTGGTGCTGTGTTTGCTGGAAGTAAAATATAATTGGCAGAGTGGCTAAGCCAATAGGAATATTGGTGGGGAAGATCTGTCCTATTAGTTTTTTGACTATAAATAATTCCTCTAGCTGACTGGTCAGGCAGAGAGACCTGGTCGTTGGGGGTGATTAGTACAGCACTGCAGACCATGAGATAAGTAACAAAATTTAGGGCCATAAGGCCAGATTTCTGTAGAAATGGGTGTTGTAACCCTGTCAATTGGTAGACACTTTAGAATTTCCTGATAATATCTCAATTATTTATGAACACAAAAATTATTCAATGTAAAATTCAAGAGGAAAGAATATTATCATCTTCAAAATGAAAATTTTTTAATCTCAAAAATGGTCATGTATCAAGGAAAAGAAATTAAGAAAAAGCATTGTGATAATGTGTTAACTGTTACAAGTCTAGTAATGTAAAGAATGTTGAAAATATTTACTCATATGTAGTATTCTGCTGAAAATATAAAATATGTACATTAATTTTGTAAAGAATTCGATTAATTTATAATCATTTCATAATTTTCAGAAGTTCTTTAAGAGTTTGTGCAATTACAATGCATAAACAGATACTCTTGCCAGTATTAAAGATTGAGTTAAAAGTTTTAACAAGGGAGAGTTATTCCCAGTTGAAATAACATATCATGTGAATACCCAGGAGAATTTCTGAGACTGTTATAGTGGCTTTGTTTTAAAGCCTAAAAATATTTAGGTATTGTGTTTGCAGGCATTGTATACTCCTGTGTTTAGCCTGTTATAAGATTGTCAACTCTTGGGAATTTATATATATATATATATATATATATATATATATATATATATATATATATATATATATATATATATATATATATATATATATATATTTTGTATTAATTTGTATACTAGGAAATTCTCTTAATAGATTGGAAATATAGAACCATGTGATAAAATGTTTCAATATAGAACTTTTTTCAGAACTCGTGTGTGTACCTGGTAATTAGTCTGTTCCACCTTTTTAAGCCCTTAGAGCTTAGGGAATATTTATATTCTGTTGTATATCGACTTGGTCGTTGGTTTGTCTTTGCAGAAGGTGTCCTTGCTTGGTACTTACCTGAAGGGCTAAGCAAGGGCCATAATATATAAAGAACATATCAAATATGCAAGCACAGTATACAAAAAACAAACACTACGATAATGTGCTGCATCTGGATGAAGGAAACCAACACAAATATGAGGGTTTAACACAGAACCAAAACTAACAACTCCACCTGTTGTTTGGTAAGACTGAGGAGGGTATGCTCCAGCTAAGTATATGAGCTAGTGTAAGTTCATAGCAACATTAATATTCAAATGTGGAGGAAGGTTGCAAAGTGGGCAGACAGAAGAAATTAAACATACCAATGTGCTACTAAGCGAGTCAATGGATGAATCATGCTATGACTATTTTCATGGCTCCAGTGGTACAGACTAAAAAACTTGTATTGTTGCTGTCGGGTGAGACACGAGACGAACAATGACACAATTACTTACTGATGATATGGGCTCCAGAGGTGATTTCCAATCACCGCACTATTAAGACTCGGGGTTCTCAGGGATGCTGTGGGTTCTGTGTGTCTGTCTCACCCGAGCGTACTTACAAACACGTTGGCAATACTAAACTTTTACTAAACATTTTAACACTTTGAAAAAGAAACACATGTGGCTAGGACGCTGTTACTACAAATGAAAGAAGATGGTTCACTGTGATACCTGTTTATTTATACAGTTCGTACAAATCAACGTGCCATGAAATTAATGGTACACTCGGTCGTGTCTAGCTAACTCCACTTGGGTGCTCCCCAGCCCACAATTACTCTAGCGCATGCTTAGACGGATGATCTCACCATGGTGTATGAAAACACAATCTTCACAAGGGAAGAGAGTTGACAGCTGCTAGGGTGGACTGACGGTTTTTCCTGAAGATAGGACACTGAATTACAAAATGAAACACTTGATGATACATTAACACGTGTGATTACTTGGCATCACTAGTGCAAACTCATCAGGGCTTGCCCTCCAACACGTGGTTAGTGTGGTGACGGCCTATACACATAGCCGGCTAGGACGGAAGTAATATCACCGTACACAAATTACAAAATCACATACATTACATAAATACCCTAAGAAGATGATGGGGCACGAGATGAGTAATTACAATAAACATGCACATGCGTGAAAACAAGTTTAGATGGCGCGGATGCCGCTGGATAAAGTTCGTAGCGGACCACGTGGTGCAGGTAAAATTCCAATATTTCTTTGTGGAAACGAAAAATTAAATTCCAAAAAAATATCATTATGGTAGAGAAAATTATTCTCTTTAAGATTGAAGTGATTACAGGCTTGTAGCATACCTGATGACGGAAAAAGCAAACATTGAAGTGACAGCGAGGTCCAAACACAAAATCATCCATTTACGTGAAAATTACATGGAACCCTGACTAAATTGAACATAGAACCCTTAGTAAAATATTGCACACATGATATTACATAAATATACTCTCAAAATGCAATGATGGCGCAGACATAGACTTTGCATCGGTTAGCTACATGGTTGTAGATGATGTTGCTGTAAAATATTCAAACATGAAAGTTACCCTCAAATACATACATAGAATTAAAGTCCTTAAAATTGCATGCAGCAATAATACAGAAATTACGATTAAACACCTTTAGCAGAAGCGGATGGCGCCCAATTCAAGATTCGCAGGTCATACGACCTCTCCGACATATTTCTCCTCCTTCTCCTCAATTAAGTTAAAATTGCTGCAAGGGCGCAATAAATTAATAAAGCGTACGCATAACGCTGGGGAAAATGTCTGGCAAAACGTACGCAAGCAAAGGTTAACCGGTAATTAAATGTACAATGGAAACCTAAATCAGTGAACAAAAGTTGTAGTGCGTGCGTCACAGTGTATTACACTGTTTCTCCTTGACAGACTGTCCAGAGGCAAGCGTCGCAAGGACCTACCATGGCTGCCTACGGGGTTCACATAAGCGGAAGTGCTATGCACGCAGAGTAAAATATTTTATATATTAAAAATAAAATTGGCACAAATAATTTAAATATTGTTTTACATTTTATACTTTTCTTGTGAATTTTCTGTATTATTTCAGTGTCTCTTTATGACGGCGTTCATGCCGGAATATTAGTGTCCTTAATCTCCGTGCAGCACGCACTTTGAATTTCATAACCAAAAAATTAAAAATAACAACAAATACTTTACAACACTGTAAGACATATCAAACCCTGAAAATAAAAATACAACACACATTTTACACCGAAAAATAATATTCTTTACGTGCAAGTTCAAAAATATTGACCTCTTTGCGCACGTACATGTACACATGACATGTGCGTTGTGAGCACCGCCATGGGCTCTAGCGCTGCTGGCTGTTAGCCGACATCATACTTATTTAATTATTTTTTACATTATTCAAATTCCTATAAAAATTACATTACCTCAACATTTCCATCTGTTAAAAATTAATCATACTTAACTAAACAAAGTGTAAAAACATGAATGTACTATGTTGACCTCTTTACATTTCAATTTAGGGAAACACCACTACATCCAAAAGTTAAATGTTATTATATAGGTATTAAATAATTTAAAAGCACGGAGATACTTACGCAAAGGAACTTGGTGAGCAAATCTATGCCATCGGCGTCAAGACGAGGAGCCCTCGTCAACAACGGCTCTGGACTGACGTAAGGTAACATGTAGGCGGACGCAGCACCTCCCCACAAGTCTTGTGAGGGTGTGCCGAGTGCCCGGAATATCAGACGCAGCTCCTCTTCGACAGTGGAGCCCGGGAACAACGGGCGCCCACATGCCATCTCGTAAAAGATGCACCCCACTCCCCTGCAATGCCCATGTATCATTAACCATATTCCACTGTTTGCTTCAACACAGGACTAAGTCTTCAAAATACTACTCCTACTTTCTTTTACTTTCATTTCAACCAATAATTAATTGACCCACAAGACTGAAAATAAAATATTCCAGTGGGTAAAAAAAATATAATCCAGCAGTTTAAAAATAATGAAAGTGAAGTATTTAAGTGGATAAAAAAATAGTGTCAGTAAAGAAGGAGCAGGGGGATGGAAGGGTAAAGCTGTAAAATAGATCAAATACAAATAAGAAATTACATACGTAAATATTCAAATGAAATCCAAAGTATGCATTTTGTTGAGTCAAATTAGCATATTTTGTTACAAGCTACAATGCTGAAGGAAATTCAGAATTCTATCATGATTAAAATTTTCTTGGTCTCCAAGCCCAGGCCTCGACAGAGACCCAGGACCCGAAGGCACTTAACAGGGTCAGGGCTGCCTTTTTGGTAATTTAGAAAAAAATAAACATTACTTAAATTTTTTATTTATGTAATGTACTTGCACTTGAGAAAATATATAAGCAGACTTAGAAATGAAAAAGAGAAGTACCAACTATTATTTTTACACATTATAACATTGACATTTACACCTAAGTACAAGATCACTTTGCCAAGTGACTGACTTCCTTCTCTGCAAAGGAATGGATGACCTGTGTATAGTCCACAGAGTGCATTATTGCCGACTCTATGTACAGCGCAGAGTGAATTAAGCCTGTTCACTTATGTGGTAGATCTGAAATAATTCTTAACTCTCTTTAGTGTCGAAAATGACCATTATGCTGATCAGTTTGACACTTGTGTAGGGGTTGTGACCTGGTAGAGAGAGTGAGGTAGAGTTTGATATTCCTGACACCCCTGCGTGGTTCAGGACGTCTCAGAGTACACAAAGTGCTGAGCCGTTTGGTGTAAAATTTAGTTCGAGGAACATTCTTTTAAATTTAAATTTAAGGCTGGAGTTTATTGTCAATGTTTTGAAAATTAGTCATTGTAGTATTGAATAGGTATTAGTTGTTAAACTCCATTGTTTACACTAAAAGAAACTTTTGAGTTTTGCCAGTTTTTGCCAACCCTAGTAATTGATAACTAAATAGACAGCTGTTGGGAAAGTTTTGAATTTTTGACGCTTTGTTTATTGTCGTTGTTGTCAAAGTTGTGGCCCATTTTGAACAAATCTTTTGTTTGTGAAACATTTAATATCATGAAAGTAAGGTAGTTTTAAATTCCAAAACCCCTGTGGACAAAATAATTTGTAATGGAACTAAAGTCTACTGGATTTTCTTTTTTTGGTTGCGCAATAGTTATTAGTAGTGGGAGCATACGGATCCTGAACCAGGATCCTTATTAATACCAGGATTCCTGGTCATTTTTTTTGAATTTTTAATTTTGTTTACCTATTATTTAACTGTATATTAGATAAAGAACAGGTACATTTTCCGTATCATAAATAATTTCTGTTTGTGACATTTTTGTTTTTGAGGTAGTCGAGATTGAAAGCAAGTTTTTTTTTGTGTTTACCTTTAGCGAAAATAACCATATCTTTTTTCTAAAAGTGGGTAGTGTTAAAGTTTTCAACATGCTGAGGATTTTATTTACTTAGACATGAAGAAAATGTCTAGCGATGTGTGGAATAATTTTTTCGTTGACGTAAATGACGCAAATATCACATTTTGCAGTTTGCGCGCAGCAAAAATTTCACGAGGTGGGGTTAGTTGCACAACTAGTAAATTGAGAAAACATTTAAGTAAACATAACAAGTACATGAAAATTGCCAATAATGATGTTTCAGAAGATCTTTTGGGCAAAAATGTATGTAGTAAAATGTCATCCAGTATCCCTGCAACTTAAAATGTCTAGTAGGAGTATTTTCATTTAGAAATGCTAAATGAAAGGTTACTTGTATTTCAGTTTCATTACTGAATAGCATCAATATTTGTGTACATAATGGTTAGCTTCACAAGTTGACCTAAAATATTGCATTGAGAAGTTGAGAACTTTTGTTTAACTTTCTTTGTACAATACTGTGTCTATATTCATTGCAAATAAATCATAGATTTATCAAAAATATTGATATGAATTTGTTAGGCCTAATTAGATAAGTCTGAATGTTACATAAATATAGGAAATTAACTTCACTTAGTAGACCAGTAAGTCTTTCCTCTAATTGTCTTCATATTTGTGTCTGTCTAATTTGACCAATAAAACATTTCAAAAAGGTACAAAGACTGAACGCACATGTCGATAATCGCTATATCCTAATTTATGGTATCGGAATTGAGAAAAATTGATATTTTGACATCCCTAGCTTACACTAATTATTTTCGTGAACTAAAATTTTAATTCTAATACTCATTTACTGTTACACCCTAAAGAAGTACTTGTTTATTCTTCTCATTAAAAAGAAATTATAATTGTTATTCCTATTAATTTTGTTACAAAGTTTATTCCTTGTTAATTGTTTGTTACAAATTGTATTTTGTTTTGCTATATTAAATTTTTACAGCTGAAAATTTAGATATTTTATTTACTAGTTACTAAGAAATTTCAGGCATGCGGTGGCCAAGTGGTTAACTCGCTCGTCTCCCACTAAGGCCTGGTCACCGGATTTTCGCATGTGGACGATGCCATTGGTCGGCAGGTTTTCTCAGGGATCTCCAATTTCCCCTGCCCCTTTATTCTCGTGCTGCTCCATACTCACCTCAATCACCATCATTGGATCTGAAGACCTCGCTGTTAAGAGCTGCCCAAATCTCTTCACCCATTCAGTAGGAATTTCCTCTTTTATCAGGCACTAATTATCTGAGAGTATGTTTTAATGGTTATCTCTGTTTTTGATTAGATAATTCTCTACAAACTAACCATTTTTAGTCGTATCAGGTCTCATCTTCAAAGATTCTTATGGTAATCTTCTTGCGTGCCAAGCTGAGCAGTTTTCTGTCTGAGTGATGCTCTACATGTATTAGTGTGAATATAAGTGAAGGGCATCTAGGCGGCCCACTTAACAGCCTGATGGTGGAGTGAACTTTGAGCTCTCTTGTTTAGTTGATGAGTCTTTGAGAAGTTTGTGTGGGATGCTGTGAGTAGCATCTAGAGTCATACAAGTGAGGTATTGTTTTGTTTTTCTTTTGATGCATACATACCTGGAATTATAATTTTGTGGAAGATGCTATACAGTTTTTACATTGGCTGGTAAGCTAACTTATAACCCCCCCCCCCCCATACTTTACGTTTTGTTGTTCACTTAAGATTATCATTATTTTTAAGTTTATTTTCAGCTGTGTAAATTCTCCCCTTCATAGAAGTTTATTTTCAGCCTTAAATGGCCACTTTGTCACAGTTGGTATTGACTGATTCATTAATTCTTCCCACACAAGTCTTACCTTTTTAAACTATATGTTTTACGTATTTATGATTAAGTTCAGTTCTAATTTCAGTGATTTAAATGTGTTTTACCCTTGTGCTCAACACTTCCCCGTTGCCTTGTTTTGTGTTGACATGCAGCTGATATGCTGTGTTTTCGTTTTCCTTTGACATCAGGTATGTATGCCTATTATGTTCCTGCTACAGTTTAAAAAATGCAGGTATGTTCTCATTTTAATTTTACAAGCTGAATATTTTGTTTACGTTTGAAAGCATGACCTTGTATTCGGTTTAACATGTTGTAATGGTGGTTATAGAAATTTAGCTCCGTCACTACTATGGTGTGGTGTTTATTTCTGTCTGTGTGTGTGTGTGTGTGTGTGTCATGAGTTAATTCACAAAGGATTCTTTAATTTTATTTTATAATTGTGTGTTTACTGTATCGTAAATTTAAATGATGTGTTTTCGTTCGTAGCAAGTGCCATAACAAGGTGTCACTAGTGATTTACAGTGATGCAGTGGTATCAAGCTGATCATACTTAATGGCTCTAGGTCGTGTTGTATTTGTGTTTACATTCTTATGTCGCAGAGTTTTAGTGTGTTTGAAGGTTAAACATTGTGATGAATAACATAACTGTTGTTTATTTTAGTACAACCAGAGCACATTTTAAAGACGTGCCACACTTTCCTGGCCTGTTTTGGTTAACCTTTAAGAGATAACTTTTGTATACACCTTTATCACTTGCTTTGTGAGAAAATATTTTGTTTACGAGCTTCGTTGGATTTACTTTGCTCGTGTTAGCATATTTGTGGTGACTGATTAGAATTGTTGAGTTTTGGAGATATTGTTTCTATTTGGAACCCTCAATTTTTTTTTTTTTTTACATAAATAAGTTTGAGGTTAAAGAGTTTGGTGTATAGAGTTCGTCGTTTAGTAACCTTGTTTTGTTTTACTTTTGTGACACACTGGTGCAGTCACCCTTTTTATAAAAATATATATAGTGTTTTGTAACTTTGCATCTTGTGTATATAATTTTTTTAAAGAGTTATTGGACTTCCAGGTGACCTCTAGTTTTGTGCTCTGGTCTGTTAGGGGTACCGTTTAGTGTTTATTGGTGCCATATCGACCAGTTGTGTTCTTCAAGTGAGTCACGCTCTGCATCTATTGTGGTGGCAGATGTTTTGGTTTAGGACACTAAATTCAAGGGTGAGCTTTGGTTCAGGGAGGTTCCGTTTGGTGTTTTTTGGTGCCACATGACTTTTGCTCATGTTCGTGGGGGTACTGTGTGTTTTTTTTTGTGCAAAACGACCAGTTCTTTGTTTGAATGACTTGGGCACTCACCTTTTGGTAGACCCCTCATTGCAAATTAAAAGTCACCGTGGAAGATCGCAGAGCTCCAGGTGTAAAGTTAGTTTATTTCATTAAATGTTTTTGTATTTGTTTTACTCAAATAATAATACCCTATTGTAAAAAAAAAGGGGGTGGGAGATTCATGCTAAAATAATAGTTTAATTGGTCAAGTAATTTTCTAGTTTTTTTTTATTTAAAGAAATTATATACCATTATTTCAAAAGTGTGAGTGTTACCAGGGTGTCCCTTTTCTCTGTGTGTTATCAGTATTTTGGTTCATTTTTATGGAGGGTAATCTGAGCAACCTAATTTAAATTGTTTAACAATTTGTTTTCTTTCAAGTTTCTTCCTTTAGTATGTTCGGTGATGTTCATTTTGGTTTTAGATTTAGTTTCGGTGCACCATGGCCGAGCTCCAGTGGAGCTGTGGAGTTTGTCAGCAAAGCTGCCTTCCCCAGTGTTGACTGCAGAGTGTGCACTGTTCCTAGCTACTTCCCATCTGTTCCTTGCTGCTGACCATCTGCTCAGTGAGATGCACCATGGCCGAGCTCCAGTGGAGCTGTGGAGTTTGTCAGCAAAGCTGCCTTCCCCAGTGTTGACTGCAGAGAGTGCACTGTTCCTAGCTACTTCCCATCTGTTCCTTGCTGCTGACCATCTGCTCAGTGAGATGCACCATGGCCGAGCTCCAGTGGAGCTGTGGAGTTTGTCAGCAAAGCTGCCTTCCCCAGTGTTGACTGCAGAGTGTGCACTGTTCCTAGCTACTTCCCATCTGTTCCTTGCTGCTGACCATCTGCTCAGTGAGATGCACCATGGCCGAGCTCCAGTGGAGCTGTGGAGTTTGTCAGCAAAGCTGCCTTCCCCAGTGTTGACTGCAGAGAGTGCACTGTTCCTAGCTACTTCCCATCTGTTCCTTGCTGCTGACCATCTGCTCAGTGAGATGCACCATGGCCGAGCTCCAGTGGAGCTGTGGAGTTTGTCAGCAAAGCTGCCTTCCCCAGTGTTGACTGCAGAGAGTGCACTGTTCCTAGCTACTTCCCATCTGTTCCTTGCTGCTGACCATCTGCTCAGTGAGATGGCTGTGTTGTACCAGCTTTCCCTCCAGGTCCAAGGTAGTCTCCACTACTTTTTCTTGTTTGTTCTCAGGTTCAGAACTAGGCTTCATTTGGTCTCGCTTTACTCATGTCTGGGCATGTGTTGAGAGCATGTTTGTGTTGCCTGGTTTCTGAGCCTGTGGACAGTGTCCTAATGTCTTTTTCGTTCAGTGAGTGGTGTTATAGTGCTGGTATGGGACTGTACTATTGCATTACGGCTGATCAAATCTCTTGCCTACCTAACTTCAACTAAGGTTATGTTTACCTTTTGCTTTCACATTTTATTTTGGTATTCTTTGTTATCTACGATTTTGGTAACTGTGCTTGTTATTTACTTTATTTTTAAATTCAATGCAATTTTATTCTCAACTGTGTCAGATGCCTATTTGTTTTGGTGAACTGTTGTGCTATGCACACACTGTCAGCTGGGCAGTTGATATTTTGTTAGTTTTGATGCCACAAACTGCCGCTTTACCTCATCTCTGCTAAGTGTTTTCCTTTTTCAAAATAGTTCTACAAGTCTAGGAGCTGCATACCCTAGCTGTAGTTTGCTTTCTGTGTAGAGTTTTTTGTTTGATACGCTGGCCGGTCCCTATAATTCTTGGCCTTGACTTGGTTTTAACCATGGGCTGGTTCGAGTCTTTTTTGAGGTCAATTCTGTTTGCACACTATATAAATTTTTTTGTGTGTGTATTAAATCTAATTTGGGTTGCTTTTGTTAAATAATTTTCCAACACTGCAATTCAATTGGATTTGGAATTTCATTTTTTTTATGGGTGAATATACTTAGTTTTGTTTGGTTTCACATTTTTTTAATGGGCACTTCATTTCCATCCTTTGTCTTGGCTTGTTTTTGGGTTGGTGAGTAGCTTAGAAACAATTATATGGTGATTTTTCTTGGGGATAATTTCTACAAAAAAAAAAAAAAAACATTTTAGTTGGAGTGTCATTTCAATTTTTGGTTATACTTCCTATGAGTGTACCATGTTCCTTGCCTGCGTGTAGTTCTGGCTGTGGCCAGTGCTGCCTTTGCGTCCGTCACCATCACACCCTTGGAGTCAGGTGTAGTTTTTGAATGTGAGGACGATGTTCTTTTCACAGTCAATATATACTCCATTGTGGTGTTAAATGTGACTAAGTTTCCATAGAGAATGAGTGTAGTGAACTTAGAAAGACATAATTAATACCACTGCATGAGTGCACAAAAAGGTAAACAAGCATCCTGGGGACAATTCCTATTTTGAGCAGAGGTTTGTTTTAACATTAGTCGAGATGAAAAACAGTTTTAGTGCCTTCAAGCCAGAAGCACAAACCTTGACGATGTTGCTGCCATCCAGGGCAAAATGAGCTTTGATTGGACTTGGGGGCAAAATCTTAAAAACAGTTTTTGGCACATTAGACTGCGATGACCTCTCACTTTTAGAATGACGTTTGAAATCTCTGCAGTACAGTCAAGTGGACATTTCAACCAATGTAGCAAAACAAATTATTTTAATTAAGTATCAGGAGGATGGAGTAACTAATAATAATGTGTACATCAAAAAGTTAAGTCAACTGTATCTTAACCACTACAACACTTTATATTGTAATGTTTCTTTTTCCCTTCATGACACCCTTGATGGGATGATCATTCTAAGTTAATATTGATTTGAATGAAATGTTACTTACAGTAAGTGAGGCCCTTACCAATGCTAGACTAGAGATATTTGACCTCTGGCATGCCATTTTGTGACATAATGAGTGCCTTTTTCAAAACCTTTGGTTTGGTAAATGCAGGCCTCGACTATAACCTATCCGTGCCAATCATCCATGTTCCTAAACTAGTAGCTGAACTCTCTCGTGTTAATTTTCTGCCTTTTCCTAACCTCCTCATGAATGACTCCCTTGACAAGGAATTAGACTCTATTTTAGCCTCCCACCCTCAGGGTAAATAAAGATTTTCATGATGTTTTGCATCTCCTGCGACCTCATCCCCCACTACCTCAGGTCACTCTCATCTCCATTATCATATCTTGTGTCACAGCATTTTGTAAATTACAAAACAAACATCTAGCTTCATTAACATAATTCTAGCTCTACAAACATGGTTACCAGTGAAATTCAAAATATTTAAAAGCAGTAAATGCACAAAATATGCTAAATTATCCAAAAACATAAGTAAATAAATTGTTGACATGACCATTGGCAACAGCAGTAACAAAATTTAGTTTTGGAAATATAAATAGTTTGGAAATTTAAATAGTTTGGAAATATAAATAGTTTGGAAATATAAATAGTTGGGAAATATAAATAGTTTGGAAATATAAATAGTTGGGAAATATAAATAGTTGGGAAATATAAATAGTTTGGAAATATAAATAGTTTGGAAATATAAATAGTTTGGAAATATAAATAGTTTGGAAATATAAATAGTTGGGAAATATAAATAGTTTGGAAATATAAATAGTTTGGAAATATAAATAGTTGGGAAATATAAATAGTTGGGAAATATAAACAGTTTGGAAATATAAACAGTTGGGAAATATAAATAGTTTGGAAATATAAATAGGTTGGAAATATAAATAGTTTGGAAATATAAATAATTTGGAAATATAAATAGTTTGGAAATATAAATAGTTTCGAAATATAAATAATTGGTGACTAGTAAATTATGCAAGATATGCAAAATTAGCCAACACCAAAATTGCCAAGTGAATTAAAATAGAAATGATTAAATTGTGGTAACAGTGACTGAAAAATATTTTGGTTAGGCATTACAGAAGGTGCAAACAATTGGGTGCAGGAACGGAATACACTGGGTTCTACCCTTTAACAAAACTAATTATACAGAAAGGGAATACAAATTATTAAACACATAAAAAAGCGGGTTCTATGAAAGTGGCAGCACACACTTCCTCCCTTAAACGGGGCCATGGGATTTGGGGACCCAACAAACACACAAAAAAACACACACACGCACTGGCGTGTGTATGTGTGCGCACATTTTAATAATGTAACTAAAATATACGTTTATATTAGTCATTTAATATCCGACGAGTTAATGAAAATAAGTTTTCTTAATTAGCACATTACTAGTATTCTATAAAGTGTCTTTCTGAAACCACCACTACTGGAAAACTTTTCAGAATGCGTGCGTCCACTTCCTTCTTCTCCATCTTGTCTCAATCATGTAACATCGTGCTTGTTTCTTTACCTTAAACTTTTCTACTTTATTAAGTAGTTAACATATTTTGGCCGAATCTGGTAAGTTGGCAAATTTGTATTTGTTGTTGGCCATCACTTTGATGTAATTAGTTTGACAGCATTTATTAATTTGTCTTGTTAATTTTGTATCAGAGCAGTTGATGTAGTTTCCGCATTATGATGCATGGCTGACCTACACATCCCGACCTTTTGTGGTTGAAGCTGACGTTTCATTTCTGGATGCCGGCTCACTTTGGCAATGTGATTTAGATGCTGAGTGGATTTTTCCCAAGATGGGCTTCATCCAGCCCCCGTGCAACAACAAGCCATAATTTTTAATTTTTTAGCATGAGCATGTGTCCATTAATTCTGCAGTATGGCCGGACATTTTAACTAATCATTTCTGTGTATGCTTACAGCAGAATATTTTGTTTCTCATCAAATTTTAATGTTATTCTGCCTGGAAGAATTCTCTTTAAAAAAAAATAGTATGAAAGGCATTACCTTTAAGATCAATAATTGATTTCCTTTTATATTAAAAATTTTATTATCATGAAGGTAACAAAATAACATGTTTGTTGTGTGATGATACATTTTAGCTTGTGTCAGGTTCTTCATTTCACAATACAAGTTACTTTATAATGTGGTTCAAATTTCAGAAAGAGTGGTTATATTACGTGTATTTTGATTGGGATCCTATACCAAGTATTAAAAAAAACATTCAGCTCAAGGAACAAACGCAATTTGATATTAATAGTGATAAATATGGTGTAGCATGTTAATTTATTATAGATAAATAAAATGGAAAGAAATAGATATTTATATAAAAGATTAAAGTCAATGTTATAAAATTAACTATAAAGAAGTTGCTGTTAATAAATAGTAGAAACAAGTTTGATGTTGCCCCAAACCTTTTGAAGATTATAACTTATAAGTATTTTCTACACCTTTCAATATATTACAGTGATTTATGAAGTTCATAATAATTAGTCATTTTCAATGCAGTATGTTGTCTTAAAGTGAATTTTGATGCAAGTTTGTAATGAGTTGTAAGAACTGTTTCATAGTTAGGCCATACTTGCTTACTCTAACCTCATAGATGCACACTCCAAACAACTAGATCCACGGGGCTTTAATTTTGCGATGATGTCGTGAGCTATGTCCACAGCAGCTTAGCTTTTGGGTGGCTTTAGCCTCGGCACCGCTACATCTAATTCCAGGAGCAACAGAGACTTCGGCAGGTGTCTCACCGAGCAAACCATCTTGTCTGAGGGTGGCTCTTCACAACTGTTGACTTTGGCTTCAGTTGAGACAACTTAACTTTCCATCTGTGTGCAGAGACCAAGAAAATATTGTACAATTGTAAAGTACTGAAGAAAATATAGCAGCCTCACAACACTCAGCAACACATGATCTGAAAAGATTCAGTGAATGAGTCAAACAGGGGATGAAAATTATCAGAGGATTCACTTGTTTTATTTTTGCTTTGAGACAGGAATATACACCCAGCATGTTGCTTGCATTGCCGTAAGACAGTCCACGACAATTTGCAATATCCAAGTTGTGATTTTTCATGATCCCCAGAACGATGTTGCCAGGTCTTCTAGTTTTATGGCCACAATTTGATATGAATCTTATCAAATGTTTGAAAAAACATCCTTCTGCAGAAAAATATAAAACTTTAAATAAAAGGTTATCTACTTGGGAGATGTCAAGAGTCAAGTCGACAGAGATGGTAAAATAATTTCTAAGCATATTATAGATGACAGAAGTAGATGTAGAAGGCCGATTCTGGCTCACCATCACTAAAACCGATAATTTTCTTTAAAAACATAGGAAAAAAAAAAAACTAACAAAACAATTTGTAATGAAAGTGTACAAATAAATAAATAAATAAATAAAAAAGCTCAAAAACTGAAATTCAATGAAAAAACTATGAAACTCTAGCAAATTAAAGCCAAAATCAAGGTATTTGAGGGCTAAGTTTAAGCTCTAAAAGATTTAAAAAGGAGCTCTCAAAAACAAGCAATTTTAAGCCAAAAGCAAGCATTTTTAAGCAAAAAAACAAGCAAATATGAGCAGTTTTTCAAAAATGAGCATGCAAGATTTGACACAAGGTAAAAACAAGCAAAATTATGCAAAAAATAAGCAAATTTATAGTTTTTCAAGTAATTTTCAAGTTTTCTAGAAACGTAAAAAATATTTTTTCTTTATAAAATTTATATGTTATAAATTGTCGCACAAAAAAAAATTCAAAATGAACTGATTGCCAATTGCAGATAGCGATTCTGATTACGAAGCTGAATATGAAGCTTTTTTCATCGTAGACGATTCTGATTATTATTCATTTGTTCCAGATCATTTAGAAAATCCAGATGTTTTAGACAATTTAGAAAATTCAAATTCAGATATTTTAGATGATTTAGAAAATTCAGATTCAGATGGTTTTGGCAATTTTAGAAAATTTTTAGAACTCAGAAGAGGTTTTTTAGTCAATTCAGAAAATTCAGATCACGAATATGATTTAGAAAGTTCTATTGCTGAAGAATCTGGTTACAATATAGATAGTGAATCTGATTGAGAAACAAAATTAATTCAATGAAATCATCATTATCAAAGTTCTACTAATTTTTTAAAAACTTGTTCCATTCGCCCTAGATTTTCACCAATTTCTCGAAGGTCATATTTATGGTCAATATTTTCGAAAATGGTTAATTGTAAGTTTTGTAAATTTGAATGAAATTTGTAAACTATATTTTTAAGATCTTCAGATGTATTATCTAATGTATAGGAAGGAATTTCTGACCCACTATTACCTTTTAAAATGTTTGTCAAACTGCAAGGCAACACAGGCATTTATATTTACAAAGAAAAAAATTAATTAAAAGAATAAAAATGGTTTTTTATTCTATCAAATAACTCGTGTATATGTACAAAAAATTCGTAAAACTTTTAAATGTGACCAATCAACTATGAGTCTAAAATATTGTATTAAAATACCGAAACATTTTTGTGATTCCTTCATTTAAAAGTCCAAAATTGATAAATCTTCAGTAATTCTTTCTTTCCAATAATCGTAAGTAAGATTCCTTCGACTAATTAAAACAACCATTTGTAAAATGGTACCTGCTTCTTCAAATTTTTTATTAAAATAAACACAAATTTTTATATTTGTTTTTTGTTAAACTACGGTTGTTTTTCTGTATGAACAATCAATAACATATAAATGCCTTCATCCCCAAAATGAATAGTAATTAATATCACCATCAAAGATTACAGTTGGTTTATAATGAAGTTCATTATTTCTATAGCCGGAAACTAGATTAGTATTTGAATTTCTAAAATCATTATAAGCAAGATATTGTTTAAGATAAGCACAGTTTTCAATTTCTAGATTCCAGTTTTCTTCAGGAAAAATTTAATTTATTCCGTTTTTTAAATAAACGTTTCTCACATTACAATGATCAAACATAGTAGCATGTTTATGCTGTTCAGCACACTGTTTTCTTTTAAATTGAAAGCCTACAATTACAAAATCGAGCATATCAAATTGTAAATTATGAAACTGATCTTTTATATCAAAGCAAAAAACATTTGTTCCTTTAGGATATTCTCTTTCTAAAAATTGCCAGTAATCCAAACTAATACGTATTTTAGGTTCTTTATATATTTTTTCTTTAATTGCAATGGCCGTCTTCGATACATATTCAACAATAGGCCAAATAATTTATAATTTGTCAATAACAAGTTTACCAAGATAAGGACAATGTTTCATAACTTTATCATCTTTATCTAAAGTTTCATAAAGAAATAAACAGTTTTTTATCAGATGAATTACGAAAAAATGTAATTTTATAACAACCTTTCCAATAAATTTCATAGTTATCTCGAATAAAACCAAACAGATATCCAAGAGGATATGTTTCATTACTAGAAACAGATTTAACCTCTTTTGCTATATTACTAGAAACAGATTTATATTGATATAGATTATCAACACCAGTAAATTCTAACTAATGTTGTTCACTTGGTGATCTTAATAAAACATTCATCATTGATGCTATACCTGGATTATCAACAGCTTCAATAATATTTTGATGTTTTGAAATTTCTACTCTAGAAAATTGGAAAGGAAAAAAATTTGAACAAACATCGATACTGTCTTCATCATATTTTGCATCAGCCCCAACATTCTCTCTCTTTAGTAAACTAAATTGTTCATAAACATAAGCATGATTTGGGAAAGAAAAGCTATCTCCTATAGGAATATCAAATTTGATTCTATTATTGTACATGTTTATATTCCCCCTAGCTTGATCAGTTGGGGGAAAAGTCTGCCTCTCAAAATTCTCAATATTTTTATAACTCATTTATAAGAAAAAAAAAAAATATATATATATATATGGCAGAATGGAAGGGAGTTTCTCGAGTTAAATTATTCATTGAAAGATATAAAAAAATAAAAAAATGCCATGAAACAGAATATGAAAAAAATAAGAAAGAGCAACCATTAATCGACAAATTACGAAATGTTGGTAAAAAAATAGAAAAAGTGAAAAAATAAAAATTTTATAACAACACTAGTTCCCGTTGCAGTAAAAAATTTAGATTATCCACCAACACCAGAAGAAACATCATACGAAAGAGAATTATTTGCAGAACATCTCCTAAATTTGGAAGAGCAAATGGGTAATATACCATTAAAAGATTTGCCACCTATAGCAGGTGTTTCTAATATAAATTGCAAAAAGAATAAATGTTATTAATGAAAAATTTGGTTTACGTGGAGTTGGGGAAAATTTTTTACATTGGTGATATAAAAGTAACGATAAATAATGATACACTATTTGTTAAGGATAAAGAGTATAAATTAACACCAGGAGTTTGTAATTTGTTAACAGAAAATTCACAAGAAGCCCTTGAGAAAAAATTTGATGAGGATTATGAAAATTATGCAGAAATCATTAAAACAACAAATGCTACATTCCAACAAAATAATCCTAATAAAAAGGTAGCTTCGAGTGGAAGTTGGAAGTACACAAATAAAGTTAAATCAATTTATGATTATTATATAAAACCTCAATCAAGATCAGCACCAAACATACGAGAAAAAAAGATTTCTCCAAGAACTCCTAAATCTGGAGAAGGTATAAAAAAAATACAATAGTTTGCCAAAAGAATTGTTTGGATGGATGATTTTGGACAATTAATTAATAGATTATTAGTTATTCACAGTGAAGTAATTGCTGGAAATAACTATTATTACAATGAAAAAGTAAGCATAATAAATATGTTAAACAATAAATTTTCTGATTTTGTTATAAATAATCCGAAAGGAATTCCTTATCTAATAAGAGTTTTAAATGTAATTCCACATTCACTTTAAAACTCTGAACATCATGGCAAAGGCATTATAAATTGGGCATTAAATAATTAAAGTTTACCCAAAATGCATTTTCCTGGTTATAATTATTGTGAGCAATTTACAAAATTAAGTTAAAGATTAGAAAGAGGAGATACAGGAATAAATAAATTAGATGAAGTTTGTAAATTTCACGATATTGCTTACAGAGATCATAAAGATTTAGAATCTAGACATGACGCTGATAAAATTTTACAAAAAGAAGCAAAAGAAACCATGTTAGATAAAAATATACCAATTGGTGAAAAAATTGCTTCTGCTGCTGTTGCCTCAACTATGTTTACAAAAAGAAAAATTAGGATGGGGAATAGAAATAATGCTTTATTGAATATATATATATATATATATATATATATATATATATATATATATATATATATATATATATATATATATATATATATATAACTTATTAAATGAAGAAGATAACAAATATAACTTTCAATATTCCCTTTGAGGAATTAAAAGATTTGGGTATAGATCAATTATTAACAAATGATCAAATTGAGAGAAAAAATAAAATATTGAAAGAAGGCAAAAGTTTCAAATTAACTTTATCATTGCCAACAGTTAAAAAGATGGCCAAAGAAAAAACTGGCAGTGGTTTACATCGTGGAGGAATTATAGAAATTATAATTCTATTGAACACACTAGAAAAAATAAAAAAGAATTATAAGAACAATTTAGCAATGGAAAATAAATCTGAAAGAGGATTAAAAAGAGGACGGCCAAAAAAATTAGAATAAATACCAACTATCTAATATTGATATTGAAAAATATGTTAAATTATTAAATATTAAAAATTTCAGAAATGTTTATATGATTGATGAACTACCAAAAAGTATGCACAAAAATGAATGTGCTGTGGTAAATTTCGACATTTCATCAAATCCAGGCACTCATTAAGGTTTGCTATTTTAAAGAAAACAACAATATTTACTATTTTAATTCATTTGGAGGTAATATTCCTAGTAATTTAATTAATTATTTAAAAAATAGCAATATTTATTACAATGATGATCAAATTCAGAATTTTGATTCAGTTATTTGTGGACATCTATGTTTAATTATATTACATCTTTTTTTGAGAGAATTTAAGTTTAATGATAATATTTATATGTTATTAAATGATGGATATATATGGGAAACCATTAATCAAATCTTTAAATAAAATTTTTTAACACTAATGCTTATGATTAAAACCTATGTAGATTCACAATGCAATTTGAGTGTTTCTACTTTACAAAGTAAACCAATCACTTGTTTTGATTTTACAAAGTCTTACGTTTCATTTTCAGATTATAGAGTTGTTAATATAGCTGAACACATTGATGGAAAAGATGCTGTCGATAAAGGATTTTTTGATAAACATATAGCAGATTATGCTTTAAAAAAGGATGTAGATTCAAAATACAATACCGTTGTTTCTGATTTAACAACATAAGTAGAATCAAAATATAATATAATTGTTTCCCCTTTACGAGACCAAATGAGCAAAGTTTTTGTTTATACAACAGACTATGTTTCTATTCAAAATCGTAGAATTAATAATAAGGCTGACCCTGTAGATGGAAAAGATGCTGTCAATAAAAGATATTTCAATAAAAATATAACTTATAAATTGCAAAATTTAAACCTATCAGTTTTGAATTAGTGTGATACACTTGTTAACTTGAAAGTTGAAAAAGCAAAGAATATTCTGATAAAGAATTAGATGTTAAATTACAAAATTAATATCAATCACACATATTTTATTTATCTGTAAAGTGGAATAAAACTAATAATATTTTTCACTTGGATAATAATCAAATTTCCTTTATTTTTTGATGGATTGTACTGTTTATAAAAGAGTAATTACTATGTTTATTTCACATAATGATCTAGTTGTTATTAAGGGGGATACAAAAATAGATATCAGCGAGTCTTTTGATGCTAGTAAAGGTGATACTTTAAGTTTTAAAATAATAATAAAAAAAGAGTATTTGAATATGATGATGATTTTAAGACTACAATATGTAAAATTTGTAAAATATAAATATTAATTATTTTTTCTTACTATTAAATGGAGAACACTTAGTGCTTGAAGTGCAAGGTCACCTAAAATAATAATATAAAAACTGAAAATACCAAAAATGGGTAACTAGTTTAGAAAAGTATATGTTCAATATGTAATCCTAAAAAAATATAACTCAATGTAAGAGAAGGAATAATCAATGAATTATATAAACCTGTACGAAAAATTTTCCGAGAAGAAACTAATTTTGTAAAGTATTGATGATTTATGGCAAATTGATCTTGTTGAAATGGATACTGGCAATTTGAAAGGCCATATAAATAATGGATACATGTATATTATGACAATTATCAATGTTTTTTTTTAAATTGCATTTACTATACCAATTAAAGACAAAACAGCAAAAAATGTAATAAATGCTTTAGAATCTGTTGATGGCCGGCAAACAGCCAGTGGCGCTAAAGCCTATGACGTCGCTCACCACGCACGTGACACATGTACATGCACGTGTGCAAGGAGGCTCCAATTTGAACTTTCCTCTAACAGAATATTATTTGCAGTGTAAAATGTGTCTTCTTTATTTTTCAGGGTCAAAAATGTGTTAAAGTGTTTTAAAATGTGGGTTTGTCAATATTGGAAAATGTTTGGTTATAAATTCAAACCCCGCGCTGCACTGAGATTAAGAACAGTTCTACTCCGGCCAGAATGCCGTAATAAAAGACATTCAAAGAAGATGAGAAATTACAAATTAATATGTATAATGTAAATTCATATTTTAATATCTAAAGTGCCTTATATTTTTTAATAATAAAATATTTTACTCGGCAAGCATAGCACTTCCGCTTATATGAACCCCGTAAGGCAGTCTGTCTAGGAGAGCTGGTGAGGCAAGACACTGTCACATATGCACTACAACATTTGAGCACTGATGTAGATTTCCATAGCACTTTTAGTATACCGGTTAACCTTTGCTTTGTGTACGTTTTGCCAGACATTCCCCAGCATTATGCTTCTGCTTAACTAATAATTTGTGCCCTTGTGGCCTTTTCAAAACTTAATCGAGGAGAAGGAGGAGAAAGATGTCGGAGAGGTTACGCAACTTGCATAACTTAATCAGGCACCATCTGCTACTGCTAAAGGTGTTCCATTGTAATTTCTGTATTATTGCTGTGTGCAATTTTAAGGGCTTTAATTCATGTATGTATTTAAGGGTATTTTTCATGTTTGATCATTTTACGGCCACATCACATATGGCCACGCGGTTAGATATCGCCAAGTACGTATCTGCGCCATCGAAGCATTTTAAGGGCTTATTTGCGTAAAGTCATGTGCGCCATAATTTTATTCAGGGTTCTATGTCAATTTTATCAGGGTTCCAAGTAACTTTCACGTAAATTGATTCTTTTCGTGTACGACTACGCGGTCACTTTCATGTTTACTTTTTCCGCCATCGGGCATGCTACAAGCCTGTAAATGCTTTAATCCTAAAGGGAATAAATTCCCCAACAGAAATAACAATTTGTCTGAATTTAATTTGCAGTCTCTACGAAGAAATATTGCAATTTCACCTGCACCACGTGGTCCACTATAAACTTTATCCAGCGACATCCACACCATCGAAACTTGTTTTCATGCATGTTCGTGTTTATTGCGACTACTCATCTCATGCCCCATTGTGTTCCATTGATATTTATGTATTTTTTAAATTCGTGTACCGTGATATTTCTGTCCTAGCCTATGTGTATAGGCCGTCACCACACTAACCACATGCTAGAGGGCAAGCCCCGACAAGTCTGCGCTAGTGATGCTAAATAATCACATGTGTTTATGCATCTTCAGGGAAAAATCGTCAGTCCACCCTAGCGGCTGTCGACTCCCTTCCTTTGTGAAGACTGTGTTTTCAAGCACCTCGGTGAAGTCATTCATATATAAGTGCGCTTGAGTAATTGCAGCCTGGGGACCCCCCAAACAACGGAGTTAGCTAGACATGACTGAGTACTATCATAAAATTGCTTGGCACGTTATTTGTATGAACGGTATCAATAAAAGCAAGTATCACAGTGTTCCACTCTTTTATTTGTAGTGACAGTGCCCTAGACACATGTGTTTTTCAAGTGTTAAATGTTTAGTAAAAGTTTATTATTGTAAAGTGTATCGTAAGTACGCTAGGGTGAGACGGACACACAGAACCCACACCATCCCTGAGATCCCTGAGAAGCCTGAGTCTCAACAGTGCGGTGATTGGGAAGCACCGCTGGCATCCATATCATCAGTAAGTAATTCGTGTCACTGTTTGTCTCATGTCTCACCTGACGGCGCTATTATATTGATGAAAAGGAAACCACACAGTAAACTAAGAGACAATGGGTCCAAATTTTATAGTAAAAAATTTTAAGAACTTGTGGAAAAATATAATATAAATCATTATTCTTCTTTTAGCGAATTGAAAGCAAGTGTTCTAGAAATATTTAACTGCACTTCTAAATTTTTTTTTGATAAGGGCTATACTGCTAATTGGTCAACAGAATTGTTTACTATTAGTAAAGTTTTAAATTATGATGTGCCTACTTACAAATTAAAAGATACTAAAGGAGAAGAAATAGAAGGCAGTTTTTATGAATTCAAAATTATAAAAACAGACTATCCCAATGAATATTTGGTAGAAAAAGTCTTAAAAACTAAAGGCGATAAAATTTATGTAAAATGGTTAGGTTTTGATAATTCACATAACTCTTGGATTAATAAAACAGCTGTTTTGTAGAATTAAATTTTTTTTTCTTTTATCCTATTCCTATACTTTCCATTATTTATTTTTTGACTCAAAACTAAAGTGATAAATACCAACACTTAGCACATATATCTTTAAATTTTTCATAAGGCATGTCTCCCCCAACAAAATCATTATAAATGTGTTTTAAAAAGTATCATCTTGTCTAAATATACACAGGAAATTAGTGTTATCTCGTACCAACTGTTTTGGAATTTTCGAATGTGTTTGTGCTAAATAAAATACATCAATGTGTTTATGCCTTCCCATAGTAAAGTACTAGCGAACTATGCCTTGATTGTCTAAAATAACATAATCAAATACAATTAGAGGTTCATCTTCACATTGTTCTAAAGGGACCATTTCCTCAGTATTGTAAAAAAAAGTATGCCATTTTGTCTTAAACTTTTAATTTTTAAATACCTCATCAAGATCATTTTGTATCAGAATATATTTGGCTTGGTTCAAACTTTTTGAGCAAACATGCAGTTTATTAAAATTTAACCACCCTAACTTATAAATAAAATTGGTCATTTAATTGGTTTTCACAGAATTGCTCGGGTCTACAATTACCCCTCTAATATAATCAGGCATTAATTCACCACTCTTTATTATTAGTTTTCTTCAGAAATCAAAACATTGAAATCCCAATTAACTTTGCGCAGCATAGATTGCTTTGACTGCTGCTTTTTCATTTAATAACAATAATTTTTAGTATTAAATGGATAATGAAGTATTCAAGTTAACAAATAATACTTTTGTATTGAAGAAGAAATTTCATTACGATATCGTCCATAATGAAAAATCGATTGCATTAGTTAGTTTTCATAAAAAAATTTTGACTCCAAACATAGACAATAATACTATAACAACAATCGAAAAAATTAGTGCTGCATTTGAAAAAATTGGAAGTTCTCACTATTCGTAAAGGACAATACAATATTAATCTTGAAGGAAACTATAAATTTGATTGACCCATTTTCAAACAAAAACATTGCATTGACAGCAGACAATGTGAAAAACATATTATCTATAAAATCTATGTTTGATATTAAACTTGATGATTGATTATCCGATATTCTTGGCTTTGAAAGAAATATGCTTATTGAAAAAAATTGTTGTAGGTACTAAAGTTACCTAATTTTAATCCACTTAAAACAATAAATATTCATTGTAATTTAGCCTATGGAATTTTCATAAAGTATGACGAATCTAATAATTTACAAACAGATAGAAATGCTAGCTTTCCACCAAAAACTAGGTTTGGCTTTAGAGATTATATTAGTTATGAGCCCGCATATCCAATTTTTTGTAGAATCAATAATTAATGCTTTAATCACATTGTTTCAGAAATTAGGGATTAAAATGGTAAACTGATTGATTTTGATGGTTCTAATATTGACATTGTTTTGGAGATTAAAGAAGTTTAAAATATTATAATATTTTATCAGAAAAATGAATTAAAATTATATGTTTTGATATCCATATGGCACTGTATAGATTTTATTTTCTAGTACAATTAGTACTAGTACAATTAGTACAAATATCTGATAGGTTTTCGCCAAAACTGCATTGTCATACCTGAATAAATGTGGAAAGGTTTTTATTCTGTTACACTGCTAATAAACAGCATTCATATCTATGTCTATAAACATGCTTAGGACACTTTTTGGACAAACTTATTCCTACCTACTGTACACCTGAACCGAACAAGGTGGCACAGGTGTAAAACACTGAACTCACTTTAGGGAGGACCTGGGTTTGAATCTCGGTCCAGCTATCGTAATTAGGGTTTTATGTGGTTTCAAGGGCATGATAACTGATTATCATAAAATTAAAGTTATTTTTTTACGTAATCCCATCTTGGTGAAATGTTAAGTTACTTTATATTTTATATTTAAAGTCGTCAATGCCTTTTTTTAAGTGCCTACATATTTCTGAACCACTTATTCATATTAATGTTATTTATTCAGGTTAGTGAATCGTATTGTATAGTTTCTTTTAGTTTATGTTATGTAATGTTGGCTCAATACTTTCCAAGGATTTACTTACCTAACGGACATACTACTCTAAGTTACTGAATAAAAAATAATGATGGAATAGATTAGAACATTAGTATTCCGTGCTCAGTCCTCGCGAGAAGCTATGAAGCTACGTTTTATACGTTGGCCAGATTATATTAAGTAATTAATGTAAAGTAGATTGCAGATGATAATAAATGGAAGATAACGCTGATTTTACAGAACATCTCAAATTGTGATTGAATATGTAAGTGATGCATACTTTTTTCACAGTCATGCACTATGATCATGATAATTGCAATTTAAGAAACTATTATTCAAAATATTTATAATATGAAGTGTATGAGGGAGAAGCGGTATTAGGCAGGCAAACATGTTTACGATATACTTCTGTAGTTTATCAATTAATTCTGACTAGGTAACTTAGGCATACAGATATTGTCCTCACATAACAAAACCTTTGCACTGTTGTGTGCTAAGAAATTGGTTTTTTATATTTATATCACTAGTATAATTGAATTGTTTTCATCAACACTGAATTATAGTGTATTTTCATGTATGTTTTGTTTTTTAGTAGTGTGAGTTGTGCATAAAATAATTATAAATAGAAGAACGAAAAGATGAGTAGGATCATAGATCTCAATGTTTGAAATTATTTAGAATGAAGAAGTGTCTGTTCTGTCATATGTAGTACACTTAACATTAACAAATATCACTCAGAAAAATGTCGTAACTCCAAAAAATAAATATGTGAAAATTTTTTTGCTGTATCATATTTAATATAATGTATTATTAGATTATACATTGTAATATTGAGTCACATATTCAGAAAATGAATAATGTTTATTCACGTTCAAATAGAATAAACTTGGAAAACTTATGGTTGTAAGACACAGTAACGTGATAAAATGTACTTGTAAATGATAATTCTGCCACTGAAAGTATTCTTAGACTTATCAAAAAAGTCAGTAAATTAAAATAATAATAAATTAATTATACTTCAAAAGCCTTAAACTGAGTTTCAAAATAATATTCTCTCAGCGCGGCCAGCTTAGGATTCATGAGAAACTCAATGCCATGGTTACTGTATAGTTGTCTGTTTTGTGGTCACGGACATAAAACTACGTTACTGTCTCAAACTATGACATGAATGCCAAAAATGTTACTAAAATATTTCTTATGTCTCTAAATTTTGTTTTGATATGTTGACTTCTGGATATCTAGGTTATTCGGGGGTCTAATCAAACTTAGTCGTTATTTTACAATTTGTGTTATCAGCCCCTACAAATGTCGCTATCGAAAACAAGATAATTTATTTAACACGCCATTTATAATATTTTAGGGCCTCCTCCTAGACTGTGCCCAGGGTAATTGTTCACAAATACATGTCTTCAATGTCCAAATATATAAGTGAAAACACTGACGAATTCTAATATGAAAATTCCGGTCGCAGCGATCTCGAAATCTCCCATAACCCCGGGCTGTTCCTAAACGTTATTTCATTTTTCCTTTGTTAGCTACAAACCCAAAGAAAACGATTCTCATAAACATGTAAATGTTAAAGCATATAACACCGACTTCACAATATGTTATATAATCATTGAGGTCTATTATAGCCATAGAGGTATAATAGACAGAGGTGTCGTCTGCTATAAGAGACTGAAAGAAAGGGTGTGTTCAAGATGGGTCACATGACTTTAGGAAGATTGTGCAATGGCGAACTTGGACGCACCTTCGTGGCGTTACGCTCCAGGGAGCGAATGGTGTGTTCGGAATCTGTCACGTGATTTTAACAAAACATTGTACCATGTGGAACACACTTTTATGACATCACACCCCCGCTAGTGTATTATACCTATATGATATGTTATATATAAAACTTGATCATATTAAATTCTGACATTGCAAATCAGTCGCTGGTGTCATGAATAATTATGTTAATATTACAGAATAAGTTAGTAAGACATTTGGACTGCTCTTATCATCTAAGCTAAGGTCTTTAGAGCCGATGAGAGGTGAATGAGGCTGATACAGAGAAGCGCCTTGGAATGCAATGACGCGGAAGAGGGAAAACCGAATATCTCCGAGAAAACCAGTCGACCTACTGCATCGTCCAGGTACGATTCCTACTTGCGAAAATCTAGGAGTGACACTGTAAGTGAAATTTACAGTTAATGAATATTGCTCAGTATCTCTGCTCTGTATCTTTCGCCACATGAAAAATTAGTGCTGCTGGAATGTGATTCCGACATAGCATCAACTAATTGTGGCCTCCGATTTTCTATAAATATACTTTACTGACACCTTCTCTCGTCCTAAACTGTGTTCGCAATGTAAACGGTCCTGGGTTAGTTACATAATATTTTAAGAGTATTCCATATCTAATCAGAGACAAATATCAGCTCTATTCTGTCAGCTTCAAAACACTTTGCCAGAGTTCTCTATGGACACATGAGAGCTATTGTAGCTCTAAACCTAGACTTATAAACGTAGTTTCTCTTATCTGTTGTCCGAAACACTGTGCAGAAAATCCGAGTAAGTACTAAAATAAAACGGATGATTTTACACTAATGGGAACCAAAATGTAGAATCACCTACCACTAAAAAACTTTTATGGCTTCACAGTCCTATACGGCAAGGTCATTAAGGACAGAGGGGGGGATATATATATATATATATATATATATATATATATATATATAATATGGCACTTTTAACAGCAGATCAAAGTGAAGTGAGGTGAAGATGGAACAGTGATGGAAAACATGTACGTGTGGGACAAGAGTACAATGCCCTGAGAAAAGCCACGGTAACATCTGCCACGTTTTTGACATGTGAAAATTCTAGTGTAACCTAGGTGTAACCTTGCCGGGAATCTAAATTGAAAGCTTTGGTGGGCAACGAGAACTATAGTCGCTACGCTACCGTAGCCCCCGACTACAACATAGTTTGAGGGAACTGAAATAGGAACCGGCAATAGTTTTTAGTAAGGAACCATCTCGGCATTTGACTGAAAACCATGGAAAGCTGTAATGAGGATGGCCGGACAGGGATTCAAACCCCGGCCCTGCAGAATGATAGCTCAGTCGTAACTACTATTACTACTTGCTCGGTCAGTTTGATTTTACTTGTTCATTAAGACAGAAACAACTAATCAAGCTTAGTCAGTTAACAAAGAATTTAGTTAGAATGTGAATGTCAAATAACTGTATTAATCAGTGTTGTCATTAGATATACATAGGTCACATATATACAAAAACACACCGCGAGTCAGTGATATTAGTTTTAAATGCATTACTCACATTATCAATGCTGTTTTATACGTGTTTCAATAAATATGTATGAAAACTATAACCTACATGCACAAACACCAAATATTATATTTATACAGCAAATAATTGTGACTAGCAATTCGTCGCATCCACATATTCAAACCAGAAAAAAATTAAATACTGCTTATAGCATAGTTTCTAATAAGTATAATTTTATTACATTTCGTCTTTTAATGCTGCAAAGATTTTCCAATATTTCATTTATAAGCTCTCAGTTGTAATTTATTTATTTTTATTTTGGAATACTACTGCATTTGCATAAAATTCAAAAAGCTTAAATTTATGATTAATTAGGTATCAGCTACAGTATTGACATACCTTTAATCAATTTGGAAAATCATCGTAAGGACAGCATATTTCTGTTATTAAATAATATTTTTACTTACCTTTTTTTCTTCCACCATGCTGTTTCTCACACCTATCTATAAAGAAGATGACATAAATGTAATTAAAAATTTCAAAAGTAAAAGTTGACGCCGGCTAACAGCCAGCCGCGCTAGAGCCCATGACGGCACTCACCACGCATGTGTCACGTGTCCCGCACATACGCAAAGAGGCCAATAATTTTGAACTTTAGTATAAATGTTATTTTCAGTGTCAAATGTGTTACATTGTCTTTGCATTGTTTAATATGTCTCAAAATGTTTTAAAGTGTTTGTACTAATTTTAAATTGTTTGGTTATAAAATTCATAGTGCCCGCGGCACCGCGATTAAGAACACTTTATATTCCGGCATGAACGCCAAGTATGTTTATCCGCGTCAACCGCGAGAAGATGGCAGACACCACACCTGATCAACCATGAGAACCCCTGAAGACAACCGTGTCGGCAATCGCGACATCCGCGAGGGCGAACTATTTGGACATGCCGATCGATCGATCGATCGATGCATGCATTGTGGAAGGGTGAGTGAAGTCAACCTGTTAAGTGAAACTCTATGGAATCAGCCGTTATGTCAATGCACGTCCGACACCGTATCCACGCAGTCAGAACCACACCTGTGCTCATGGACCAGATGTGACGAAGTGGGCGCAGTGCGAGCAGTGCAAACGAGACTTACATTTGCAATGCATAGGGCCTGATGAATATGTAACCTTGTGCGATGGTGTCATAAACTGTGTTGAGTGCCGTATGATGAAATGTGATGAGATCGCGCAACCAACAACACCATAGGTAAAGTCCATGCTGCCAGTAGTCATTACGTACACACCACAGGGTTTGACGGGACCTGACAGAAACATTCTCTTGCCAAATTTTACGGGACATGACTCAGAAGACCCGGCTACGTTCCTTGCAGTGTGTGAAGATAAATTACATAGGCATCGCGTGCATAGGGATGATTGGACTGAGGTAACTGCCAACAGGTTAAGGGGAACCACTGCCACGTGGTGGAACTTGGTCAGGGATTATCGAGGGAAGAGTTTTGGGAGAGGTTACTAGGTTGGTTCGACACTGACGGAGATGCTATACAGGCACAAGTGCGACTGTATCACGAACAACAGCGAGAGTGCAAGGGAATTGAAGAGTTCATACAACGCATATTAGGCTTGTTAAAGCGTTTACACATGGGACAGGCAACCTCCGGGGTATTAGAGATAATTGTGGCAGTATCAACACCCGACATTAGGCCTTATCTACGGAAAGCGACACGTGCCAGTGTAAAACAGTTCACGAGAGAAGCGTGTTTGTATGAGAGGGATGTACACGCAAACCAAGAGTATCAGTCACAGCTGCAAAATCACAGCACGTCAACATCTACGATGCTGCCAGATGTTATGGGACCGTCACTAATGAACTGCAGACACAGAACAAATTTCTGCATCAGTCACAGTGAAAACTACTACCAGGCAATAGGTGAGGAAACAAGGTAGGGAGATTACCGAAACAACACCTGCACCAATCTCACTGCCAGGTCGTAACAATCCGCCTACCGAAGGTGCAAAAATATTTCAAGTGACTGACAATACCATGAAAGCATTAAGGATCTGTGTTGAATTTGAAGGGAAAAATGTCACAGCTGTTATTGACACTGCCGCTAGTCACAACTTTGTGTGTGAGGGTTTGATATAAGCAATCACAACTAAGGTGCCACAGAGACAAAGTCTCTATAATTCAGGTATTATCCTTGTTCCAAAGAAAATCGAGAATGGTGATTCTGTGTCGACTTCTGCCTCCTTAACAAAATCATTGTAAACATGCCACCACCAGTCATAAACATGAAAGACACTTTGTCAACGTTACTACCAGCTTCAGTATTCACGTCACTTGATTTAAAGTCTGGATATTGGCAAGTGCCTATCCGCCCACAGGACAGAAATAAAACAGCAATTACTACCCCAGATGGACGTAGATTTCAGTTTGTAGCCATACCATTTGGTTTAAAGTGTGCCCCTGCAATGTTTCAGAACTTAATGATTAATGTATTAGATGGATTTATTGGAGACTTAGCTATGTCGTATTTGGATGATGTACTTGTTTGGTCTAACAGCTAGGAAGAGCATTTGCACCATTTGAGCCTTGTGTTTGGACGCCTCAAACGTAATAAACTTACATGCAAAGTGGAAAAGTGTAAGTTGGGTATGAGCAGAATTGAGCTTCTAGGGCATTGTGTAACAGGAAACGGACACGAATCAGAACAACAACACATACGAGACATTCAAAACAAACCCACACCCAGATCACGTAAACATGTCAGGAAGTTTTTTGGTTTAATTAACTGGTTAAGGGAATTTGTCCCAAACTTTTCTGTAATCACTGCACCGTTAACTGCTTTGTTGTGTGAGAAACGTAAATTTGTCTGGACACTTCAAGCCGATAAAGCATTTCAAGACATTAAAATTGCATTTCAGAACTGTAATCCGCTGTCTAGATTCAACCCAAATGATCTATTGTCGTACAAACAGATGCCAGTCAAGAAGGCATTGGGGCCGTGTTGTATCAGGAGGGATCACACGGGGAAAAACATATCATCAGTTACCACAGTGCAAAGTTCGGGGATGCAGAATGTAAATATCACGTTAATGAACAAGAATGTTTGGCAAAGTAAATGCATTGCAGAAGTACCTGCCGTATTTGCTAGGAAGGCAGTTTACACTCAAAACTGACAACCAATGCCTTGTATGGTTAGAGGGAATGCATAACGGGAAAAGTAAACTTGCCCTCTGGGCGCTGTTACTGCAGGAGTACAATTTCAAGGTAGAACACGTAGCGGGAAAAACCAATGAGCTCACGGATGCCTTGTTCAGGAATCTTTGTCTGAATCTAATGGTAGCTGACGATACGGAGTGGGAAGAGGCGCTACCACCTAGCCGTGCAATACCAACTGTAGAAACACAAACTCTCGTTGTACAAAACATTGTTGCCACACCACCTGGTGAATTTGTTTTGTTGAATGTATGTGCTGTGTTAAAAAGAGGTACACACTGCACAAGAAAATTCCCCAGGTGCCACGCAACGCCGACAACACTGTGCCATACGTTACACAGAACACTGGAGGGTAGTAGACAGATAAATACAAACAAAACCAACTGGTAACTGTGCACGATGGCAGTTGTATGTACCAAAAGAGAAACAGGAGCTTATGTTAAAGTATGCACATGACAGTTTGGAGCATGGACACCCAGGATCCGAGCAAACATGAAGGAATGTGCAGAAATTTTTTCACTTGCCAGGGATTCAGGGAGATGTCAGGAAATATGTATAGAGCTGCGTCACATGTAACACCCGATAGCCGCGGATAATAGATGGGGAAACTCCAAAACAGCCAAGGCTGTCAACCAAGCCACTGAAAACAGTAGCTTTTGATATCATGGGCCCGTACCCGCATACGAAAACTAGGGAAAGATTTCTTGTTGTTGCCACGTATTTGTTTACCCATTGGACAGAGGCAATTCCCGTCAGCAATGTTCGTGCACACACAGTTGCACAAGTAATGCAGAATGAGTTTTTCCCAAGGTGGAGACACCCCGAGTATTTGTTTACAGACACTGGAACACAGTTTGTAGGGCGAAAATGGAGACAGTACTGTACCAGGTGGGGAACAGAACATCTTCCACACCAGCCTACCATCCCAGGGTAACCCAACTGAGAGACGTAACCAAGACGTTAAAATCCAATTACGTGTCCGGTTAGGCGAGGACCATACTAGGTGGGTCGAATTGATCCCGTAGGTGATGTTTTGCCTACGGAATAGAGTGACTGCAGCAACCGGGAAAACACCCGCCGAGATGGTACAAGGTCGCGAACTCCATGGCCCCGGAGCACCCCGTGAAAACCCACCCAGATCACCTGAACAAATCATCGAACACCAGGCGCAAATACATGAAGCCAGGGCGAACCAGATCAGCTATTGCAATGTGTGGGTACCGGAGAGCAAGAGGCCGCCACCCGAACTTGTACCCGGGATGTACGTGTATATAAGAGAGAACCCGTTATCGGCCGGGGCGAAGTAATACTGTGGTGGACTAGCACCTAGATGGACAGGGCCAGTGAGAGTGGTGGAAAAGAAGGGAAATTCCACGTACGTAGTGAAGTTGGGACCCAGACATGTCTCAAAACGGCACTGTGACAACCTGCGGATAGCCCGACGGCCTGTAGGGAAGAGAGGCAAGGAGACAACGTTATGCCCAGTATCGCAGCGAGTTCGGAGAATTCCACCAGGGAGTACACAGGGAAATGTCAACACGGACACTGAAGAGAACAACAACACTAACACAGGAACACTCAGTCAAGGGAATGGACTGTCATTTAAGGGTTTTGCACTGACTGAACACTCAACGCCTAGTAGTGAGGAGGTGGAAACTAGTAGTACAGCAACACCGTTTCTGGGTTTTTCTGTTAATGCCTGTTACAACACAACGAACCAGAGTGAATTAAGGGATTCCCAAGTACACACGAAGGTGGTAACACCAGTGCACACGTAAATGTCAACACAACCAGAGCCAGTGAGTTGAGTTTTAAGGGGTTTCCCCAGGGCACAGCTGAATTTGGTTGTTACCAAAGTGTAAATGTAAACCTTGATACCACATGTGAAGGCAAAACGCCTTTCAGAGGCTTTCCGGTTCCTGCAGGGGAGAGCCTAGTAGGGCAATAGAGTTTGAAACGGTTTGGGGAAACTAGTAGGGCAGTAAGTGTGACGTCAAGTGTCAGCAATGCGCAACAGCACTAGTAAGAGGAGAGCCAAGTCACAACCACGTAACCACAATGTTGTTCCTTCCTACACCCCCACCCCCTGCAAACGCAGAATAAACCGACGACCTCCGAGGCCATGTTTTCTTTGCCCTCAATCGGCAACCAGCTCAGCGAAGCCCGCCGGAGCAATGTTGCAATATCTTGGCCTTCGAGGGAGAGGTCGTGTGACGCCGGCTAACAGCCAGGGGTGTTAGAGCCCATGATGGCTCTCACCACGCAGGTGTCACGTGTCTTGCACGTGCACAAAGAGGCCAATAATTTTGAACTTTCGTATAAATGTTATTTTCAGTGTTAAATGTGTTCTATTGTATTTGCAGTTTTTAATATGTTCATGTGTTTGCTACTATTTTTAAATTGTTTGGTTATGAAATTAAAGTGCCTGCGGCACCGAGATTAAAAACGCTTACTATTCCGGCATAAACGCCATCATAAAGGGACACTAAAATAATACGAAAATTCATAAGAAAATTATAGAAATGTAAAACAATACCTTTGCGTGCGTACGTTTTGCCATACATTTTCCCCAGCATTATGCTTCCACTTTATTAATTTATTGCTCTCTTGTGGCATCTTTAACTTAATCCAGAGGAGGAGGAGAGGTGAAAGATTTTGGAGAGGTCACGCGACCCATACAGCTTGAATCAGGCGCCATCTGCCTATGTTTATGGCATTTCATTGGAACTTCTGCATTGTTGGTACACGCAATTTCAGAGCCTTATTATTATGTATGTATTTGAGGGTAATTTTCGTGTTTGAATATTTTACAGCAACATCATGTATAACCACGTGGCCGACCGACGCCAAGTCTTTGTATATGCCATCATTGCGTTTGAGAGCTTATATATGTAAAATTGTACGTGCAATAATATATTTCAGGTTTCTATGTCAATTTTATTCAGGGTTCAATATATCTTTTATGTAAATTGATGCTTTTTGTACTTGACCAAAGAATAATTTTCTCATCAAGAATAACGTTTTGTCTGAATTTTGTTAGCCGTTTCCACGCAGAAATATTACAATTTCACCTGCACCATGTGGTCCGCTACGAACTTCATCCAGCGGCATCCGCACCATCTAAGCTTCTTTTCACACGTGTGTATTTATTGTGAATATTCATCTCATGTCACATCTTGTTTCATGTATCATTCAAGGGTTTATGTAATTTTGTAATTAGTGTACAGTGCAATTATTCCCATCCTAGCTGGCTGTGTATAGGCCATCACCACACTACCCGCGTGCTGGAGGGCGAGCCCCGACGAGTTTGGGTTAGTGATGCAGAGTAATCACACGTATTAATATGTATTAAGGGTTTCATTTGTAATTCACTGTGTCCTGTATTCAGGGAAAAACTATCAGTCCACAATAGCGGCTGTTGGCCCTCTTCCCTTATGAAGGCTGTGCTTTCATGCACCTCGGTGAGATCATCCATCTAGGCGTGCTCTAGAGTAATTGCGGGTTGGGGAGCACCCAAGCAAAATTGGCTAGTCATGACGGAGATAATCATTTCATTTGCCAGTTGATGTGTATGCATAATAACAATTAAAGCAATCTACAGTGAACTTAATTCTTTTATTCAGTAGTGATAGTGTCCTCGCCATATATGTTTTATTAAGTGTTTATTTCCAGTGATGTTTAGTTAAGAGTTTAGTATTGCCTATATGTTTGTAAGTATGCACGGGTGACACGGACACACAGAATCCACAGCATCCCTGAGAACCCTGAGTCTCAATAGTGCAGTGATTGGGAAGCACCGCTGGCTCCCAAATTACCAGTAAGTGTTTGTGTCATCATTTGTCTTGTTTCTCACCCGATGGCGTCAAAGTTCCTATGGAATAGATGAGGTACCTATGACTCTGCTAAAAAAGTGTTCTTATTTAATAAAACTGCCTTTGACTTATATTTTCAATGAATGTTTTGCAGAGGGAATTTTTTCTGATACTCAAATATGCAAAAGTAGTACCAATACATAAAAAAGGTGACAAGGCATTGATGTATAACTATAGGCCTATTGCCCTTTTTACGTCCTGTTAAAAAATTTTACAGAAATTGATAGCAAGTAAACTGACCCTATTCTCAATTAAAAAACAATGTTATTTCATTGCATCAGTATGGCTTTGTAGAGGGCAGATCCACAGAACAAGCTATTTGCGGTTTTACTGAACAAATATTAACTTCTTTTGATAAAAGACAATTCTCAACAGGTATATTCTCAGACCTTACAAAAGCTTTTGATTGTGTCGACCACAATATTTTATTGCAAAAACTTAAACAGTGTGGAATAAGTGGCGTAACCAATAATCTGTTTAAATCGTATCTTGAAGTCAGAAAACAGATTATCTTCATAAGATATTATGACAAAAATCACATTTCAAATGTTATGTCGAAAACCGAAACTACTCAAGTAGGAGTACTACAGGGCTCAATACTGCGACCAATTTTATTCTTAATTTTTATTAATGATTTTCCAGAATAAATAACCAACGACTTAGCTATAATGTTTGTGCATGGCATAACTATTTTGGTAACTAGTTCAAATAACGCTGTTCTTGAAGGAAATATAAAACACACAGTGATTAAGATGTCCAGGTGGTTCCAGTAAAATAAAGTAATATTAAATGTAAACAAATCTGTGCTCATGAGTTTCATGCAAAGAAATAAACATACAATGCAGAATGAAAGATGCACAACAATACAAAAATACGGGTTACAAACAGTAAATAGTACTATATTTCTAGGGCTCATTATAGACTGTAATTTAACATGGACTGAGCATGTTGATAGTTTCTGTAAAATAATTAAGTTCAGTGTGTTTTGCGGTACATACCTTAAAAAATATTTGTAATAATAATACAATACTTGTGTACTATTTCTCAAATATTCAGTCATTAATAAATTATGGAATCACATTTTGGAGTAAATAGACAAAATGGAAAAAAGGCTTTTAGATTACAGAAGAATATAGTAAGAGTAATAAGGAAATAGAAGCCATTGTAGCCCACTATCCTATATAATAAGTAGACAATCTCTGTCTATCTGTACGTCTTTAATACCTCGAAGTCCCTTGAAACTCAATTGAAGTTTTTCCAATTTTGCAGAGCAAATCCTCAGGGTAAAATACAGGTCAAGTTCGAATTTCAGCAAGATCAGATTAAGCAATCATTACATTTTACCTACAAAACTAATTTTTGTATTACTTTTTCCCTATGAAAAGTTTTGTATAAATGCATAGAGAATATTGCAGAGAGATATGAAGGTAATGGAATATCATTTTGGTTTACTTTAAATGTCTCGCGTCAATGTTGAGTTAATAAAGTGGGGCCACAGTGGCTCAGTGGATAGAGCGATTCCAAGTGGGGCAATAGTGACTCAGTGGATATAACTATATCAAGTGGGGCCACATTGGCCAAATGGATTGATAATATGAAATGGGGCCTTAGTAGCTCATTGGATAGAGAGATTCCAAGTGGGGCCTTAGTGGCCAGAACTATGTTAAGTGGGGCCGCAGTGGCTAAGTGGATAGAACTATATCAAGTGGGGCCACATTGGCCAAGTGGATTGATAATATGGTGGATTGATAATATGAAATGGGGCCTTAGTAGCTCATTGGATAGAGAGATTCCAAGTGGGGCCTTAGTGATTCAGTGGATAAAACTATGTTAAGTGGGGCCGCAGTGGCTAAGTGGATAGATATATATCAAATGGGGCCTTAGTAGCTCATTGGATAGAGATATTCCAAGTGGGGCCTTAGTGGCTAGAACTGTGTTAAGTGGGGCCGCAGTGGCCAAGTGGATAGATATATATCAAATGGGGCCGTAGTAGCTGAGTGGATAGAGTGATTTCATTGGGGCCTCAGTGGCAAAGTGGCTAGAGCGATTGCAAGTGGTGCCTTAGTGGCTCATGGATAGAGTGATTCCAAGTGGTCCCACAGTGGTTTAGTGGATAGAACTATATCCAATGTTAAGTTAATTTCACTTTCCCCCCCCCCCCCCCCCGTGTTTGTATGTTAGCAAAATTTTGTAACCTCGTAACTGTTCCAGGCACATGACAATACTAAAAACACTATCACGGGCTAACCCCTAGTTTATAAATAACATAATTATCACTCTTCCATGGCATGTATATGTACCGTAGTATTCTTTTTTACATGGAAAACATTAAAGAAGTTAAAATAGTGATATACACCATTACTACATCAGACAAGCTAATCATCTTCACCTATTCTCCTACAGAACCTCAAAATTTACATCAAATCAATACTATGCTGGGGTAACACTAATGAATAACCTACCAAGTCATTTGAAGTCAATTAATTATTTTGCACTAATAAAAAATAACTGTTAAATCCTACATTTTTAATAAGGCCTTCTATTCCGTAGAAAAATTCTTAAATAAAGATGAATTTCTATAATGCAGAACATGTAATACATTGTGTTTCAATCAAATGTAGACTTTACATATTTATACTTTAATATATATATCTGTATATTAATTGTAATAACTTGTACTGCAACCCAAATGTAGCCTTCACATGTTTTAGAACTGCTAGAATTAAGAAGTGTGTAAATTGTGTATAATTGATCTGTTATATATATATATTTTTTTATATAATTGTGTGCAAATATCCATATTGTATAACACATATTTTTAAAAAATAATAATAATTGACAAGTCCTTTCCAAAGTGCATTGGAATATGGGATGTGAATTAATTAATTAATTAATTAAATGATTTCCCTTGTCTTCTTTTCCACCATGCAGAAATGAGCATTTGTCCTCTGTCCCAGTTCTTTTTAAATTGTGTCTTATTACCACTCATTCTGGTGTCTCCCGCCAAATTCAAAAGAGTGATTTCGCTATACTATAAAGTAAACAATGATGGCCTCCAACACACGCAAAACCTGTGATGCGTTACTGTAATGAACAATGAAGGTTCCTTTTGCAATATATGCCGATTTTGAGTCAATTCTAAAGAAAATATCAACAATTAAGTCAAATCCAAGGGAAAGATATAAATTTTAATTAATCCAAAATAACTCTGTTTCAGACTTGCCAACTTTTATGATTTTTCTGTAAAATGTTCGGAAATCATACCCATTTTACGATTTTACGTTAACAACTTAATTTTTTCCAAATTCCAACACTGGAAAAAAATTTTGAGTGAATATTTACAAAGAGACAGGACATTTGATTCTTCGATACCTGAATATCGAACCCAGGGAGCCACTGTAGGAGCTCTACTCACTTGCAGACTTCAAATTCCAGTACATTCCAATATAATAGAGTAGATTTCCACAATTTTATGTGCTATTAAATTTTATGCTATTAACGTTTCCCAGCCTCCCGAAATAACCAAATGTACTTATTTTGTCATAATCATTTTCCAGAACCATATACAGTACATCTAGTTTTTCTAAAAATTAATTGATAGTCACTCCATGTACAACATACAAATATGACTACAGCCAAATTAAATGAAATTTATTGATTTAAGGATGCCACTAAGCTGTCTTCTAGCAAGTTTTCCAATAAGCATTGTTTATTGATGGAAAAACTGCGCTCTAATGCAGCATTTGCATGAAAGAGGACAAGGCTTTTCTGAACAAAATTTACAAATGCTTTTGATACATTCTCCTTAATAATAAGTTGGTACATAAAATGGTCAAGATGGTCATGCTTATTATTGAAGTTTTCCAGTTGCTTATGTATGATTTGTCTAGGAGATCCAAATACTCCCGTTTAGCTAAATCTGCCGCTTCACACATAAGTTGTTTGTGTTCAACCAGAATTTCTAATACTGCAGTTACTCATTGGTTTCTTAGGGATGAATTCATCATTACTTCTGGAGAAAGGCAACTTGCACCCCTGACAAGTTTATAAGATAATGTACATTGGCATAATTCAACAAGGAATGCTTGACAGTATTTCTTGAACTGCAGTATTTGTATTTATTTTATTCGTTTGAGAGCTGATGATGCTGCAAATCCAATGTCAAGAAAATGATAAGTCTTTAGGTTACTTTTTTGTCAAATCAATACCAATTAATTTCTGTGCGCTTGTTGCAGTGGATATGATGTCATGATTTACAATCTCATTCGTCAAAAACACGATCAGCCGGTTGAAATCGGTATACATGAAAGGAAGGAGTGGCTGGTTGGTTAGGTAATCTGCGAGGAAAGATTCTAAGTCTACTGAAATTGAACTCGTAAACCACAGCTTAGCTGCCAACATTTCATCTTTCACAGTCACTTTAAACTGTTAGAAATTTTCTGACTGAGGTGGATTTTTGTTCCACAAGATTGATGTACTTCTTTAGATGAGGCATCATTGCACCAGCCCTTTGCAACACCTTAGAATTTTCGACCCATCTAACATAACAAAACTTTAGTGGAAAGAGTGAAGACAAGTCTAGTTGAACAATTTTTGAACAGGTAGTGAAGAGACCAAAGAAAACTGGGGATTTTCCAATCACATTTGTCATCAGCAGTCTTGTATGCACCATTAACTATGTGGAATGAATAGGTCCCAAAATTCAATAACTAGAGATCATCAGAAGAGTCTTCTATTAAGTAACTTCTCAGGTCTTTTACGAGCTTCAGATTTACAACTGGGTCCATCCATTCAAACTTGTATCATGGTCTTCAAATTCAAGCCCTGTTCTTTGAATGCAGATATGTATTTCATTAAAAGATCATGTGCCACTGCACGACCCAAAAAACATGAAGTTAAGAATTTTGTATTCACTTCATTCTAACTCCAAAATTGCACCACTATATCAATTTGGCCCTTTTGTACCACTTCGTTTAAACTTTTGCCAAATGATACAGCATAGAAATCACATTGTTTTATTTTGTTTGGAAGTTTTTTTTTTTTTTATGGACGCAAGCCATAAGTTTCCATGTAGCCGCCCAGTTGGTCTTTGTGCATTTGAAACACTTTTTCAATGTTACTCTCGGTGAAGATGTATTGAAAAAGATAACTTACAAGGGAACCACTTCAAGCAGGAGAATGAGTTCTGGTCATGTGAGAGCCAAAGTTATTTCAGCACATACCACTGCATCTTTACTTACAAACTTCTCAAGGATAGAACTACTAGTCCTAATGCAACCACCATCCCCACTAACTAGTTTGCTATCATTTCATTATGTTGAAAAGTTTTGATTAATAAGGCTATGTTCTATATTATCACTTGCATGCAATTGTAAACAAACGGGTATTGAGGGGAATGTTGTAGGCCAAAAGTCAAACAATTTATTGCTGGCACTAACAGCCTTTAGTCTATCAATGTTTTGCATATGATCTGACTGATGATATTACCATATTACTAACATCAAAATTACTTTTTCGCACACAACAACATCCTTCTATTTATCAGAGTTCACTTTTTCAAGAAATGTTCAGTCACTGAAAACATTTCTGTCGAACCACTCTTCTCGATATGAGGTCTTACCTCTTTTACTGAAACTCATTGCATCAGTTTATGCTGAAAAGTTACAATAACTCAATAGAGTATTTGTAGCATATATTCAATTTAAGTTGCCATAAAAAACATAGTTTCTGATGAAAAATCCCCATGATGGCTGCCAACATGTGCTACTACGTCAATCAAAGTCATACTGTAAAATGTTTGCGTGAGCACTTTCAGAACATCTGACGTCCGAGAATACTAGATTGTTAAAGTTCTTAGTATTGTATGCTTTCTTTTTTTTAGCATAGTCCTTAATAAAAATTTTAACTTCTTTCTTTTCAAATCACACAAATCTGTTACATGACCCAACATTCCAACAGGTAGCCAGCCATCACTAAGATCTATTTACCTGTGTACTATGAATCTTAGCTACAGTTGTACAAGATATAGCAAGCAATCAATTGCGTTTAAAACCACATGGTTTAAATACTATTTCGAGAAGTAACTATGCATTTACAGACGTATAACCACATGATAAACGATAAACGTAAACACAAGATTTTCATCTTCTTTCATGACCACACGGAAACACTCACTTTCATGTTGCTGTTTAAAAACTGAAGACAAGTTATTTTTTTATATGTGCAACACCAAAGGAAATGGGTAACATGTCTATTGATACTTTCAAATTGGCGTGGGATTCTAACTTAGCATAATCTGAAATCAAAACTACCATCATCGGGAATTTACATAATAGCCCAATATTGCTACCTTGAAGTCTGTGTATCATGATAAGTAGCAGTGGTATGGAAATATGAGACTGTATCAGCAATCATTAAAGGTAAGAATCATGTTACACATCCGCAATTCATATATCTTTTTTTATGCTCCAAAGCCTAACTGTCAAGGACAACATTGGCATTTTTACAGAGATGGAAAAGTTGCTAAAATTTCATTGTTTTTCACTTTTCACCGCTCTGTCACCACAGGGTTCAAATTCCGCCACGAGTAGCTGAATTCCACAACAGTTGGCAACCACACACAACTACACTAACTCAACCTTGTGTGATGGTGTTAAACAAAATTAAACAGTGCATTCTACTGTAACCACAATGTTACAGAAACCATACTTGAATGGCACAACATTATATGATCATGTACCATTAAAAAAAGCTTACAAATATTGTAATGAAGAGACAAGGGGACGGGTCTACGGAATCAACGGGCTGAGCCACATATGTGAAGCAGGCTACCTACAGTACTTATTAGTATTTACGGTGCCATGTCGTCTGGGAACTTCAGCACATGCTCACTCGTGCCTGTCGGCACTCACGCGCACATCCCAACATACAGTTGCAATTATGGTGAAAGTAAGATTTAAAATATAAGACTTAAGACAGAATACTTCACACTTACGACTAAACACTTAAGACTTAGGCCCTATACTTACGATGGTTTCTAACTGCCCATGGGGAGGAGGGGGGTACGTAAAGCCAACCCTCCCCCAAATTTGATGGAAATTGACCAAAAAATGTGCCTTCCAGGCTGATTCGAAGGTCAAATACAGATGCCTCTGGTCAGCGCAACTCCTCTGGGAAGGGGGGGGGGGGGGGAGGGGAATCAACTGCCAAAGGTCCAAGGTGATGTATGTTAAAGCCTTATCACCCTACGCCACCAGAAAATCTTTTGTTTTCGATTAATGGAATGAAACCACCAAAAAATGCTAGTACTGAAACATAAATTCCAGTATAATTTAAGTATTTCCAGTATCAGTAGACACCCGGCTATAGCATAATGACATGCAGCTGCCCCACCAATGTCTGGAAGATTGCACTGAGGAGAAGTGTGATATCATCACACACCGTTTCATTGCAGATGTCACTGCCGACACAAAAGTATAGCAAGCAGTATGTCTGGCTGCAAAGGTCTTATGAGTGCGGTCAGCACCACTATGTCCAATACGAGCAGTGATGCTGAACAAGTATGACAGGGGTATCAAGAAGACATAGTAGGAGATGCAGACAACAATGAAGTACATCACTTCCAGGGTTCGCGCTACAGCGTTTCACCCTCTGGCACACAAACTGCCTCAGATTGGGTCATGTGGACAGTAAGAGCACCTGTCAGTCTACTGCCAATAACAGCAGCAGCGGGAAGAGAGGCAGTGAGAGAAAGAACAAATGGCTTGCATGAAGAAAATTGTAAGCTTTGTACATATGCCCAACAACCGAGACCACACATTGACGAACTGATGCTGGAAGCTGTACACCTCACAAAGCAGTTGGACAATGCAATTGATGCCCTGCAAGTACTGTCCAGACACTTTGCGCATACTGTGCTACATAGCAAGGAGCCCATGGCATGTAGCCAGTGCTGTGATGGCCATCTCAGCAGTGGCTCTGAGGATGGCAGCCCCACAAAGGATGTGCTTCGGGAGGCGAAGAACTGGCTGTGTGAGTTTGAGAAGGAGAGTGAAAGAGTCGACAGGCGCTACTAGTGCTTCAGGCTATATCAGGCAAGGCTCCTGCCATAGCCCCCACTCGATGACATACTTCAGAACCACCAACAATCATATTCTAATAGATTAAAAGTATCCAACAAAACTGTCAACAAGTGTGTACAGAAACTGCCATACTGCTAAGCATGCAAGAAAAACACTTAATTGATATGCCTAACTTGATGTCAGGTCACTTTCTGAAACACAAAATTCAAGTGTGCCAGGTGCTCTTCAAATGTTCTTCCTGTGACCACAATGTTGTCTAGGTACACCTGACAAATATCTTCCAGCAGAACTTTCTCTTTTAGTTATTCGAAGGTGGCAAGGGCATTGCATATCCCAAAGGACATAACCTGGAATTGCCAGGTTCCTTTCCCTTGGACACAAAATGGAGTCTTTTCCTTGTCTTCCTGGGCCACCTCACACTGCCAATATCCGCTCTTCATGTCTAGAGTAGAAAACCACAGTGAACCTGCTAGGCTATTCAGTGTGTCGTCTAGCCTAGGCAGTGGGTAACAATCTTTCTTGGTGACATTATTAAGTTGGCGGTAATCAACACAAAATCTAATAGAGCCATCCTTTTTAACAAGCACAATGGGAGAAGACCATGGACTGACTGATAGCTCTAGCACCTCTAAATCTCTCATCTCTTTAAGAATACAGTCAACCACCTCATGTGAAGCTAACAGTAATCACCTTGGTGGCTGCTTTATGGGCCTGGCATCCCCTGTGTCTATGTGGTGGCATGCAACATTAGTTCTGCCAAGGTCATTGGGCTCACAGCAAAAAGCACCTCTATTTCTCTGTAGCAATTCTGAAACTGCTCTCCCCTGTCACCAGTTGAAATTTTGTCTTGTTCTCGTCAGCAGATCCCTAAGAGCATCTGGAAGAGGACATTCAATATGTTGTGGCAGTGAAGCTTCTGGAACATTTGGAAGTACCTGTGATACCTGCTTGCAAAACCCCATTGTGGCCCCCTCTTCAAGGCAGATAGCATGGTCAGACAAATTAATAATCTGGACAGGCTAACTGTCCAATTTTGAATAAATTGAAGTCCTTGCTACAGTTACAGACATCTGATAAAATATAACCTTTCTGGGCTGGTTCGATTATGCCCAATTGCCAGAAAAATTTTACCTGAAAGATAAATCTCATTGTGTTGATACTACCAACTCTGTATTACCTACACATAACACTCCCAGTTGAGTATCGATACAGCATTCCAACTTACGTAATACATCAAGACCCAAAATGCATTAGTCCTTTATGTCTGCTATTTGTATATCATGCTCTATCTCAAGGTTACGTAAGAGTACCCTTCTCTTGCCTTTGACTGGTGTGGTCTCGCCCGTTACTCTAGCTAAATAGCAGTGATCCATGCTCTTATTGGATGATCGCTGGGGGGAAGGTTTGAGAATGTCCGGTCTTACACCAGTTATAATCGTCCATGTATGAACGACCATCTGACAAGAAACATCATATAGGCTCCCCTCCACCAATATGGCATCCAAGACCTGTTTCATTGATCGCACCTGCAAAATCATTAGGGCTTTCTCTCCAGCAATCACCGATCTTTGCCCCTCAAGACCGGTGTTGTACATATTTCCCAAAGACGTTGCACTCTCAGCTGCCCCTTAGTGCTTACTCCCTGGTTGTTGCTGCTGCTGAGGACAGTTGGCTCTCAGGTGCCCCGGCTGTCCACACAACCAACATTCCGGCAGTTTGGGTGGGGGACTGCGAGTCTCCGTAGTGTGCACACTGAAGGCTATGTCCCTCATGGTCGTCTGCAAGTCCTTCAACATCCCCTTGATGCTGTCGTCCTCTTCATCAAGCATCACTGCCCGCACTGGATGTCGGGGCACTGATGACTGCCTTGCTGACTCCACTTCCAGTGCTCGGGCAAAGGCATCCTGCATGGTGTGAGGCACAGCTTGCCGCAGTTTGATGTCAGCGACAGCATCAATGAAGAAGCCGACTGTGATGACGTCTCGTGCCTCTTCAGAGCATCCCTCCAGAGACAGGTGTGTCAGCCTCACAATGTCCTGCCACAGCTCTTGCAGTGGTTCCCCTGGTCGCTGGACGCAGCTTAGCAGTTGGGTATGGTGGGCATGTCGCAGGTACCGGTTACAGAATCGCAGCTCCAAAGCAGACATTTATGTGGAGTACCTAGGCAATGTCATTCTGGCAGCAACTGCAGTATGCTCAAGGCATGTCTCCTCAGGACAGCCGCCAGGTAGTACGCCCGCTGCACTTCAGTCCAGCCATTCATGACGGCAACAATCTCTAATTGGTGATTGTATTCGCGCCAAGGTGTCTGTCCATTGTAGGGGGCGGGCTTTATTGTGACACCACCTTTAACAACCCCTGCCCGAGGCATACAACCACTGCAGAACTGCTGTGCCTCAAGAGTCTTGGCTCCTCTTCCGCCCAAGTGTGTCGTCTTCCCTGTTTCTGAATTCCTGCCATTGAGGGCGCTCACCTCCTGGTACACTTTACACTCGACACTGTCCGACCTTTCATTCACACTGTCAATTTTCTTGTCCACACAGTCTATTCTATTGGTCACTAACTTGCTTACACATTCTATCTTTTGGTCTACATTCTCATTCACACTGTCCATTTTTCTATCTACATATTCGTTTACAATGTCTATTTTTATATCTACACATTTGCTTACACTGTCTCTTACGCTATCTATTTTCTTATCTACAAGTTCGCTAACACTAATAATATGGCTATTTACAGATTCACAAACACTATCTATTTTACTATTTACATTACCAATTTGGCAGCTTAGTGCTTCAATTAATGAGGAAAGTGATTCCATGTCTGCCGACATTTTCCTATATCTGCCGACATTTTCCTAGTTAACATCCAAAAATTTCAAAACAATTCCTTGGTCTATTGCTACAAATACTGCGATATTTACAAATTTTATCCTGCCAGACAATATCCTACTCTAATTGTAATTACAATTTGCTTTTGTAACAAATTGCTTCATTCCCACTTCTGACACCTGTGTTACAATTTCTTTCTTGGAATTCAGTGGGCTGAACCAAGTTCGTTAAGGGATAGAGGTGATAATTAAATTAATGAGTTAATTATAATTTTCTAATTTTATTTACAATTACAAACAAAAGTCTCTCATCTCAACATCTCACAATAAATTGATATCCGGTTTACAATTAATGGCTTCAACTAATACAATTTATAACTACCATAAAGAAATCAATTAAATTAAATAATTCAAAATCAGTCCCAATAGACAGTGTATTAAAACATATTCAATCATTTTATAAATTCCGAGCCTATATTTTACAGTTCCAATATTTACAATAAAATTTGTATTACATGTCCATTCAGTCCTACCTCTGTTTAGTCCATGTCCCGCCAGTCCACAATGTTCACGAGTTCTCCGAGTGCACTCACGCACAGTAGCCCTCATTCATCAGGTTTCACATCCTTTCGCCCATTCAAACCACAAACACCTCGTCCGCCGGCATTGTCTTGCAGCTCGCACCAAATTTCACTCCCGCACTATGCCAGATGGCCTCCACCAAGACTGCTGGTCACTGGACCATGGTGGTATTTATAGAGTCATAGGCCTGCACCCTAAAATCTAGCTAATTACCGAGTTACCAATTCCCAGAATATTCTTGCACCTTCACTACATTTGTCTGCATCTCCAGCAGGGGGCTGTGACACCAGCCAGTATTGCCGCTGTCCATTATTCACGGGATTCCCAGAAGGAGCGGAGGCCAATAAGGCAACAAACGCGTAATTTCTTAGGGATGGGAGGTTGAGGTGGTTCACCCCCACAGCACTGGACAGCAGCCCAGTGCCAGCTGCAGAGCATAACAAATAACAATATATTTATAAAATACTTAAGAGTATAAAGTTACAAAGATGGCATATGGAAAAAGGTGAGACACAAGTACTAGTTTTCTTAGGGTTAGAAACTAGGTCACGATACAAAGCCAAAATAATTTAAAGTTTAAATTCAATGAAAACCACTAAAACTGTCAAATCATTATTTCATTTGTAAAATCTTCTACTTGCATCTAAAATGATTATTTTCCACTATGCCAATGCATTACACATAAAAAAAAATAGTTCAGCCACAAAAATATGAATGATAAGAGTTATTATTATATATACACCAGGAAAATTGTCACCAGGCTTATAAATATTCCTACAAAGGTTGAGTAAACTATTAAAATTGCTTGATTCACGAGATAGCATGTAGTAGAAGAACAAGGTTGAAATATTTATTTTCTTACTAAATACATGTAGTATAAATATTCTTTCCAAATTTCCTGAATTCTAGGTTTCCCCTGATGCTAGCTACCCTGTGTAATATCCTTGATGCAGCTTCTAAGCAATATAAAAATGTTCTTCATTGAGTAGAAGAAAGATGATATTAAATAGGAAAGCTACTCCATATTCCTTAAATGATGATGTTTACCTACAAGTGTCTTGAAAAGTTTTGCTAGGGTTAAATATCACCACCAAAGGTTGGCAATGCCTGAGGAGGCCCTACTGAATTGTGTTCACTGGACACAGGGAGTTTAACAATTAAGTCAAAAACAGATTTTATTTTATGATACTGATTATCAAAATTATCCAGCCTTCTATTTTGTCCTTATTAATCAAAGTCCTGTTAACTCTCATGTGTATGCAGCAATTAACAAATTTTCTTCCTCAAAACACATATCTGACCCAAATCTCTGCAGGTAGCTTCCAACAAGCGATGTTGAGTTGGATAAACCATGCCTTTGTATGCTACGGTTGAAGCTCTTTGAAAATAATTCTCCACTACCAGACCCAGTCTCAAAAAAAGCTATGGTTGAAAGTGCCATTAGGTTATGACAACCTACTGTTGTACCTCAAACATCTTAAGTCTGTTCAAAGCAATCTGTTCTGGCTGGATCTATTTTTGTCCATTTTCCCACAACCTGTTAACCAAAATCTTTCACAATGGCCAGCAAAAATAAAGGTTGTATTGAGAGACCCACGAGGCGAATTATGTTGCAGGCTGAAAACAAAGGTCTCCCTTGCCTGTCAGAAAAAGCAGTCTCCCAATGGTCTTGTGTAAAATGTGCCTGCTTCTAAAACTGCAATAATATTATTCCTGCAAGTAGATACAACAAAAATCAAAAGTGTTAGTCTCTCGGACACAATTTTCATAAACCAACATAATCAAATCCACTTTCCTCTGCCAGTGCCACATTGTTCCACATGCACTTTGCATTTGTGCAAAAGAACTGCTATACAAAACCAAACTAATTTCACCACATTTCCCTGTTACTGATCTACCCAATTACCACAAGCATCTTTTCCTTGTTACTGATTAGCCCAGATGACCAAAATCATTTCCCTTGTTACTGATCAAGCCCAAACACCAAAATCTTTTCCCTTGTTACTGATCAAGCCCAGACGACCAAAATCTTTCCCTTGTTACTGATCTAGCCCAGACGAGCAAAATATTTTCCCTTGTTACTAATCCAGCCCAGACGAACAAAATGGTTTCCCTTGTTACTGATCTAGCCCAGACGACCAAAATGTTTTCCCTTGTTACTGATCTAGCCCAGACGAACAAAATGTTTTCCCTTGTTAGTGATCTAGCCCTGACGAACAAAATGTTTTCCCTTGTTACTGAACCAGCCCTGACGAACAAAATGTTTTCCATTGTTACTGATCTAGAACAGACGACCAAAATGTTTTCCCTTGTTACTGATCCAGCCCTGACGAACAAAATGTTTTCCCTTGTTACTGACGACGACCAAAATGTTTTCCCTTGTTACCGATCTACCCAGACGAACAAAATGTTTTCCCTTGTTACTGATCTAGCCCAGACGAACAAAATGTTTTCCCTTGTTACTGACGACGACCAAAATGTTTTCCCTTGTTACTGATCTAGTCCAGACGAACAAAATGTTTTCCCTTGTTAGTGATCTAGCCCTGACGAACAAAATGTTTTCCCTTGTTACTGAACCAGCCCTGACGAACAAAATGTTTTCCATTGTTACTGATCTAGAACAGACGACCAAAATGTTTTCCCTTGTTACTGATCCAGCCCTGACGAACAAAATGTTTTCCCTTGTTACTGACGACGACCAAAATGTTTTCCCTTGTTACCGATCTACCCAGACGAACAAAATGTTTTCCCTTGTTAGTGATCTAGCCCTGACGAAAAAAATGATTTCCCTTGTTACTGAAGACGACCAAAATGTTTTCCCTTGTTACTGATCTAGCCCAGACGAACAAAATGTTTTCCCTTGTTACTGATCTAGCCCAGACGACCAAAATCTTTTCCCTTGTTACTGATCTAGCTCAGACAACCAAAATCTTTCCCCTTGTTACTGATCTAGCCCAGACGACCAAAATGTTTTCCCTTGTTACCGATCAACCCAGACGAACAAAATGTTTTCCCTTGTTAGTGATCTAGCCCTGACGAAAAAAATGATTTCCCTTGTTACTGAAGACGACCAAAATGTTTTCCCTTGTTACTGATCTAGCCCAGACGAACAAAATGTTTTCCCTTGTTACTGATCTAGCCCAGACGACCAAAATGTTTTCCCTTGTTACTGATCTAGCCCAGACGACCAAAATGTTTTCCCATGTTACTGATCTAGCCCAGACCACCAAAATGTTTTCCCTTGTTACTGATCCAGTCCAGACGACCAAAATGTTTTCCCATGTTACTGGCCCAGACGAGCAAAATGTTTTCCTTTGTTACTGATCTAGCCCAGACGAATAAAATGTTTTCCCTTGTTACTGATCTAGCCCAGATGTGCAAAATGTTTTCCCATGTTACTGGCCCAGACGACCAAAATGTTTTCCCTTGTTACTGATCTAGCCCAGACCACCAAAATGTTTTCCCTTGTTACTGATCCAGTCCAGACGACCAAAATGTTTTCCCATGTTACTGGCCCAGAAGAGCAAAATGTTTTCCCTTGTTACTGATCTAGCCCAGACCACCAAAATGTTTTCCTTGTTACTGATCTAGCCCAGAGGAGCAAAATGTTTTCCCTTGTTACTGATCTAGCCCAGACGACCAAAATGTTTTCCCATGTTACTGATCTAGCCCAGACCACCAAAATGTTTTCCCTTGTTACTGATCCAGTCCAGACGACCAAAATGTTTTCCCATGTTACTGGCCCAGACCACCAAAATGTTTTCCCTTTTTACTGATCTAGCCCAGACCACCAAAATGTTTTCCCTTGTTACTGATCTAGTCCAGACGACCAAATGTTTTCCCATGTTACTGGCCCAGACGAGCAAAATGTTTTCCTTTGTTACTGATCTAGCCCAGACCACCAAAATGTTTTCCCTTGTTACTGATCTAGCCCAGACCACCAAAATGTTTTCCCTTGTTAGTGATCTAGCCCAGACCACCAAAATGTTTTCCCTTGTTAGTGATCTAGCCCAGACCACCAAAATGTTTTCCCTTGTTACTGATCTAGCCCAGACCACCAAAATGTTTTCCCTTGTTAGTGATCTAGCCCAGACCACCAAAATGTTTTCCCTTGTTAGTGATCTAGCCCAGACGACCAAAATGTTTTCCCTTGTTACTGATCCAGCCCTGACAACAGGTTGGGCTGACACAGATACCCAAGTATAGTGTCAGTACTGGTAGCATTAGTAAAATATTTTGCAGATACTTTGCGCTGTTACTACTGCATTTATTTTATACTTTTCCTTGTTATCACATACCTTAGGCTTTCTGTAAATTATCCTTGGAGTGTGTATAATACATGTTACTTTTCATAGCATCTTATAGTTAAATATGTTTTGTTTTAATTCACCTGTAACATAGTTACTTTATAGATTGAGTAAAACTTCTTGTGATCTTTTGGAATGGTTTGGTCAATGACAACTTGTGTGATGACTGTAAGAAGCCCGTGAGTGTTCTAGACTGCAAAGTGGAAAAGTTTTAATAATGAATCATGACAGCATTTTAATATTCTCTTAATACACAAAAATCATTTTTAATGTTGGTATCGGTACAGAGTATCAGTGGTATCCGCAAAAAGTGGTACATAAGTGGCCATCTTGAGTCTGCAACTGCAGCCTTCTGACGAAATGCAAAATCTTATTATCTCCTCACACTTCTTAGTGGAAGAACATAAGCCTATGAACCTATAAGAAAAAAATATTATTCCCTCATATAAGCTAGGTTAAGTAAGGTGTCACTGAGTGTGTGTACACTGTTGGGAACATAGGGTTAACTACACACACTTCCATTTCCAGCCTTACAGTGATCTGACCAGAGCATTATGAACAAAATCTCCTCTGGCTGTTCAGTCCACCAAGTGACAGCTAGCATTCTCCAATTGTGTTGGACAGAGCCAGGATGCAGTATGCTTCTGAACTAAAGGAGTATGTAAAAACAGCACCTTGTTCATCCTGGTAGAGTGGAAATCACTATGATGATGAATTGATGAGGTGAGCTATGTTGTACGAACAGGGGCAGTAAAAAGCAAAGGTTTGAGGGATGGAGTGGAAAAAGGAGAGATTTGGGTGGCCATTAATACCAAAGCTTTGAGAGCACATGAAAGTGAAGCAAGGTAAGAATGGAGCACATTGGAATGTAAGGAGCTCCATCAGTAAATCCATCAACCAGTGGCATTGTTTGGCATAATTCCAATGTGCCAATATTCCAGGAGCCAATTGAACCCAGTTTGCCGGAAGGAAAAAACTCTAGCCGCTATGATGGCATGACACCTTGAGAAGTTGGGTGTATTGCAGAAAATAAACACTAGACTTTGTACATATTTCCCACGTACAAATATCCACGACTCAAATTGGCGAGGATCAAATCTAGTTACTCTGTGGTGGGTGGCCTATGTGCTAATTACTAAGGACATTTCTAAACTAATAACAATCACTTATCTAACAACAAAAATGGACTTACCACATATCTATTGGAGTGGAGTACTCAGTTGAGCCAAGAAGAACGTCTGGGGGACGATACCATAGGGTAACTACCTCATTGGAGTACGTCTTTGTAGGAACTGATTTAGCTCTAGCCAAACCAAAATCTGCCAACTGGCAAGAAAAAATAAAAGTGCACATTACATTTCAAACACACAAAAATATATAATAAATGAATAAGTAGGGCATATCTTTAAAAATGATAGTGATCAACAAAATACATTAACATACAGGTACTTTGATTATATATAGTTCCTGTACATTAAGCAAAACCAAAGGCTGTTTTATACAGGCTCTGATACAATATGGTAGAAGACATTTTTATTAGGCAACCCCAGTCCTTCAATGCATCTCTAAGGAGCTATGCATCCTTTACTATAGAACTCCTGTCACCTCCTTATAAGCAAAAAAGTGGAGACTGCCACTGAAATGAGATAAAACATTCAAAAAACCTCCCACAAACTACAATGTATTCATTACATCTATGTACATTGACTGGATTTACATCTGCCCATTTAACCATACATTCATTTTTTGTAATACAGATATCCTTAAAAATGTATCCTTGCTTGTCCAATTTAATTGAATTTTCAATAGTGAACTTAAAGAGTGCAATTCTGAAAATCAGTTACATTTAAATATGGAAGAGAAGAGATAAATTAATTTGATGTTTACATACAAGAAAAAGTTGAAAGTGTCACAAAGGACCAGCACAAACAATACAATCACATAACTATTAGGGGCATAACTTGGACAGAACTCATTCCTATGAATATGATCATTTTATTTCATTCCTACTTGTTTGAAACTGTGGAACACATTCATTTTTTGCCAAATGAACTAAGTTCCGAATTGCGTTCCTTTTTCTATGAACTGGAAGAATATTTCTCATTCCTATACTTGCTCACCAAATATAAAAAAAATTAAATAAAACTAATGCATTTAATGTAAAAACTTAGCGAGAATGCAGCCATGTTCGTAATGTGAGAGCAAAATTAAATCCTGTTAGTCTGACAGCTCTCTGACAGGTTTATAGTTAGTGAGTTTACACGCTCCCAACTTTTTATTCTATAAAAGTAAAACAAGAGTGTGGAATTGCTTGTGCATAATGGAAGTAAATAAAAATAAACTATTTTTGCAGTTGACTGATTAAAAAAAATTGTTAGATTGGTTTTTTTAAAACTGAAACAACATACCTGTATCATGCAATTTATACAGACTTTTGGCAAAGGCCTTAAGTGCGGCAAGTAATTTGTCATAAAATATGGGACAGTACATACAGGATAGTGGCATAACTGTAAATTCATTCTTTTTCATCAGTATTGTAATTGGCAATCTCCAAAAGTAATAACAGTGTGGATAAAATGGATAATTATCAATTAAAATTATTAAAGTGACTGCAGAAATAATCGTTATCAGTTTCTGAAAGTTTTGAGACATATGAACCAAATTTCATTAACTATGGCTGAGCTCTGTAAGAAATGTGAATGATTAATAAAAACTTGAAGCACAGTAGATTTCATGCAAGTAAAGACATAAATTGTCTTAATAACCTAGTTCCCAGGTTAAAAAACTCACGTGCACGAGTCAAAATATATTATATGCTCTAGTTAACTACATCTCAGTTTTATGTTGGTTGAAAAAATATTTTTATAAATTGTAAAGACTGTAAAAAAGATAATGTAAAATACGTTTAGGCTGTGTTTGAGTTTTTTACTACACAATGCAAGTGTTAAAACTGGTTGCAATCTTAGTTTTATACTACCCAATGCAAAGTGTTAAAACTGGTTGCAATATTAGTTTTATACTACCCAATGCAAAGTGTTTAAAAACTGGTTGCAATCTTAGTTTTATACTACCCAATGCAAAGTGTTAAAACTGGTTGGAATCTTAGTTTTATACTACCCAATGCAAAGTGTTAAAACTGGTTGCAATCTTAGTTTTATACTACCCAATGCAAAGTGTTAAAACTGGTTGGAATCTTAGTTTTATACTACCCAATGCAAAGTGTTAAAACTGGTTGCAATCTTAGTTTTCTTGAATATTACTAGTTTTTAAAATATCTTAATTTTGGTGCTGTTGAAAGAGAGAGAGAGAGAGAGAGAGAAGAGAGAGAGAGAGAGAGAGAGAGAGAGAGAAGAGAAGAGAGAAAAGAGAAGAGAGAGAGAGAGAGAGAGAGAGAGAGAGAGAGAGAGAGAGAGAGAGAGAGAGAGAGAGAGAGAGAGAGAGAGAGAGAGAGAGAGAGAGAGAGAGAGAGAGAGAGAGAGAGAGAGAGAGAGAGAGAGAGAGAAGAGAGAGAGAGAGAGAGAGAGAGAGAGAGAGAGAGAGAGAGAGAGAGAGAGAGAGAGAGAGAGAGAGAGAGGAGAGAGAGAGAGAGAGAGAGAGAGAGAGAGAGAGAGAGAGAGAGAGAGAGAGAGAGAGAGAGAGAGAGAGAGAGAGAGAGAGAGAGAGAGAGAGAGAGAGAGAGAGAGAGAGAGAGAGAGAGAGAGAGAGAGATAGAGATAGAGATAGAGATAGAGAGAGAGAGAGATAGAGAGAGATAGAGAGAGATAGAGAGAGATAGAGAGATATATATATATATATATATATATATATATATATATATATATATATATATATATATATATATATATATATATATATATATATATATATATATATATATATATATATATATATATATAATATATATATATATATATATATATATATATATATATATATATATATATATATATATATATATATATATATATATATTCAAATGGTCAGAGAAAGGCTATATTCAAATAGGGATATTTCATTTAAAAATGGTTGAGAGACCCAATTTTTTATACAAAAATAATTATGTATTTTGTAATTGATTTTTATATGAAGTGAACCGTTATGCAAATACGAAAATACCAAATCAATTGCCATCATGTGTGTTTTTATCTAAAAGCTGCATATTAGTTTAACCTGTAATACATGTAAATGCATAATTAACTCAATTTGTAATACAGAACTGTGCATCATCAATACAGTTATTGCTTGAGATCATTAGGACAGTCATTATTTAGTTTACAGTGACAGTAATCTACTGTGAAATATTATTGCTGGATTTATAAAAATGAAAATAGAATGATAACTTACATATTATAGAATTATATAAATTAAACACGTTTATTTTTAACAATTTCATTTCCTAAAATATATTTTCTGCCATAATTTTTGTGTGTTGTTACTGGTGCTAAACAAGTGACTGTTGACAGTGTCCAAATTGAAATCTACCAAATCACAATTTTTAAATAATGAAATATTCCATTCAAACATAGCCCAAGAGTGAACCATCAGAATCTCAGGCATTTTATGTGGTTATTTACTGTATGTATGATTGATCAAGTGTTAGACGTTTGTGAAGTCATCCAGTAACAGTGTGTGAATGTGTTTCATTATTTTTTCTTAAAAATAAATTATTTGCTTTGCATATTTCATATTGTTGGGTGTAGTAACATAAGAAGTAGTAGACTGAGGCTGATTTTTCACTCGTGGTTATGGGGTTTCTACATGGTTTTGCAGAAAACTTTATATTTGTATGAAACAGTAGTAAAATCATGGCCTAAGTGTTGTAACTGCATACAATGCAACGTCAAATGCTTAGTTTGAGTGGTGGCCGGTACCTCCACCTGGCTTAGTGCTACATTAATTCATTTGTCCCGACACTTGGGAAGGAGGCCCACTGGTTTCTCCCCCGCAAAATTTTTTAGTTTTAAACGTTAAAAATAGTGATATTTATGTATATTTTGTGGCAAAATCATCTTGTGCAGATGCCGTTCCACCTGGGCTGTGTAATACAAGGAGAAGGAGTCCAAGTTATTTGCCTCTTCTTTTCTACCCTCTTGAGTTCGTGATGTTTTTGAGGATGTCTTGCTGCCTCCCTAAATCCAACATTTCTGGTGGTCAAAAATGACTCGCATCTTCACAGGAAAGCACACTTAAATTACTTTGTTTGACTGTTCCTGTAAACACATGTGGTATGCGTTTATAAGTTAAGGGGGCACTATCACCCATCAAAACTTTCAAAATGAAATTGTGAACTTTTGAATATCTGTTATCATCCAACAGGTCTGTTTTTTTTTTAGAAAGTTTAATGCCCTTACTTCAAATGAGATTAAAATATTTTATAATTCATAACTGATATTCCGCTATGAGGTGTACCTCTGAAAACCTATCTGATAATGTCTGTCAAATTGTTGCTTTCATTTTCATTAACAACAAAATATTGGACAATTCCTTTTTAATTACATGTTAAATTTATTTATCAAATGCTTACTCCTCGTATACGCAAATATATTATAAAAATACTCAAATTGAGTCATCTAACAAATTGTTGTGACCTCCACGAGAGTCAAACCCACACCACGCTGAGACGAGGGATGGAAGCGCAGTCAGTGTGAGGTGAGCCTGAGTGAAGCAGGGGTGGCATGAAGAGAGGAGAGTGCCAGCCAGGGAAGGTGCCCATATAAACATGGCAGAGGTGCTACTTGCCCCACTCTCTCTGACCCACTTTGCCAAACTCGTCAGATCTGATGCTCGTACCAGACTTTGAGGCCTGCTGTCGGAGCCAACGCAGTCTGCAGCCGAGGACGACTTCAAGACTTCACGACATCAGGATCGGAGGAGCTACGATCCGTGTCCGAAATCTGAACAGTACAGATAGATCAGTTCACAATTTAAAATATATGTGACCGCAAGTAAACCCAGGGTAGTACAGCCGCGTTGCATTTTCAATTGCCAATCACAAAGAGTAGTGCACACACAACATCAGCAAGAACGCATTGTCAACAAATTGCCGCTTGCCATAACCTTGCCTGCGCAGCAAGACAGAAAAGTTCCGCATTCTATCCTTGCACCCATTGTCTAGGTAGATTCAGTTGTAGTGTGCTTTGCTTTTAACAATTAATGAATGCAATAAACGGAACGTGTACCTTTAGCAGTGAGTGCCGTCATCGGCTAACTGCCCGCGTCAAGTGTTCTCATTTTCTATAGCAGCAGAGTGAATGGGTACTTGCACAACTTTGTTTCAATCGTTACTGTTTATGAACAGTATATTATTCTTCAGAAATTGTTTAACATCATAATGTTTGATAAAGTCCACGCCCAGTATAATATCCATCCTACGATTATCTATGACAAGGAAGTCTTGTGTGTATATATTTCCTGCAATGCTCAATTTAATGTTGGTTTTAAATTTTGCGGTCTCACGTGGACCGATCATTGACTGCCTACGGGGTTCACACACACTGAAGTGCTATGCACACTGAACAAAATATTAATATGGCAAATTGAAATGGCCCCAAGATAATTCCTAAACAGTTTTATATACAGAATTTTAAATTGGAAGTTCCTGTTGGCAGTTAATTTTATTTAGGAGGCATTCCTACCTGAATATCATTATCTTGTATTTCAGCGCTGCACGCACTTTGAATTTCAAATTGTAATTGCATACAAAACTCTCACACATTCATATAACATTTTGACAAACAATTTTACCTTTGAAACAAATACATTTTACACTGAAACAAATTATATCTCATTTCGGGAAAGTCAGTGGCCTGTAACAGTCAGGAATCACCCTAGCCCCTAAGAAAGATGGCGAGGAGGTTTTGAGTAGATTTTTGCCCACTCAATAAAATCACAGTGGACATGCCCCCCCCCCCCCCCCCCCTTCCCGGTGACAATATTAAAGACACACTGTCAACATTGCAACCCTCTACAGTGTTTACATCTCTGGACTTGAAGTCAGGATATTGGCAAGTTCCCATACACCCCCAAGACCGTAAAAAGACCGCCCGATGGGAGAATATTCCGGTTTGTTTACATGCCATTTGGGTTAAAATTCGCTCCAGCGACATTTCAGAATCTTATGGTAAACGTCTTGAGCGGGTATATTGGAGACTTTGCGATGGCATATCTCGACGACATGTTGGTGTGGTCTAGTAATTTGGAAGAACACTTACACCATCTAAGCCTTGTGTTTGAAAGACTGGAACATAAGTTGACATGTTGGGTTGAGAAGTGTAAAGTAAGGATGAGTAAGATAGAGTTCTTAGGGCACTACATCTCAGGGGACGGACACAAACCGGAAACACAACACCTGCAACAGATACAGGATAAACCAGCCCCCAGGTCACGTAAACAATTGAGAAAATTTTTTGGACTGATTAATTGGCTGCGGGAATTTATTCCAAACTTTTCAGTCATTAATGTACCACTCACAGAATGTCAGAAAAGCAAAAATTTGTATGGACCCCACAAGCAGAACAGGCATTTCAAAATGTCACAGCTGCGTTTCAAAACGGTGAACCATTACCCAGATTCAACCCAGATCTCTCGGTTACCGTGCCAACAGATGCTAGTCAAGAGGGTATTGGAGCGGTTCTCTACCAATCTAATAGCCAAGGGCGTAAACATGTGATGGAATTACCATAGTGCGAAGTTTGGCAGTACTGAGCATAAATATCATGGTAATAAGCAGGAGTGCTTGGCGATTGCGATTGTGCGTGTGCTATGCAAATACTGACCGTACTTGCTAGGCCGCAAGTTTTCCCTGGAAACAGATAACCGCTGCTTAGTTTGGCTAGAAGGCATGCATAATGGTAGGAGCAAATTTGTCCGCTGGGCACGGTTGTTGTAAGAGTTTGACTTTCAAGTAGAGCATGTGGCCAGAGAAGCAAACGAGCTGGCAGATGCATTGTCAAGATACCAGTATCTGCAGCAAATGGTAACAGACGACACAGAATGGGAGGAGGCACTCCCCCCTGCTGCGCCACGCTCGTTATGGGATTACAACCACTCATCCTCCAGAACATTGTTACCAACTGTCACAATGAGAATGTGTCTTTGAACGTCCGTGACATTTTGAAAAAAGTGTACATGTCCCAAGAAAATTCCCCTGATGCCACACAGCACAGCCAACATAACATAGAAAAATTCTCAGAACATTGGCGAGTCATAAGCAGGGAAATCCAAATTCGCCCGCCACGGAATTGTGGGAAATGGAGGACGTATGTACCCCAAGGACACTCGAGAGTTAGTTTTGCAATATGGTCACAATAGTTTGGAACACGGCACACCGGGTTCGGAGCAGTACCGACGCAATGTGCAGAAATACTTCCACTGACCAGGTGTCCAGAAAGACGTGGGTCAATACGTACAAGCTTGCATCATGTGTAATACTAGGAAGCAGCAGAGAACAGACAGCGATGCTCCACAACAAACCCGCCAACCCACCGAGCCGTTCAAAACAGTTGCTCTCGACATCATGGGGCCCTACAGCTGCACCTAAAGTGGAAAGCGGTTCCTGTTAGTTGTGACAGATTTGTTTACATGGTGGACAGAAGCATTTTCAGTTAGTAATGCCAGAGCACATACCGCAGCACAGGTCATGCAGAGTGAGTGTTTCCCGCAGTGGGGATACCCAGAGGAAATGCTTACTGATAACATCACACAGTTTGTAGGGGTGGAATATTGCACCACCTGGAACACACAACACCACGCCACCCCTAGCCTACCAACCGAACACCGGAATCAAGACATGAAGGTACAGTTACAAGTGAGGTTGGGAGATGACCACACGCAATGCGCGGAACTTATTCCCGAAATCATGTTTTGCATACGTAACAGGGTAAATGCTGCTACTGGGAAAAATGCCTGCGGAAACTGTGCAAGGCCGCGAGATACGCGCACCGAGGGAACCCCGCGGAAACTCACCAGTGCCACCCACCAACAACAAATACATGAATAGGCACGGGCCAATCAGGAAAGGTACTGTGCCACGTGGGTACCAGCATGTAAGAAACAACAGCCAGAATTACGTCCTGGGATGTATGTTTACATGAGAGAAAATCGACTTTCAGCTGGAACTACGGATCATTGCGCAGGACTGACACCCCGATGGACAGGGCCTACGGGTCATTGAAAAACTAGGGAATTCTACTTTTCTTGTGAAGCTGGGACAGAAATGGGTAGGTAAGAGAGACCGCGATGATCTGCGTATTGCCCGCACACAACTAGGAGAGAAAGGCAAGGAGATGCCAGGAGGCCGAACACACTGCGGTGCGGGATACAACACAGCGAAAATGTCATGTGGCAACTAGAGCAATGCAAGTGCTAATGTAAAAAACAACAATAACAACTGCGCACGCAGTAGCTCCATACCAGTCTAACTTGAATGATAGCCTTCTTGACAGTACACCATTCAAGGGTTTTACACCTCTGGAACACTCCACACCACACGGGAGGATAAACACAGTGAAAATGCTAATGCCAGAGTAATCAGTGAAGGTAGCACACTGTTTAGAGGTTTTCCTGTGCTAGTAGGGCAGAGTACTGTGGAGCAGGCTAGCATTAGGGGGTTCGAGGATACAATTAGGGATGCGTGTGCGCTGATGAGTGAAAAGTGATACGTAAACACCACACCTTTTACTATGAGGAAAAGAGGTAGCGAGCCACTGCCTAGCCCCAATCATGTCGGTCCAGACAACGCCCTACCCCCATACAAATGACGCAGAGTACGAGTGCCTTCAAGACCATGCCCCACCTGTCCTCAACCGGCGGTCCTGGTTCAGACCTGGGTAGAGCAGAGATGAGCAGTGGTGAGCTGCTCGCACCGTCATTGTCTTCGAGAAAGGGGTCGTTTGACGCCGGCCAAGGGCCAGTAACAGCCAGTCCATGACGGCACTTGCCACTAAAGGTAGGCGTGTATAAGTACCATTAAAGGCTACAGACTCCCCCAAAATGGGATATGAAGTTGTTTCAGTGTAATATACATTTGTTTCAAGGATAAAATTGTTTGTCAAGTGTAATACGTATTTTTGAGGTTTTTGTGTGAAATTGCCATTTGAAATTATAAGTGCGCACGGTGCTGAAAAGAGACAATGATATTCAGGTGAGAAGGCCTTCAAAAGACAATTAAATACCAACCAAAATTTAACATTTAAATTTCTGTATTTAAATGGTTTAGAAATTCTTTTGGTGCCATTTCAATTTGCCATATTAATATTTCACTCAGCGTGCATAGCAATTCCGCTTGTGTGAACCCCGTAGATAGTCCTAGGAGATCTGGCAAGGTAAGATGCTGTCACTTACGCACTTCATCTTTTTGCACTGATGTAGGTTTCCATAGTCAACTTAAGTATACCGATTAACCTTTGCCTTGCGTACGTTTTGCCAGACATCCTAGCATAATGCTATCTGCTTAACCTAATAATTTCAAGCATTTCAGGCTTTTTGAGATATAAACGAGACGAGAGAATGTTGTATCGGAGAGGCCACGAGGCCCGCGCTACTTGTGTTTCAGATGCCATCCGCCCGTGTCTAGGGATTTTCAATGTAATTTCTACTTCATTGCAACATGCAATATTAAGAGTAATATTTGTGTATAATTATTTGAGGCTTTCATGTTTGATGGCCACATCGCCCATGACGACATGGTCATATACCACCAAGTCTGTATCCGCGCAATCACTGCGTTACGAGGGCTAATTGTCTTATCTTGTGCACCAGCAATTATCTCAGGGTTATATTTAATTTTGTACTAAGGGTTCATGTATTTATCTGTGTTTAAAGCATTTTGTTCCTAACCACGCGGTCACTTCATGTACTTGTATTTTCCCACCAACTGGCGTTTCAAGGGCTTTTGTATGCTTGTTTCTGGTAGAGATAATTTTTCCAATGCAGATGCAATTATTTAAGGGAACTCTTGACCGAATTTTCAGGTAAATGATAAGTTTTTAAACCTGCACATGTGGTCCGCTATGAGCCCTATCCAGCAGCATTCATGCCATCTAACAGTAACTTCACACATTTTGTGTGTTTATTTATGCCATGCCCCATTATCAAGTGTTATTTTTGTATTTTGTACGACAATATTATTTTGTACTAGCCCTCTGTGTGTATGACCGTCGCCACACAGCACGTGGTTCGGGTACGAGTAGGCATTAGCTGCAGAAGAATATGCGCGTGTTCATTTTCATCCTCCGTGTCCTGTCTCTGGGCAAACATGCAGTCCATCCTAGCCGCTGTAGGCCCTTTGCTCTGTAGTTGCTGTTTTTTTAAGCACCGTGGAGACTCATCCAGTCGGAGTGCACAAGTTTGGTCATGTGCTTGGGGGAATCTTCCACTGGAACTGGCTAGATACTCTCAAGATGTAACATAATTCTTATTCTGGCACGAGTGTAACTTGGATTAATAAAAGTGCCTTCTCAATGTAAAATATGAAAGTGTCTTAGTAACATCAGTTACCCAGCCCAGTCAAAGTGTTTTGTATTGTGCAAAACAGTTTAGTAAGTACGCACAGGTGAGACGAACACACATAACACACAGCATCCCTGAGTCTCAAAGTGTGGTGCGTAGGAACCACCGCTGGCGCCCATCAACCATAGGTACAGTGTCTTGTAATCATCCCCACGTCTCACCCGACGCGCAAACATAGGGCGCAGCCATCTTTAAGATGACAGCGCCAGAGACAGGTGAGCGTAGCGCACTATTTTTTTCTCTCAGTTGAATATCGGCAGCATGTCACACAAAAATAAAAAGTTTTAACGTTTCAAAGTATGAAGATATGAAAGTATAACTTTAATTATACAAGTATATTTTGTATTAATTACAGAAGTAATTAAAGTATAATGCCCAGTGGCAAATTATGCAAAGTGACGGAGGTTAGAGTTAGTATACGAAAACTCAGATAAGACCATAACTTGTGCATATCCAGTATATCGAAGAGTGCAATATAAAGTAGACGTAAACAAACACATTTAAAGCTTGTTATATTTTATATGTTTTCACTAAATGAATTTGTGCGCCATAAGAGATAAGCCGTTAAACACGTCCGGTGAGTACGAGGCGATAACGCATAGACACACACAGTTTGTTATTATGTTATAATAAAAGTTGTTAATATCACATGTGAGAATCCGTGAGATCACTTCACCATGGTAATGATGCCCACGTCAGAGAGAACGTTATAGCAATATGGCAGATACGTAGTCAGAGCGCACACGTGATGTACTTCATATATGTTACTCGCATAATAACGTGCAACCAAGTTATGTTATAAAGCCAATACAATAGTATGATACACGTGTCAGTTGTACACGAATACAGAGTGCAGTACATTATTTAGAAGTCTAACTGCGATACATAAGTAAACAGACACAGCTGTACAAGCTGCGTACCGTGCAAAACATGTCACGAGAAATGGCGATGACAGAACTGCCAACTTAGTCCTTTCAGTCAGTGCACATGGCCCTCATATCCGTGGAGTGCATTCACAGCAGAAGTGGTACCAACTGTTCCCACGTCTTACAAAGATCAGATGCAGCATGCATAAATAAAGAATTTGTATATAACTAACTAGTTACTAGAATGTATTATATAAAAACTTTGTTATAATGCAGACGAAAATGTAAATTTAATAATGCAATGTATAAAACTGTACAAATGTTAAGAGTACATATGTAAATAAGGTTAGATGGAAATTTCATTAGTTGCAATTGTACAAACAAGTTTAAAGACAAAAATAGTGATGTATATTAAAATCAACAGAATAAGTAGCCATTCATGTTAAAGACAGAAGCGATAGACTTCTGCATAGTAGCACAGAACCCTATCGTACACTTGTGGAGTGTCCAGTCCCAAGGCGCGCATTTCCCTCCCTACCACACTCCAGTGTTTGGTGTCTAGCGGAGAATTTATATAAGAATTCACAAGAGAGTAAATGTGGAGCTAACCACAACGCTTGTCCCTAGTGGAAACACAAAACAATGTACAAAGTGCTCATTTTTGACATGTAAAATTGTTAAACAAAATAGTACATCTCTCCAGTAATTCAATACTTTCAAGTCATATTTAATTATTGGTTCTAATAGCTATCGTCACATTTTTATTCATTAGTTTATTTTTGGTTTCTCATCTCTTCCTGAATCTATGAATTCAGTCTGAATATTGTATCAACTTTGTTTATTGGTTGGGAACATGTAGATAAGTAACCAGTTCAATCAACTTAATATTGTAAAACTAGGTCAACCAAAATATTGTTAATTGTAAAATCAATGTAAGACTACATCAAAAATACCTAGAATTGCATGTAAGAAACTACCGCGGCCTAGCAAACTAACCGACCTATCGTGCATCTATTTGAACCCCCTATATTCAGTGCATGATGAACACTCATAATAGTAAACATGCCAATGGCACAGCATCCGCGATTGTTGGGGAAGATAGGCCCTCTGAACTCAGTACACTTGTGGGACACCTTAACTCCTTGGCGCTATTGCTCCAAACTGCGCCTCCACAACTCCAGCAGCAGTCGGGATGCCTGCTCTCAGACGGAGGAGGTACTGTTGTGACCCCCACGAGTCAAACCCACACCACGCTGAGACGAGGGATGGAAGCACAGTCAGTGTGAGTGAAGCGGGGGATGGCATGAAGAGAGGGGAGCGCCGGCCAGGGAAGGTGCCCATATTAACATGGCAAGGGTGCTACTTACTACACACTCACTTAACTACTCTGCCACACTCGTCAGATGTGATGCTCGTGTCAGACGTTGAGGCCTTCGCAAGCCGGGAGAGAAGGGTTGTTGACCACATACCCTGGAGAATTTAGACATGATGACCCTCTGGAGACGTACTTCTGAAACACGCTTGCGATGTGGTCTAGTGGTCAGCACCCTTATGAAAGTTCTCTGGCTTTTCCAAGCTGGGAGAGAGGGTTGAATGCCACTTACTCCAACTGTTACCTCCAGCCTTTGCAATTTGGGAGGCACAGTGACTGCCTTGAGCCAGTATTATGCTGGCCCTTTTATACTAACTTTCCAAACTTTTAGGCTCTTGGAAGGGTGTGGAGTTGGCTAGCATCTCTCTGCAGAGGTTGTTTATTCTGACTCTGAAGGGGGGGGGTGGGGGGGGGGGGCTTTCATTTCTTATCGCATAGGCAAGAGGCTCTAGCGGCTGGAGCTGCTGGAGTAGAATGGGTGTCGCCCTCCAGTGACGAGTTGTGGAACTGGCTTGGCCTTCCTGGAGGAAGCCAATGTCTCAGCCAGAAGTATAATCCAACGTCGGAGGTAGGGTGAAAGCATGATGGCTTTTTGGAGTTTCTTGGTGAACAGTACAATTTCAGGACATGTGTCTGTAGTCTCTCTTGACGTGTGCCAAAATACACTGTAGCACATGTCTTGAAGTAATGTTGAGGAGTTTTGACTTGGCCATTTATGAGCGGTGTACTCTAAGATGGGGTGAAGTCGGAGAGTAGAGTGCTCATTCTCAATGTGCAAAATGTGTCATGCCATAATTCCCCCTCCCGCCTCTGATGCAACATAAAACCATCTTTGAACGAAAAAATATTTTTCATTGGAGAGTGATATGGGTCAAAGCACCTTGGGTTATATGTGGTTTGGCTTCTAGTGCAGCATCTAGTCTGTGTGCTGGCTGCTCTGGCGGTTGCTACACTACGCACTTATCGCTCTGCGCTCGGTAGGTGGGCGTCTGGTTAATGTCTCCGTGTGGTGGGCTCTTCTGTGTCTCTACGGCTGTCCTCCTCTTCACTTCCTCCTCGGCCATAGGCAGGCGAGGCATCTCATCAGCTGACTTGCTGGGTCTTCGCTCCCATGCAGGAAGGGAAGGCAGAATTGGAAACCAGGTCACGCTTCTGAACAAATTCTTTGGCTAGTCAACTAAATACCTGTGACATGTTGCCAATGCCATCATATTTAGAATGCCAGCTGACAGTTTATAGCTGATGGCTTGGTTATGGTATTACAATTATTATCTTACATTTAATTCCTGAAAAGAAAATGGGAATGCAGTCTGGCCTCTGTTTCAACCCTTATGTAATGCAAAGGGATTTATTAATTAATGTTTATTTACCGTGGCCTCTAGTGGGAACTGAAGTAAACGGCTTTATGTAAGCCGGTGCTATAGCACGGCAAATAAGTTCACATGTGATTATTGTAGAGCTTCCGTAATCAATTGTTGTAATCTATTCCCTACTACAATAACAGTGATTATAATAATAAAATAAATATTTCTTTATTTAACCTACTGATATATGTGTGGGCATCATCTACATAGAAATAGAGGATGAAAGAAACACAGTGCCTTGCAAATCTTAAAACTAACATACACATCACTACATTTGCAAAATATAATAAATATTACTATCTAATTTTGTTTTCTTAATTCTAATAAGACACTAATTAAAATATTAAGACATCACTTAGAATATTTTTAAACTATTATGTACAAGATACAAAACATAATTAGATATCCTAAGACCCATCTGGCTTAATATTGTTACGGTCGATACGACACATTCCAAGAAAAGGTCATTACAATCTCCAACTTATGCTAAGTTAGAAAATTAACCTTCATGTCCTCAAGCAACTGGTTTATCTCAACAGGGTGACTGACACTGCTGTTTCTCTACAACACAATTACTATCTATCACAAGAACAATTTAAAGTTAGACTGCTTACTGTTTTAAACTTGTGGAGCAGTCCACTACAGCTAGCATTAGTTATAAAAAGAGTCAACGTTAACAATGTTTCATCCTCCGAGGTCTCCACGTCTAATATTAAATCATTTTTCTTAGTCTATTTAACATTTTGGTGCTGTCATGGCGAGATAGTGGAATTGTAAGCAATAATTTTGGATAGGTGCGGCGTAATACAACTTGCTTAAGTGCACCAACTTCCCATTCCTGGCAGATGCTGCACAACAGAAATGTCCCTACACTAATATTTACACCCTATGACACATTTTTAGAAACTCTAGGACATCTCACTTTATATGGTGGTCCACTACGGCTCGCGGTAAGATCAAAACTTCAACATTTAATGGATGCTCTACTTGCTAACACCCTTATCCTATAATTAACATATATTTACACAGAAGGAGAGCAAAATCACAGGACTTCCTAACACTCCTAACTTACTATTTATATTATTATTTACTTTAAAAGAAAACTGGGAAACTGTTAGGAGCTCTTTGAATACAGTAGCGAGGCAAGTTTAATGAATCCTCAAGTTCCGACAACGCGTCATACTTCATCACTTCAAACCATGGTGATTAAATTCAGCTGCGATTAAATTTAACACTTAGGATATTTGATGAAGCATGGCTACCTTTTAACTAACCTACTTCTACATTTGGCACATAACACTTCATCTACTGACTAGCACACGTAAATTTATCTTGCATACTAACATAATTAACTGCACTTAAAAGACACTACGATAAGCAATGGTTAGTCTTTACAATGGATTATATACGCATGAGGTTAATTAATTTTCTTTCCATGGAAAGTCTGTGATATGGTTCTCTCCACACGTGGAACGTCTCTGTCATTCCAAGTTTCATTTTCCCGTCTACATTTTAGGGTTTAGACACTTGTAGCGGCCAGAGCTGGGTCGCTCACAGAATTTAAGCATATAGCGGGGTGCGGCAAACAGAGCTGGGCCGCCGTATTTACAAAACACACATCTTGACCCAGTCAGCTGACAGGTCGAAAGGGAGACCACAACACGATCCCCCCTCCCCCAGACAAGCCAAGCAGTGTAAGAAGTATAGCAGTGTATCAGTCGGAGCCGACGCCACCAGGGTCCAGCAAGGCTGAAGACTGAAGGCAACTCCACTGTCCAGGCCTAGAGGGGCTCCTAGTCGTCTGCTTCAGGGCAAGCATAATCGGCTTGATAGCTGATTGCAAGGCTATCTCTCTCGGGACTCCGTAAATTTAACATTTTCTATAATATTGTTCTTACTCTCTGGAAAGGATAGGCAGGTTCCGCATAGTTGATAATCCCTTTCTAAGAGAATGCGATCGTTGTGTAAAATTGAAGAAAGAGTAAAGGATTTTATTGTTCAAGTTAATGTAATTTGCATCATACTATTGATGTATTTAATGTTGTAATAAAAGTGTTTTTTTTTAGTGATTCTCAAGTCGCTCGTGTAATTTACCATTGAGTATACTGCCCGCAAGTACGTAGCTAACCTATACAGTCTAACCTAACATAATAGTAATCCAGGAGTACTGAGTGTTGAGTAGGAAGTGAAGGGAAATATGTAGACAATAGGGGCGAACGTTACACACTGTTGCAAGTGTATGAACGGTACTGTAAGATTGCTTCTGGTTTCGACACTCAGTGTATGAGTGTTTGATAACCGCACTCTCACCGAGACAGTTGACTCTCAATGTATCATTATCGCATGTATCCATAAACAGCATCCACCAAATGTGGCCGTGCGGCATGGTGCAAGTCTGGCTTGTTACTTCCCCTGATGAGAGGCGGAGTGGTTACCCATAGCAACGAGCGTGGCGACCTAGCATCCTCTCTTTCTTCCCTCCTTCTGTCTCTCTCAGCCTCGTACCTTCCTTCCTCTCCTCACATGCCATACACCCCAACAAGAAGGGAAGTTGTATAGCAACAGATAAAGCACATCCTTTCTCTCTCTTTCTCTCTCGGCCATGCTCGCTTCGCTTGCCTTCCACACGCTGCCCGCCGGTAGCAGAGCAAACAAACTACGCTTGACAAAAGTAATTTTATGAAGATTATGCATTGCTTAAAATAATTGCACCTATCATTACTTGTATTTCAAGGCAAATAGTTTCACCTGAAAATGTTATGCAAATCATTTTAATGAGGAATTATTATTTGAAAAAATGTTTTTTTTTGTGATTAAAGGTGTTTTTTCCCTGTAAGGTTGGTGTGATTGTATCTGGTGTAAAATTAACATGATTTTAAAAGGTACTTTTTATTTAACTCTAGGGGCAGCATCTTCACGAAAAAAATTATATGCCAGATGCACATAATTGAACTTCCCTTGTCACCAAAAATTGTTTGAACATCGAGCGACTTGTATTATAAGCGTAAAATTCATTTTTAAGTAACTTCTGCAGGGAAATTGGAAGATTTATATTAATTTATTTCAATACATGCAAGTCTTTTGAATAAACTGATAAAATGAAAGGAAGGAACTATTCGCTACCTTTTATCATCTAATAACGGGTAGGAAGCACCGAACCAAGTGTGGTGTAACTTCCAACAGGGAAAATCAGAGGGCATGGTTTTGAATTATTAAAGACCATCAGGAAATCAATTATAATTGAATTATTTAATTTTTTCTCAAGTTGTCTGCAACAAGTAACGGCATGGAGAGGTAATCCTGCCGTCGCCACCCCTCTTTCGGCCGTCACAGTGAACACACTGCACAATCGATAACTTCTCAGCGCACTCTTAGCTGATAGAGCCCGTGCCGGATATTCAAAATCTGACTTGCATTCGATGTAATTTTCAGAGGGATTGAAAGTTTTAGGTCAGCTTGCATTTGTTGTTGGATTACAATTAATTATATACAGTATTTTGAGACAAATTTTTCTTCATTTAAACGAGTTTAGGTTAGAATTTGTATTTTACTGATGTACATGTCAGAACCCTCATCTACTGAAATCTCGCATGTATGGTCATTTTTTGGCAGTCCCCTGAATAATGATAGATCGAGAGTTGACAGTACTTTATGTTATTTACTGGTGATGCAACAGTGATTAGATTGATCAACTTTTGGATAGCTGAGTTGAAAGTTAGTTTATGAAAAACTGCTACACCACTGAAACATTCTCACAACCTCAAATAACGAATTATGGTACTTACTCGTTTCCGGTACACTCGTTGCGGGGCTTCTAGCCCCTAGTTTTCTTTTGAGGCTGGTTGCATTTTCTTGGCAACATGTTGGCAGTGGGGGGGCCACCAGAACCTTGGGACGGGCCTCCATAGTGCTTCTTGGTAATGACCCGGTAGGTAGCAGGTGCGACAGGCACGTGCCAGCAGTTCCTACCTCCAGCCTCTCCTTTCTTCGTCTTGGTCCTGGGTGGGGCCCCGGTCTGGCCCTCCGCACACCTGGTGGGACGCTGGTAGTGACATTGCCCTTGTGTCTCCTGGGGTAGAGACTGTTAGGGCTCCTCTACCCTGATGACCTGGAGATGTTCCTCTCCTTCCGTGGGAAGGGCTGCTTCCGCAACACCGACACTGTGCGGTGCCCGGATCTCCTTCACGTCTGCAGTTTGGTACTGGAATGGCTCCTGGGCTGGTAGTGAAGATTACGCCCTTTTGGGAAGGCTTGATGATCAGAGCCATTGGAGCAGGGTACACCTCAGCCTGCGCGATCATGGTGCAGGGTACACCTCAGCCTGCGCGATCATGGTGCAGGGAACACCTTAGCCTATGCAATCATGGTGCAGGGTACACCTCAGCCTGGGCGATCATGGTGCAGGGTACACCTCAGCCTGCACGATCATGATGCAGGGTACACTTCAGCCTGCACGATCACTGTACAGGGTACACCTCAGCCTGCACGATCATGGTGCAAGGTACACCTCAACCTGCACAATAATGGTGCTGGGGGACATTTTCTTCCCAGGTCCAGGGACCAGGAGATGTAGCCTCTGTGGCCTCAGAAGCTGCTTCTAGCGATGCAGTTACCCCGATGTCATGCAATGTCGGCGTCTCTGCTAGGGGGGGAGGGAGTGGTAGCATGATGCATGGCATCCTATCCTGTCCTTCATGCATTTCCATGACCTCTGGGTGTGACATGGATAGAACTGAGCTGGGTGGCAGCAGATACAGTGCCACGTCCAACTCAGGTTCCGGTGTTCCTGCCCTGCAGTAGGACTGGTGCCCTTCTGTAATGTGGGAGGGGAGACTCCCAACTGTCTGCTATCGGGGACTCGGCACTCCAGAAAGAGAAGGGCCGGATTGCGATCCCTGAAGCAGGTTTCGGGGCTACATTAACCTCCTCGCTTGTTTCCTGCATTTGAGTATTGAACACCAGGGTGTTTGGCTATGGATTCCTGGGGCTCAAAGTCACTAGGTATCATATTCAGGTAGAGAAGTCTTGGGTCTTACAGGTAGTGTAGCAATCAGAATGGGCCGGGTCTCCCAGGAGACTTCCACTTTACTGTTATCTCCAACACTTAGTTGTCTAATTTTAAGGGGCCCTTTTGCAGCTGGGTGGGCAGCCATGCATGTATCGCAGCTGTGGCATTTCCCAACTGGTTTGGAGCATTAATGTTATTGGGTCGAGATTGTGTGTCTGGCGCTCTTAGTGTTCTTGGTTAAAGTGACTCCCCGGGCAATACCAGCAAGGTTGCAGTGCAGTGGCAGGAGGCGGCGGGCCACGAACCACTGGCTGCTTGCGAATGTGCCTTTTTTTAAAAGGTACATATAGAAAAAAGTTTTTTTTTGGGACTTTTAACTTAGTGGACTGGTAATCACTTGGATACTGGTGTTCAGGGATTTTCAAATTAATTTTTCATCCCGGCTAACTTCCAGGCTAGATAGGAGGTAGAAAAGGTGGACTGCACGCACGTAAGGTTCGTTGGTTTCACCATGCTTGTTAGCTGATGCATGGGATGATAGTACCACTGTTTTAAGCATGTCTACGCATATAATTTCAGGTGTTTCCGAGCGCTGGAAGTGTCCAACTACCATTTTGTGGTGGTGCAGGTACATATATTCTCCTACGATGGAGGTCATCTCTGGTGCCTTTGGGGTTCGGGTAGCTTTGATGGGGTTGGTTCTTCCCTCGTAGGTGAAGCCGTACTCTGCTGCCATCTCTCGGGCGGCTGAAAGCAAGCCTTCCTGTTGTGTGGATTGCTTTGGCTGCGTGAGTTCAGGTGCAGGTGGTTTTCTTGTATATTCCCATTTCAAAGGGTTTTATCTAAGGCTGGGGCAATTTTATAGATTCTTCCTTTAGGTGCATTACGGTCTCCTCATTATAAGAGACGTAATATTGGCTTGGGTAGCTGCGGGTCAAGGTTGTATCACTTGTAGGGCACATGGCACACAAGTGATGATATGTAGTTGCAGCAAACAAAAGTAGTAGTCTATATACACATTACGCTTCAATGTAAACTTTAATAAAAAACTTGTGTAACAGAGGGATTATTCAGTTAAAAAAATAATCCCTTGTATTTGTATTAATCAAGACAAATGTTTACAAAGTCACACTTTACCATTACCACTATAAAATTTCATTGTTCCAATTAACTTATCTTAAATATGATTTTAAAAAAAGCCACTGTTTTTAATCTACTACAAACTAAAATGGTAATACAACTTTAAGAGAGGCTGACACGATCTGCCTACACTGGGAGGCTGCCAAGAGTGCAAAAGAGGAAGAGTGCACACCACAGCAACTCAAATTTATGATCAAGGAAACTACTCACAACCGTCTGTGACAGCAATAACACGGGACTGCTTGTTCCAAACACGCATATACAGCAGAGAAGACAAGTGCAGCTCCTTCAACTTGCTTCCCTTCTTACACAATTATCCCACACACACTTTTACCATAGCAAAGATTGTGTCAACACAATTCAACTCCCCGCTGCAGAAGAGAAGAAACTTGATATTCAAACAAAAGTTCACAGTCAGAAACCCGGCTAAGGACAGCCGCTTATACGATGATGGGCACTAGCATGAACTTGCCTTTAAACCAACATACTTGCTGAATGCACTATGAGTAGACACCGTCATATTCAGAACAATGTGCAAACATCCTTGGCAAAAGAATGCCAATACGATACTAGCCCCGAAGACACATAAGCATGGGCCTACTGGAACAAATCTATCAGCAGTTTCATCCCAAGGTGGAAGGTAAACCAAGACAAGTTTATAATACAGAATCATTAATAAATGTATAAGACAACTGGGAAAGTGTCTGTGTGCAGCCGGCCATTGATGTTAGAAGATGCTACCCTGGGAGCAGTGCAATGATGCAGGACCGCAGTTTCTCTAAGGAATACCAGCCTACCGCAGAAAGTAATAGAAGATAGGTGAGCAGATATGAACATTGTTAATAAATTAAAATATGGCGCTAAAGTAATATCAGATATAAATATAAATATAACTGTTTTATACTTTTATAATGTGCATTGTGTTTATAAATCTAACCAAGTCACTATCTAAAATATATTATGTATTGTTTGAAGTTATAATTATATTAAACCATAACAACCTGAAGTACGGCTGGATACACCATAAGATTACAACGAAAAAAAAAATAGGATCTACCATATCATCCACACATGCCACATTATTGTTTTTTGCTTGTTACTACTGAAACAATATCAAGAGTATAATATATGTTAAAGGACTGAACTGAAAATTACAGACTGTCACTCAGACGTACTTTATAATTTAAGAACCTGTACATTTTTCCAGAATCATTTTTTTGTGTTTTTAAACTTATACGGGATTTGGGCCTAACGTAAACCACATATTTTCTACTGTGTTCCTAATATTAAAAGGCATCCTCATTGCATTTGACGAGTTTTTTTCCTTCAATAAGTTCTTGGCATTCAACTTATATTCTGTACTATTCCTATGTATTATCAGAAGATAAATTCAAGCACAGTTCCTGATTATCCCCTTTTTCCCAAGCACAAAATATATTTGTTAAGGGGACAATGGAAATAACATTTATTTTATATAAATCAATATTTTAAAAACTCTTTTAAAAGTAGTACTTTATTCATCCAGGTAGAACTAATTACACACAAGGTTTATACTGCGTAAACAAGGTTTATACTGCCTAAAGCAGGTATATTTAAAATTCATGTTTACTCATGTAAATATTATAACCGGGTTATTGTGGATATTTAACATTTAAATTCAAAGACTTTTCCTGTACTGAATGGTACAATTTCAAGGGCTAATGTAACAAGAGTCAAGTAAATTCCACTATCCTAATTTTAAAGACATAACATTACACATTTAAAATCCTAAGTCAGAAAATGTTCACTCTAAAATATTAAAAATTAACATTTTAGGACAAATAGAGGATTTGAAACCTACAAATATTTTATTATCACCTTATGGAATCAAATTTACTATTTAACTGCAAGAGTTTAACCTTATCTGACAGCTCGCGTGCCATTCTAATTATTTCACAGAGTGAGAAATGTCCATTCAAAGCACCCCATACATACTATATATCATAAATGCCGTAAGATGACCTTTCATTCATTGCAGTTGTCCAACAGCTCACTGTGAATTTATGTTCACAATTCAGATAACAGAACCATAATGGATGAATATATATACCAGTTTCTACAACAAATATACTTCATTCTTAGTCATACTTAATTTTATGCTATTTTTTATATGATAGATTGAAAATTCAAGGAAGTTTATGGGCTGAGCATAATTTAAGGACTTTTCAAGTCCTTGAAACCAAACACTTGAAATTCAAGGACTTTCTAGGACCATAAAAACTCTGTTGTAAGCTGCATAGATCTCATTATCAATATTTTAACTTCTGCCAAAACCATTGGCATTGGAACAGTTACAAATTGGAGGCTACAGGTTGAGACCTTGGTCAAACTATAGACTGCTATTTTAGAAGGCTGCTAAAAATGGCAGGGGAAAGAAAAGGACGTTCAGGAATATTTGAATAAGGGTGCACCCACTCTTTATTTAATACAGTCTAGCACTATTTAGAAAAAGTAAAAGCAAATATTTTATGCAAACATACTTTTATGGGGATGATATCACACAAAATCTGTTGTGGAAACATGACTGGATTTGACTTCAAGTGGCAAAATAAAGACAAAAATACATTTAAAACTATCCTGACTTTTCTATAGCAAATTTATTTAACTTCAGAGCATTTTGTTGAGTTCTTTAGCAACTGAATTTTTCATTATTTTCATGTGAACAACATTATTTATTTCGTCTCTAGAACTAAAGGAAATTATGTTTTAAGGTTGTTGAGAAGGTTTATGCCAGTAGAAGAGGTGTGGTGAGGTGTGAGTAGGATTTTGCCATTTTAAAGGAAACACAACATGATTGAGTAGGTAGTGAAATTGTACTGGAATGAAGACTGTTGTTGTTGTTTATACACAATTAAGGTAATAAAATGCACTATGCTAAAATAGACATAAAATGGAAGGGTGGGATTACAACTACTATTATGTACCCTCACCCCTTCGTTCATCGTACCTGCACACTTAGTCACAGCTAGCTAAACCCACCCTCTTGATACACAATAATTAACACACACTTACCTTCAATTCACCTCTATCATTAATCAACAGATTTTGTGGCTTTAAGTCTCTGTGTAAAATTCTTCGTTGATGGCAATATGCCAGACCACGCAACAATTGAAACAGGAACAACTAAAAAAAAAAGAAAGAAAAGAAACAAAAACAAAAAAACAACAAATAATTCAAACTAAATTTAAAACTAGATTTGCAAACAAGCTGACACTAAACTATGTATGATAAAAATACCACATATTCAAACTTTAATTGGCAATTTGAGGTATTTTTAATGGGGAAAAATAAACAATGCAGAAACAGGACATGTATCACCAATTTTGCCAACTTTCAAGTCATAATGGCCACAGTCATATCTGCCCACGTACACTAGTGGAAATGCAGTTAAAGAATATGCATATCTGCCCCAAAGTTGGTAACCAAGAAGGAGGAAGTGATATGTACGACTGATCAAAATATCAAATCCATGGGACATCCAGAACATTAAATGGGAAACATATAGTAGACACCTTAGTATGGAGTGTAAACACCCAGAACGGCCACACATTCAGTGATACTGACATGTAACTTGTAAAAATTCTGAACATTGCTCTGGGGTATGGTATCTCATACTCACTGTACATTTTGGCGTAGCTGGGTTATGTTCGTTGCTGGGGCTGGGCACATGCTCAATGGGGCTGAGGTCTGGAGATCTAGCAGGCCAGAGTAGCATTAGTATACAGTGTAGAACATGCTGTATTTCCCTAGAGACATGGGGATGTGTGTTATTGTGCTGTAAGTTGGTCCCTGCAATGTAGGAGGACATGAATTATGACATAGATGTAAGAGACAATCTTCATGCTCCCGTAATGAAAACCAGAGGCTATTGAGACATATAGGTTACGGTCCCAGGTGTGGGTATGGTATGGTGTGTGACTGTTCTGCTCGCCCACATGTCTACGAAAGTGAACTTTGCCATCACTTTGTCCAAGACAGAAGTGAGTCATCACTAAACATCACTACTCTGTATTCGCCTCTACAACACACGCTCTCCACCACCACAGGAGATGTTTATGTCAAGGAAGAGGTAAACATGAGAAAGTAAACCTGCCACCAACTATCAACTGTTTATTGTTCATGTAGACACATGATGGCCACAGTGGCTCCGAGTGCATGTGTGGTTGTTGTTAGTCAAGGTCGCACAAACAATCTTTCTATCCAGCTGTTCATCAGTGCTGTGAGTTCGCCTCTGTCACACAGATTCTCTACTACTGATGGACCAGACACACACCAAGCCCCAAGCAGGTGGCAATTCTGTTAAATGTCCAGCCTCCCTCTCGGACTCCCACTATACAGCAACACTCAAAGTCACTTAACTGTACAATTGGTGCTCACTATTGTCTTTCAGGTATTGCAGAAACAATGTGATAAATATAGGGATGTCAAAGTCGATTCCTTGATACCCTCCATTATTACAGGTATCGAAGAATTGAATGGTTAACTATTGAAAATCCTTGTCCACTTTTATTTTTGAGGTTAAGTTACACAGCAACAGGTCTTTGGTTTTCCAGATAGTCTGAACCTGTACCGAACTCTTATGCATTGACTGAAATTAATCATTATATGATGGTTCGACTATAAAAGAATTAAGAGAATACAGTAGAACCTCAATTATCGGTGATAATGCAGGGGAAGAGTAGTTTTTATTTCGAAGGCTGCCATGTGGCAGACGGCTATTATCAGTATTTGGCTGCCTCACTTCACTCCGATGTCATTCAGTGTGCTGTGTGGCAAATTACTCATTTTGCAGTTTGTGTTCAGCAAAAATTTCACGAGGTGGGGTTAGTCTCACAACTAGTAAAATGAGAAAACATTTAAGTAAACACAACGAGTACATGAAAATTGCCAATAATTATGATTCAGAAGATCTTTTGGGCAAATATGCATGTAGCAGAAAGTCATCCAGTGTCCCTGCAACTTCAAATGTCTGGTAGAAACATTTTCATTTAGCAATGCTAAATGAAAGGTTACTTGTAATTTCAGTTTCATTACTGAATAGCATTAATATTTGTGTACATAATGGTTAGCTTCATAACTTGACCTAAAATATTGCATTGAGAAGTTGAGGACTTTTAACTTTTTTTTGTATAATACTCTGTTTATATTCATTTCAAATAAATTATATATTCATCAAAAATACTGATATGAATTTGTTAGGCCTAATTAGATCAGTCTGAATGTTACATAAATATAGGAAATTAACTTCACTTAGTAGACCAGTAAGTCTTTCCTCTAATTGTCTTCATATTTGTGTCTGTCTAATTTGACCAATAAAACATTTCAAAAAGGTACAAAGACTGAACGCATATGTTGATAGCCACTATAACTTAATTTATGACATCGGAATCGAAGTGGAATTGAGTGAAAGGTTCTGCAGTTGGAATTGAGAATCTGAATCGAGAAAAATGGATATTTAGACATCCCTAGATAAATACTCAATGGAATCGCACAACTGACACAGAATGCACTTTCCATGTTGTCAGACAACCTGCGATAAGTCTCTTGGTTTAATGGCTGCAGACTAGTGGCCTTCCATGTGCGATCAGACTGTCCTCTACATACTAAAAGTTTGTGCTGTACAACCATTTTAGAATGGAATATGTATAATAGATGTTCTTTAATGCATTTTCACTAGTGTATTTTAAAAAACTCTTAAAACATTAAAATTATATTTAATTACTCATCAAATTTAAATACAGTGAATTATCGTTGTTGAGATCCCGTTTATGTTGATTTCCCATAACGGTAAATTTTTTTGGATGGTCAAAAGAAATATACTACATAAACAATGTTAAAAAAACCTGCGTGCTACGACCCTTAAATCATTAATTTACCTGCATCCATTGATCAGATATAATGTCCAAAAACCAAAATATATTCGGAACAGTCTGTGAAATAAATGTCCAAAGTAGTACACAAAAAAAAATTATTTAAAGAGGCCTAAATGCACTTTGTATATGCAAAAATATTATGTGCTTCCTAACCGTATTTTCTTTTTACTACTCTGACAATATAAACAAGGGCACGTGCTAATCAATGATAACCAGCAGCACGTCTGCTTACATCACATTTTACCTGCTGGTTCTAAACCTTTTCCAAATGTTTTAATGCATACGTGCGTAACTGTGAAAAATGTCAGTTGAATAATTCATAGTAATATAAGAGACAAAACCCCCTAAAGACTACAGCATTTGTTGGCTTTCTACAGATTTTGCTCCTGAAAAAATACATATTATATGCGCAAGCGCCGGCAAGTAAAGAGAACAGTCAGAGTATTGGATTAGCTTAAGGTGTGTTGTTCAGGTTTCACAAGATGGCAGTTACAATACGAGCACTGGCATTTAGTTAGAACAGAGACACTGGATCAATACGAGCACGAGCAGATGATTGGTGGAACATATGTGGAAAAGTCTGTAGCATGCAGTTTAAGTTTCACAAGATGGCCGTTATAATAAGGACTCTGGAGTTTAGTTAGAACAGAGTCACTGGATCAATAGAGCAGATGATTGGTGAACATAGGTGGAACACTCTGCGGCATGCAGTTTAAGTTTAGTTAAAAACTTCCCTGGACCCTGCAACGCATGCAGCTCAGGTTTCGTTATCGCTAAAAGTTTATAAATTGGTGGTTCAAGTGCGCGGATCCGCCACAGTGCAGGCGATGCACATTTATTATCATAATTATTATAGCTTTGAATAATTAATCTGAACTCCAAATACACTTTTGGATGAAATCAAACTTTGAATTACATAAACAGCGAATTTCAAACTAACCAAACTTAAAAGCATATAAAATACTATTCTTACATTTGGCGGTGAAAAATGTTTCCAACTATATATGATTCTGAATTAAGTGACTTCAAATTAACAAGGTATTACTTACTTTATTGCTTTTAATTAAAACATTTCTAGCACATTTCTATTTAAAATTTTTTTTTAAATAATAATTTTATTGAATGACTGAGATATGTTTTTTTATTCACCGAGATGTTTTTCATCCAGTACTTAAAGATATGACCACTGTTAATTACAGACAATCAACTTATTATACCTAAGGATGAGAAAATGTTTTTTTTTTTTATGTTAGGTTCTAATTTTTGAGGAGAGGAGAGCGAGTGGTCCACATGTTGAGTTTTCTTCAGTAGGTCATACGAAAAACCAATAATACAGATTTCACTGTACCATTAATTTATGATCCAAGCACAATTACTTCATAGCATAGGTGTACAGTGACAATTTTTTTTGTGGGGGGAGGGGGGGCACATGACCTAAAGTATTTATTTTAATAAAACTACAAATTAAATGTGTAAGTTAACAAGAATTTTCTTGGAAATGTATAACTACAGCAATAATTCTGTATAAAAGTAGGCTATAAATTTCATTAACCTTTTGTGTATGTTAAGTTCAATTTCGGCATATCACTGAAACTAATAAAGGCAGACACACATGCATGTAGTAACAGAAGATATTCAAATGATGAGAAAATGGTCACTACCACAGTTGTAAAAGTCTGTGTTTCTAATATCACATTTGGAACTTTATTGGAAGAACAAACTGCAATAGTCTTTTTTTTTCCACATTTTATGATTGTTGATGCTCAACTACTCACCGATATGATGCCTAGCACACACACATCCCACGTAATACTGAACTCATGCCACACATAGGGTTAAACAATATAGTGCAAGTTTGGTAACACAATTGGCACAAGTATTCCTATCAAGTGTTGCACTGAGACGAGACGTTCTTGGAAGCCTAAGTAAGCTATGTACTCAGAGCAGATTACAGGCCACCTGTAGTCCTCACATCTCAGACAACGAGTTTAATGGCAACAATTGACCTGTGTGCAGATTATTTGTCGTAAATAACTTTTACGCGTTTTTCTTGTAGTACAGTAGACTCTAGATTATCCGCGATAATGGAGGGGGCGATTGCTGCGGACAATCCGCATACTAAGTAAGAGAAAAATACAGTTTTTCCAACACTATGTTTAGTATGGTCTTAACTGAATACAGGATATTTCAGTGTGAAACCTAGCCTGTCCTTGACATACTACAGTATTTACCTGCATATTTTACGGCCTCGCATAATTTCCTTACGCTATTATTTATTAACAAACCAAGAAATTTAAAAAATGCATAATTTATGCACCCTTGATTTCTAACTTAATAAACCAGAATATAAAGTGTGTAAAGTATGCGGGTAGTTAAGGTAGTTCTCTCACGAAAATTACAAGAAATGCACAGCTATAATTAATGCAAACAACGCAGCGGGATGCGTGTGGTGTTTATCGCAGAGTGATACTGGAATCTGAAGTTGCGTAAGAGGGAAAGCAGGATGATGTCACTCCGTTGCTAGGCAACAGGCCACCTCCCACCGCCCTCTGGAGAGGAGAAACAAAGACGTACAAAGCAAACTGCATGTCGCCCGTGTCACACACACACCTCCCACACTACATAGTGCATGCGGCATACAGCCGGCTGTTTCAGTGTGTGGAAAACAGTGTTTAATGTTGGAAACAAGTTTCACCTTCCATTCCCAGTTCTTCAAAAAAGTATTGATCTTGTTTCACACACATTAAGCTCGATACTGGCATTCCCGCAGCACGTTTCTGGTTAAACCTCTCTGGCATAGCCTTATCTAGTTCCACATGTCTATAGTTTCATCGTTTTCCTATTCACCAAGCCACTTTTCAAGTCTGCACTGCTCGCACACTCAATAAGTTTGGATTTATTGTTTCGTTTATCCTGAATTGTTGTTTCTCCCACTCTAAACATAAATGAAAGATGTCTTACTACACTTCTTCCTTCAAGTTTATTAATACTTCCCAGCTTCTGCTGTAAATTTAAAACCACACATTTACATTTCGCAGACATTTTTCGGCTGAAAATGAGCAAAAACAAAACCGAACATAACTACTGACTTGCGAGATAAAACTGACACTGACCGTGGGAATGCGATACGTGGGAGGAATGCAGCGGTCATGCCGGGTTCCGGCTATACCTGGCAGGCGGCAGCTAGGCTAGCGAGTTGTTGGCTTGCTGTCTTGCGACATAACTAAGCTCATTGCGTCATCGGGAACACATTTTGATGTGCATTTGCATCAATAAATAAACATATTTCATTCCACAGTTATTTTCAGAGTGTACCACCTGTTATGAATTTCATTAGTTAAGATGAGTGTTTTATTAAATAACGTTATACTGGCAGTGTTTGAGTTAATTTCAAAAATTGTTTTTTATCTTTCTGAATATGCTGCTGTTAAGCTGCAAAGCGGATAAGCCTCTCGTGGATAATCGAGAGTCTACTGTACATACATTCTGGTCACTAATCCACACACAAATTTGTATCAGTGTCGCAACTCGCAAAGTTTTGTTTTATAGGTAACAATATTTTTAATTATTTTAAAGTTGGGGGGGGGGGGGGGGAGGCATGAACCCCTGCCCTTCCCCCGAGGCTAAACCTATATTTATAGATATGAAATCTGCTATAGTAAGAAACATAAAACTGTAATTTGCCTGCTATGAAAACTGAAAACCTTAGCAAATAAATAACTCAAAATTAAGTTATGAGTAGCAAACAAAAATAAATTATACATACTCCACATTTGCAAGTTTCTTGAAATATTGCAATGAGACTAGTGCCTACACATAGTATTTTGTACTAATCAAACCATACAAAATGCAAATTTTTAATAAGCAACGAAGCAATATGATTCCTCATATATATGATCATGTAAATATTTCAATAAGAAATCTTTACTTTATAAATAGTGTACATAACTGAATTTTGTAAAATTTACACATACAGTAAAACCCTGTTAGGAAGTTCCCACTTAAGAAGATTTCCTGCTTAAAAAAATTGAAATTTTTCAGTCCCTTCTGAAACATCTTATAAGAGTTTTACTGTAAACTATTTCTTACTAGCCATTGTCAATACAGCACTGCTCTCTAAGTTTGTAATTTACATTGATCACAAAATAAATAATATAATTTACAGATAATATATTAAATGAAGTTTAATTTAATCCAAATACGAATTACATAATGTTAATAACAGTGTTTTATGTTTGCGGTATATGCTTGAATGAATGAATGAATGAAAACAGGCAAACATGTTACCCCTGGGGTGATTTTTCAAATGTTTGTTTTGGAAAACGATAAGTTATTGTGAATGGACTATTGGATGTGAAGTATAATGTTGTTACATGAGTTATGCAAGAGGCCAGAGAGGAAATGGGCACAAGTTATGGTGAAGCAGTTAGTTGCAAGCACCTATGGTGGAAGGGGACATAAGTGCATATCTCTAACTCCATAATCAACGACAATAAAGTTACAGTATCTCTAATCCCCTCCACATTTCAAACAACACTTTCAATAATGCCACTGTTGGCCCTAATTATCAAAAAATCCCTTCATTATAACTACAATCATTCTGTTAACTACTTTTTCTGATCAGTTTTAAAGAAATACTACTATAACTACACAGTTAAAGTTGTAAATACTACTTGAGGCCTCATGTAGGCCATAGATATACCAGTATAAGTTGTACAATCAACCAGGGTTGTAATCCCAAATTTTACAGTGCCACACTTACTCATATTTATGCTTCTATAAAAATAAGTATTTCTTTATGTGATAGATTGTAACTGAATTAATTGTTCAACAATAAAAATTATACAGTGCATTGGCACCCTCACTAATTAGTTTCTTTAACGACCACCAGTTTGCAATGCCGCGAGATGTGTTCTTTGGATGCTTGGGTTCTACCTCCTTTCTTTTCCCCACCCCTAACCACCTTCCTTTCTACAGTCATATCATTTTTAATCAAGGGACCTAACATTATTGCAGTTCATGCCGGCACTGAGATGACGACCCGATTCTTCTCCACCGTCAACCAGGACAGACTACGTCATGCTGTTACCATCATGAGCTTCACTTCAAAGTGAGTCAGAAATATTAAAGGCACAGCGCTTCCAGGCTATTAATATCATGGGCGAAAATATAGTAATATTATGAAAGTAGTAGTGATTTAGTATGTTAGCCGGCGAAAGGGGTCCCCTTGCTGAGCAGTGGACGATGAACATACTTTTCTTAAACTGGCATTTATGATTGTAATAGGACGTGTGGGAATGTAGTGTGTGTTAATTTTTTGTGGGAATGCAGTGTTAGCTGTTATTCAAAATAATGTTTATAGTACCTTTGAAATTGCAGTTTCGGATTAACTTGTATTTAGCTATCCGGAAATGTTTGATAGTGCTCTGTAGAGCAAACTGGTATGCGTTTGCTGCCGCCCCTATTTGGCCGTGCCCGGGCAGTCTAGATATGTGCAGTAACTTCTGTCCACTGCTATTTGGCCGTGCCCGGGCAGTCTAGATATGTGCAGTAATGTCTGTCCACTGCTATTTGGCTGTGCCCGGGCAGTCTATATATGTGCAGTAACTTCTGTCCACTGCTATTTGGCCGTGCCCGGGCAGTCTATATATGTGCAGTAACTTCTGTCCACTGCTATTTGACCGTGCCCGGGCAGTCTAGATATGTGCAGTAACTTCTGTCCACTGCTATTTGGCCGTGCCCGGGCAGTCTAGATATGTGCAGTAATGTCTGTCCACTGCTATTTGGCCGTGCCCGGGCAGTCTATATATGTGCAGTAACTTCTGTCCACTGCTATTTGTTAAAGGACTTAGTACTGTGTGTTGTCAATTAGTTTTAATGGCTAGGAGCCTTGGCAGGCTGAAAAAATGAGATTGTCTGCCTGCTAGTTGAATTGAAATTTTAAAATTAAATTTTAGTACATTTTAAAGTGTTATATCTTATAAGCGAGGTGCCTTGATGGGCTAAACCAGCTGCCGCCTCACGCTTTGCATATTATGGTATTACCTTATTACGCCCCTTTTTAAATTTAAGTGCTCACTAGCACGTCAGTATAATTTTGTTAATTTCTGAAATACTAAATGCCAATTTAGAAATGGTGTCAAATTAGTTCTACCTTTGCTGACATTTTGATATTGAATAGTTATGCTGTCACTGATACACATAGTTTTAAAATGATTAATTATGTATGCTATCAAATGTGCATGAATGTCGAGCCGTAATTTATATTTTATTATGTTGCCAAGAATTTGCAAAAGGTCAAGGTGCTCTTTAAATCTTAGTCTATAATCTAAAATTGTTCCACTACAATTTATTCAGTTTAGCACTGAATATGAATAATCATAATTATGGTTTGTATACATTTAACATTTTTATACATTAATGAAGCTGCCAGTTTTTATGGTTTTGATTTTATAGTCAATTTTGTTAACCGCCATTGAATTGAAACAAGAGGTTTAACTTACCCTATTAATTGTTTTTGTGTACTTTCATATTGGTTTGCGAGTAACAATAAATTTGTTCAGCCTATTGCTATGAGGGATAAATTGCATATGCATGTTATAGGTGGGCGCAATGTTAATAATTATTTTTTACACAAGTGGTTAATGTGGTGACTATTATTTTTTGTGAAAATTCATTTTGTTTGATAATATCTAACAATTTTTTTTCTGTCACTTATTATGTGATAATTATTTCTTGACTTTGCAATTTTACTATTTTTTGAAACTGTGATATTGTGTACCTGAAATGTCAATGTTGAGCTATTTTAAAGGGCTTATTAATAAACAAATCTGAATGAAATTGCATGTCTACACATTCTTGTACAAAATGTAATAGATAGCACAGTGACTAATGATAAAACACTATACTGTCTGCTAAGTAATGTGTTACATAAAAGGCCACAAACTAATGCAACACAAAATGAAACAACAGTTAACTAGGAATGTGAAACACGGATAATTTTGTAGAAAGCCATAATGGATATAATTTTCATCATATAATTTTTTTTTCAGTGCACGGTTTTAATGTAATTAATTACCAGAGTTAAAATTTTTTATTTTTTTTTCATTATGTACAAATAATTTATGAATATAAAAACTTTTAACTTAAAATTCTTTGTCACTGGCTACTGGAAGAAATGTCTAAAATGCATCACTGAAAGATTCTTCCCATTTTCCTAGTGTGTAAAATATCATGTAAAATGGAGCTTAATTGTGAAAAATTATTTTATGAGAACACAAATGTGTAACAATAACGCGTGCCAGGTTATCTAGCGGTGTGCATAGTCACAGTGGTTTTGTTTTGCGTGAGATCAAACATGCAGGTGAACGGTTACTATTGGTTCAGCTTACGTATGGTGCCAGCCACTCTCGCTGGACACGTCGGTTGGCGACTGGGGACAAATTTGTCTTCTACTAATGCGGTAATCAGCTTTTGTGCAAAGTTTTCCACAGTGGGAATGACTACCGGTGTAACTGGTTGGCAGGACGTGTTGGTTATACCTGTCTTACTCAAGATTGCTTCGGCTGAAGACTGCGTAGCTGGTGCAGGCTGGCTGGAACTGGCGACACTGGCAGTAGAACTTTGATCATGTATTGGCCAACATGGTACTGTCAATTCCAAATTGCTGACTCCAGGCTCTAGAACCTGGGGTTGGCTACCCTGTACCTTATCTCGGTACCTTGTACAATGGGGTGGTATTCCCTTGGAATATATACGTGAGGTGGGAAATAACTATATGAGTATACAGGAGAGGTAGGCCTCTCTAACAGACGGGTTAGTGCAGTATTGCCCAGGTCAGCTTGCCTACTAAGAGGGGCGTTGACACAGGCTGTCCTTTGCTCCTCCTTCCGTTGACCGTGCCATACCTTTAAAGTAATAGATGTTGGATTGCCACTTAATGATATATTTCCAGTAGTAGCTTCCAGCACAAATTCGGTGCTCCACCTCTGCCGGGCGGATTAGAAGCATTAAGCCATATGGGCCGCCTACTTGCCACAACTGGGTGTAGGTCACAAGGGAGGGGCAATAGCTCTCGAGCAAATACCCCCGCCTGCACCTAGGTGCTCTGGTAGGGATACAACTCAAAAGTACCATCTCTTCCTGGTTCAATCAGTTGCTAGTGGTGGTGGCTCTACCATTCTATCCCCTGAGGTCTAGAATGGGTGGCTGTCGAATGCTGTGTATGTTCAGACGTACAAATTCCTGAACGTGATCCGCAGTCCTACTCTATTTCGTACTGGTATAATCAAACCCGGTCTCAGTTGACGAAGCACAGTAAGTATTATTCCTAGTGGTCACGGAAAACACCTCTACAGAACAAATAAATACCCTTGGTGAAGGAACAAATCTGTATTTATTAAGAAAATAATAAACACAGTGGCGCGTGCTATCTCCTAACCAAACGAATGTGAGTATGGAAGTAATCTACGCTTTAACAGGTGTAGGTAACATACTTCTAACTACCCAAGAAGACTAATGGTGTTGATGGCTATAAAAACCCCTCCGTCACAGCTAACTATATCAAGGGACGTCTAGAAGAGACAAATGTATAAAAAGGGGACCACTACTCTAATAGCAGTGGTTGTAGCTGCCACTACCAGCAAGTAGATGCAGCTGCTAATCCAGTAAGAACAGCAGCGGAATGGAAGACGTAGCTTTTGGTAGCTGGTGGTGGTTGTGGACAATTAAGCCTCTGGTAACTGAAGGCTGCATAAGAGCCTCTGGTGGCTGCTGAAGACTGTTGAGAGGTAGATGGCTCCAGCACAAGAAGTGAAGGAGCGAGCTACTGAATCAGGAAGAACTCGTGAGCCCGGTCGTGCATGGACTTTTATAGTATAAAGGACAGGTGCAGCGCTGGGCCGCGTGGGAGGTGTGACGTTGCCTCATGACCGTTCTCCTCATGCAAGACTAGGGTGGGGGTAGCTACCTCTGCCCGGCTGCTTAGCTTCATGTATAATCGATGGCGCTCAGCTTTGCCCAGAGGTGGTTGACAGCTTGTAGGCTCTCAGCGAGGGGTAGGGGAGGTTGGCGTGCTCGCTGGCTTGCGCAACCTTAATTCCCACGCGTCTGCAATCGCCGTCCACGATTTGGCGATCCAAGACACTTGTGAAATAAGTTGGTGGTGTTTGACTCTCTCTCAGGTGAGGTAGAAATACTTGAGTCAGATAAGTCATAATTGTTGTAGTATAATATATGAGAGTGGCACATGTCAATGAAAACCTTAAAATTTCATCATAGTCAAATACTTGCTCACAATCAACAAATCTCAATGAAAATTGTGAAATCAAACTTGCCTAGTGTCCTAAATATTTCCTTGAAGTACATGTAAAAAAAATAAAACATGAATACATTGCATAAAGAAGGAATAAATGTTATAATAAAACTCTTCGACATAGCAAAAAGCTTTTTTCAACATTTAAAGTCACATTTCAAGTAATTATTTCCTAACATTTTAGTAATAAGTATAGATAAATGGATAGACAAACAAAAATTTTCATTGTTATTCATGTAAACAAACAGTTGACAAGCGCTGAATATTCAGTGAAATTCAAATTTCCATTTCGCTTAGATTTTCAAAAGTACTTAGGATTATTCAAAAATAATGGTACACTGATAAATCAGCTTTACTTTAGCACCATCCGTTTTGAATAATCTTCTTTATTTTAACATTGTAATTTCCTTTCTCAGTCCCTATTTTATGCTGTACTAATAAAATATTCCTACCATTTTATTTTGTGATTTTTAAACCACAGATACAGTATGTGCAATATTACAAATAAGTAAATTAGTTAAATACGTTAAAATTATTTTTAACATACTTTTCATAAAAAAAAGTGCATTATTTTTATTCACATCCATGCAGTGATTTCTATTTATCATGCATGTCACAATTAAATGGATCTGGTACATAAGGACATGCCATGTGTCTGTGACTGTCCTTGCATGGGAACAATCCTGTAGCCATCTATGGTAGTGGTTCCTGGTATATGTAACATGTTAGGATGAGTTGTAGTAGTGTTTAATATAACTCATATAAGTGGCACACGTCAATTGTTGCTACTGTAAACTAATTTACTAATGTAGCTTGGTTACTGGTGAGGGACGGAGTTTGCCGGATTTGAGAGACTTTGATGGCTAGAAATCTAACTAAAAATTACAAAATGAGTTTTTAATGTCTGTAGGGCGTCAAGTTATCTAAAACATTGGTGAGCACATGGAGACAATTTCTCAGGGCGGAAGAAGGTTAAAAGGCATGTGATGGTCCTCTCACAAGCACATGTTCACGTAAGAAATTTAAGAAATAATTCAGATTGCACATTTACAGAGTTCATAAATTAGAGCATACGGTTCCTGAAGCGTGCCATGTACTGAAGGTACAAAGTGTACTAGAAAAATAATTTAAGACATGGATACTCTGCAGCTGTATATTGATGGAACAAGATAACATTCAAAGAACAATATACACTGACGCTCGTCTAAAGCGGGCATGGCATTTTGGCCTGCCATAGGCCAAAGCGGTTAAAAATGCCGTTCAGAACATGGTAACTTTAAATATGATCAACTCTGTGGGGCCGTGAGTCTGACGGAGAGTAGCATACATATGCAGGAGGAGCAAAAATAATTAAACAGGTTCCGGCACACAAAAACTTACTATTGCAGCTACATGGTTGGTCGAAACAGATGAAGGTTCCTGTGGCGCACGACGCATGTATTCTCGTTGGTCCGCTGATCAAGACTGAAGATGGTGGCTGAGACATCCGACTATCTCGCCAAGATCTCCCGCCAACACCATGAGGGAAATTAGTCAAATTATATATCTGTAACAAGTAACATACAAAAACACAGAAAAAGACAACTTACACAGCAGGAATCATTGTAGTAATTCTGACAAGTGAATTTGGTTTGCTTACTTTCGGTTCTATAGTTAATTTTTGCACTTCGTGTTTGAAAATAAGAATTAAGCACGCCGGAATGGGTTGGCAAGGCTCTCAGAAATAATTTTAAAAATATAACAAGACATGTTACATATACACACACATTTAAAAGCCTTTTATTATATTACGGGAATAATTTAATATGAAGTGTAAGAATTTAGTTTCAGGCACGTGGCATGACAGATGCCGGAAATGCCAGTATCTTTTACGCTGCTTATTAACACAAACTGTGAAAATTGAATATGCCTTTTAAAATAAGTGAACCATGATAAAAACACTAGAAAATTATATTATTATTTATGAGCATCCCAAGTTTGTGTTTAGTATTCAAACATAACCCACGTGGTTTTGCACTCTCAGGATATTTACGTATCACTAAGGGGAGCAACATGGATATAAGACTTTCCCTTTTAAGAATTACACTCTGCTTTCAGGGGCATACAAGGCATTATGACTCGCTGAGCTGAGCTCTCTCTTGGTAAGATAGTTCTGGTGAGTCAGTTTTCACATGAAAGACCTGTGTGACCCGTACACTGAACGCATGGACATGCGTGGCTGATACACGGGCAGAGCAGCAGTGGGCTGCCTCCCAAGCCGGACAGTGTCCCCATGATCTGAAGCAGTGATTGTAATGACAAAGCACAGTTCTTTAATACAAATTAAGTTAATTATTCATTCACATATATACTGTTGGTACAGGTTAAACTAATATGCAGCCTGTAGATTTAAAAAATGGTGGTATTTTCGTATTCACCACATACAAAAAACTAAATATGATGTAATTTTTTAATACAAAATCGGGTATGTTTTCCATGAGGTACCTTATTAATAAAAGGTATAGATATATATTAATGATCATATTGAGTCCAATTAATTTAATTTTGGTCTTTCTTAAAGGAGATGTCAATTTGAGAACTGTATTGGAAAATAAGCAGGTGTTATGTGATGTACAGGTGGCTCTGCATACCATGGAAGTTACCTGGCTCTGTCGTCTTGCAGCGTATAGCATAGTACCAAGTCTTGCAACTGCTTATAAAGTTTTTTAATGTGCTTGCTTGGTAATGTTTTATTTCAAACTTTTCTCTTTCCCTGAAAACTAAATGAAAAGTGTTTGTCCTTACATGTTCAAGACAAAAGCCAACTAGAAATTAAAATTAACTAACAACAGGAACCAAATAATTGACCTAGCCCAGCACCAGACAGACAAGATAATATTTTTACCAGCAGGAATTTAAGTACTAATGTTTGAAGAAGTCAATACTATCTATTACCTACGGACTTAATCAATTGTTATAAGGTGGGAGAACACGGGGTGGAATTGATCAAACCATCACTTCAAATTGGTTACTAACAACATACTCACCTTCGACAGCTAAATAAATAAATCAAGAGATGCAAGGTACTTAAGTGGCTAAATTTCAAATAAACTCCTTTAGGGGTACACTACCCCAGCGTCTAGACTAACTCACAACTCATCGCCTGTAAAAAATCAACATCAACTCGTCTGCGGCGGCTAACACATGCATCTCTGACTAAACTTCAAAAAACTGGGGGCTCTGCACTACAGGTTAGATTTAAGGAGCTATCTGATGCTCTGCGCACTCAATAAAAAAAAAGGCTAAGTCATCTAAACAAGTAAACAGGTAGAGCGACTTCACTGGCCAATCTAAGCAAGAGGACACTCAGAAATCTGGACACGCCAATAATGCATAAAGGATAACTAAAATTTACTCAAAAAAAAAAAACACACACACACACTTTATATTTCAAAGCTTCAAAATTAAGTATATCTGTTTCACCAGTTCCAAAAATGTAATAGTCCATAGTTACTCTAAAATCAATAATGTTATGGAACATTTAAAGAACCAAAATACCAGATTGTAGACAAACAAAAAGGTGGAGATTGAGGGTGGCGTGAAAAAAAAAAAAAAAAGGGGGGGGGGGGGGGGGTTATTATTTATGAGCGTCCCATGAAAGAGTGAAATTTTTCAATCAATCATAAAATCTAATAAATCTCTATAAATTATCTTTTCGAACAACAATTCTATAACAGCCAACAATTATAAACATTCAATAATAAAAAATTAATATTAGAGTATAAAAAATTTCAGTCAGTGTTAATTTAAATTCAAAATCTACATAAATAAGTTTATTAGAAAAACTCTGGTCTCTAGTTTGGTTTCAACAATTATTTTTAAAATCTATAATAGAACAAAATGGCTTCATGGAGTATTTAGTAAAAAACATGAAAAATAATTATCTTGTCAGGTACTAATACCTTACCATTACAGGTCAAAAATAACCAAAAAATAGTCTTTTCTACATATTTTCGTATAGGTTTCTGAACAAAATTTTTTCCACAATTCAAAAATTAGATTTGTTTCTCTTCCTAACATGCTTTTCAGGCAATTACACGCAGTTTCGTCTAGTACATATTAAGTCCTAGAACTTAAATTTCCAGTTATTAATTTACTTCAACTAACTGCCATATAAAAAAAAATACTTATAATTTCTTTCTCCAAGATCATTAATCAAATACCAGAAACAGCAGTTGTCTATACTTCTCTTTATATCATGATTTTCAGTGGCCACAAATCAGAATGACGTGATGATAAATGCAACCAAAAATATTCAAGACATAGCACCAAGATAAAAACAAGACTTAACGACAGCTAAATGGGATTCTTATCCTTCACCCCATAGAACTACCTTTAAACTTCTTATTAAAACGGCTGTTAACTACCATAGCCTACTCTCTGTCTCATTCTGTAGAACTGAAAAACCCAAGACACAAAATTAACTAGAACTACAAATTACAGAAAACAAATACATTTAGCAAATAGACTACATGATACTTTCCCTTAGGCTCCTCCAGTCTATTGTCGCCTGTTCAATCTCCTATGCACTTCTTACGTCTGCTTTGCTCTATGGTTCAGCAATGACTCTTCTAGAAGCCGCAGCTGCTGCTGCGTCCCCAAAGACCCAGCGCGCCACCCACGCTGCTGCGTTGCCGTTTCTAGGCAAGCATCAGCAAAAACTTGCCACCACTCGCCCTCGCCTCACCCACACGGTGCAACCTTTACCCCCTCGGTTACCCTGGAGCTACACACGACTGTCCTTCAATCAACCGCACTCAGCGACTTCATGGTCGCGCCAACGCTTGCTGCCATCCTTGCAGTGTCCTGCCTGGATAGCTGCCATACACGTCAACAACATGCCTGGCCAAACAAAACCCCAGCTCAGCACCAGTTCACGACCGCAAACACGTGATCGCAAGGGCCTCTATCTAACCAGAAGTTTCCTACCCAAACTAACTGGCTATAAACTGGGTGAGCTTTTAATAAATTTGGAATAAATCTACAAATAAGATCCACCAAAGACACAAATACCAAAGTTAAAGCCAAATGTGTCCTAAGATAAAGAATTCACTAAAATAACCAAACGACTCTCAAAAAAAAAGTTTACAAAAATCCCAAAACTGACTAGACTGTTAAACAAACTGAAAAAGTGATCTGCATTCGAACAAAAAATAGGGACCAAAACTCACAAGGACAACAAAAGAGCTAAAACAGCTCCAAACCAGATATTAACAAAAAAAATTAACATAATTTATTCAAAAATTAGCTTTACCCAAAAAAACTGCCTTGTAACAATATAAACTTGTACAAATGCAAAGAATGTGTTACACGCGGAAACCTACATAAAATGCCTGCTAGGGACTGCCAAATGCATTATTGAATAGTTATCCTTCTGCCACACAATTTTAAATATTGATACTTCGAATACTGCTAGACAACAATTATGGTATTTGCAGAAATAGATATTGAATAACATGAGCTAGGTAACAATACTAATATGTTCCTTTTAGTTGTAGTGTATAAACCATTTGTTTATAGCCTTAATTCTAGAGTATCTTAGGGAAAAAAAAAAGAAATGATTTGTCCAGTTTTTTTGAAAAATAAAGAAGAAAGATCCAGAACTGCATGGAGAATATTATACTTTTATACAAATTAAGGATAAATAAAAGTTTTTTGATAAGGTATAAGTCAGTAAAGATTAGTAATAAAAAAAAAGATAAAAAATATTTTAAAGTTTATTATTGTATAAGAACTATTACTATCTGCATTTTATACTAATATGTTTCGTACTACATTCTCTAAATAGAACGTTTACACTTAGATTTTCAATTTACTGTCTTTACTTCCTCCCTCATTAAAAAGTAAAAAACTTGAAGTGACCATGTTATAATTCCCCAATTACAAGTAACAATGACACAAAATAATTAAAAATGATGATGTGAATATGCAATATGTATAATTGAATTACTTACATTTCAGCTGTAGGTGTGAACTCCCATATTCCAAGTAACATATGCTCTTAGATGTACATGAAGACCCTTTTAGCCATACTATAAAGTCCAAAATTGTACCACTGTTTACTATCATTACTGTGTATGCAAAATAATTTACGCTGTATCCAGGACTGTCAAACTAGTCATCTCCAGTCAGTCACATATTAGATTTAAAATTATGGTGAGATTCAAACTCTAATTTTGTTCTTTTACCCATATCATGTTTATGAGAGGAGAGATGAACATCTTCACAATTTTGTTAAAAGGAAGTGTGAGGTAAAAACAATGACAAGAGAGTATCTGAGGAACCCTTGAATGAAGACCAGCTCTCACCATGTACTGTACATGGTTGTTTCCAACTGAATACTAAATAATGTGAGCAATTTATTGATATTTTTTGAGATCACCACACAACAACGTACCCTTTTGCAAATTCTTTTGTAACATTTATAAAAGTCCCTTCTCCACTCAGTTTCACTTGCTAGGAAAGGCAGTTCTTTTTTTCATTTTTTCAAAAATGTCACATTTTACACTCAAACAGAAGATTTGTGGCATCATGATATTTTCAAGTCATAATCTTCAAAATGAAGAGAGAACATAGTCATGTGTTTCTTCGGAATAAAGAATTTCCTGTAAATTTTTTTTACCCACTTGTAGCGATCAGGTCATCTGCCTTTACTTGGAAAAATTTGAAAAATACAATTTAATCATGGGTGGTGGTGTTAGTACAACCAAACACACGCAACCTCAAAGGCATCGTTGAAAATAATTTGAAAGCATTGTACTTCTTGAACATACACTGTAATGTTGCAAGTAACAGTACTTGATTTACGTTGCAAATACAGCAGACTCTAGATTATCCGCGATAATGGAGGGGGCGATTGCTGCGGACAATCCGCATACTAAGTAAGAGAAAAATACAGTTTTTCCAACACTATGTTTAGTATGGTCTTAACTGAATACAGGATATTTCAGTGTGAAACCTAGCCTGTCCTTGACATACTACAGTATTTACCTGCATATTTTACGGCCTCGCATAATTTCCTTACGCTATTATTTATTAACAAACCAAGAAATTTAAAAAATGCATAATTTATGCACCCTTGATTTCTAACTTAATAAACCAGAATATAAAGTGTGTAAAGTATGCGGGTAGTTAAGGTAGTTCTCTCACGAAAATTACAAGAAATGCACAGCTATAATTAATGCAAACAACGCAGCGGGATGCGTGTGGTGTTTATCGCAGAGTGATACTGGAATCTGAAGTTGCGTAAGAGGGAAGGCAGGATGATGTCACTCTGTTGCTAGGCAACAGGCCACCTCCCACCGCCCTCTGGAGAGGAGAAACAAAGACGTACAAAGCAAACTGCATGTCGCCCGTGTCACACACACACCTCCCACACTACATAGTGCATGCGGCATACAGCCGGCTGTTTCAGTGTGTGGAAAACAGTGTTTAATGTTGGAAACAAGTTTCACCTTCCATTCCCAGTTCTTCAAAAAAGTATTGGTCTTGTTTCACACACATTAAGCTCGATACTGGCATTCCCGCAGCACGTTTCTGGTTAAACCTCTCTGGCATAGCCTTATCTAGTTCCACATGTCTATAGTTTCATCGTTTTCCTATTCACCAAGCCACTTTTCAAGTCTGCACTGCTCGCACACTCAATAAGTTTGGATTTATTGTTTCGTTTATCCTGAATTGTTGTTTCTCCCACTCTAAACATAAATGAAAGATGTCTTACTACACTTCTTCCTTCAAGTTTATTAATACTTCCCAGCTTCTGCTGTAAATTTAAAACCACACATTTACATTTCGCAGACATTTTTCGGCTGAAAATGAGCAAAAACAAAACCGAACATAACTACTGACTTGCGAGATAAAACTGACACTGACCGTGGGAATGCGATACGTGGGAGGAATGCAGCGGTCATGCCGGGTTCCGGCTATACCTGGCAGGCGGCAGCTAGGCTAGCGAGTTGTTGGCTTGCTGTCTTGCGACATAACTAAGCTCATTGCGTCATCGGGAACACATTTTGATGTGCATTTGCATCAATAAATAAACATATTTCATTCCACAGTTATTTTCAGAGTGTACCACCTGTTATGAATTTCATTAGTTAAGATGAGTTTTTTATTAAATAACGTTATACTGGCAGTGTTTGAGTTAATTTCAAAAATTGTTTTTTATCTTTCTGAATATGCTGCGGTTAAACCACAAAGCGGATAATCCACTTGCGGATAATCAAGAGTCTATTGTATTAATTTTTTTAATACTTTCGAGGATAATTAATTTTTTTAATACTTTCGTGGATAAAGTAATTTATTCTGTGTTTGAAATTTGAGATAATAGCAATTTGTGTTGATTTTATATATTTTTGATTTTCAAAGTTTATAATTTTATTTCAAGCCTTTTTAACAGTAACATTATTAACCATAAGGTGATGCAACATATTTTTCTTTTACTAGGAAACTAAGGACACGTAGTTGGCTGGTGCAACATAGGAAGGATGACAAGGGTCGTGTTGTGGCGACGTGACAAGATGCATGCTTGTGTTGCAAGGGGTGTGTGTGCTATTTTTAGATTTGACAGCATCAAGCTATGTCCCAATTGGGCAGTTTTCAGTGGTGCAATAAAGCTTTGAGAAGATATACTTATAGTAGGCACGGCCTAAGTCGTGCCCCAATTTTCAGTCATATTCCAGCAATATACTGTTAGTCAGTTCCCAGTTTGAGTGTTCCAGTCAGTAAGAACTCATGATGGACGCTTGAAGAGTACACGCAAGTCACAATTACAACTCGCACTGGCAGTGCCCGTGATCTTTCTTTTTCATCATCTTTTCGACTAACCTAAACGTACCAAATTATTTCCGCCAGTGTGAGGGGTCATTCATTCAGGGCGCCAGGAGAGTTTACTTTCTGTCACATCTTCATAATTAACCTTGCGATTAGAGTATTTCTGACTGCAGAAAAATTGATACTGTGATTCTCATCTCGTTCCTGTTTGTTTGCTGTGAAGTATTTTATTCATGCCACTGCTTTTATTGAATTGCATACATTTTCTGTGCCTTGTTGTAACCAAGGTGAAAAGTATTATTAAATCCAGTAGAAACCTATTTCCGGCTCATCTAATTATTTTACTTTGGCGCCTTTATAAAATTGAGTCTCAGTATTTATATCCGACAGAGTTAGGCGAGCTAATGTTCGACTGTATCAACAACTGGCACGTCTTGTAACATTACAACATGTAGAGTACGCTCATAGCTAAGGCAAAGACTGTATGCTCAAAGCACTTTCCTGAACCACCCGTGACATACCAGTTTTAACTGTGTTTACTACGGGCAGCTGTAATTCAAAAATCAGGCATCCTAAAGAGGTGGCACTTCAATGCTCGTCTTCCCTCATCATTTTACTTACACATTCTAACATGACCTTCAACACAGTTGATACAAACTAAGTATTAAACTAAATATTCCTCAATAACTTAAAAGATTTTTTTTTTTTCAACAGTTTATATAAGCCAAATAGTGACTATCCTGTTCTTTATTGACACTTTTTTTTTTTCAGCCTCTAAAGCTATGTTATCTTACTGAATAAATTACCTTATAAGGTGGCCTCTCTCAATGCAATTTATTTCCCAGTTTGAGACAATTCACTACTATACATTCCCAATGCATTATACACTGAATAACAAACAATGTTATAGGCTGTTCATGGTAAAAGCAGCACTTTTGAAAGCCCTGCTTAAGATCTACTTGTATGCACGTTGTGTATTGTTCCGCCTTATATAAAATTAACATTGCCATGGGCCTCATAACTTTATTTATAAGTCAGTCAAATGAAACTGTGCAATTATTAAGAAAGTAAATACTTTACAAATATGCTCAGTTTTACACCTCCAAGCATTAAAAAAAAGAAAGCGAAAGAAATAATTTTAAGTTAACACAAATTGTTATCTAACACTATTTAATTGACGTTAAGATATGGAACTACTTTCCATCCATCATTACCAACTTTATTGGGCGAATGTCACTCAGTGCGCCCGTTAAAATATATGCATGCAAGAGCAGTGACTTTATTCTAAGATTCATTTCTGAAGTACTGACTTTATCGTGAACAGCCTTTACTTAATTTTTGCACTCTTTTCGTTCAATTAGCATTTTATTCCATAAAAAATAAGAACATGACCAATAAATTAATTATTTGTTATATATACATGTGTTAATATATAAGTGACTACTATTCTCGTAAATAATGACATTTGTTGATTCCCACTTACCTTGACATTATTCAAGCTGAGAATATTTCCACAGTCATCCATATACTGCTTCAAATCCCTTTCCAAGTACTCAAAAACTAGTGTTAATGACTTCTCCGTATGGACAATGTCATGCAGAGTTACTGAAAGCAAAGAAAAAAATTACATTTTTATATTTCATTGTCAAAACAAATTTTTTAAATATGTTGACACAGAAAGAATACATGTTAATAGTTTCTTTTCCTTCATCTTTGAAAAATACACACAAATCAGGACTACCGAAAACATTATGTGATAGCAGATACTATTCTAAAACCATTTTTCATGTCATGTTATTTATTGAGATTATTGTTACCTTTGCTTTCAAGCACAAATATCGCGCAACATGGCACAGTGGTAAAACTTACACTCCCATTTGAGAGGTCCAAGGTTCGAATACCACTTTGTTTTAGGTTTTCCAAGGTTTCCTGAAATAACTGCAGGTAAATGTTGAGATGGCTCCTTACTATAGCTTACTGCTGATTCCTTCCCTGTTCTTTTTGCTCTTACAACTTGCTCTGTGCCTAATGAAGCTGTAGGAGCAGAATTATAGTCTCTATGCGCAAGCCACTCAAATAGCACGCAGTGCTTTCATTGTCATCATAGAACTATGGGCATTTCAGCAGTAACCCTAGAATTTTATTGGATGTGACCTCTGTAGCTAAGCACAATGACATTAAAATTACAACTTTACTTTTATAAATTGCACACTTCACCATGTCAGGATTCAAGATTTTCTTTTGTTAATTTTGTAATTTATTACCTTTTCTTCTAAAGTAAATAAGTAAGGTCCTCTTTATCCAAGTGTTACCAACTGTGTTTGTTTCTGTAGTGTATTCTTTGCAACCTAATTTAGAGTCAATAATTAACTTTCATTCCAGGTTTGTTTATCTTTTCGGTTTCGTCTGTCTTGTTTGATTTTCTTGTAATTTGAAGCTTCGTGCCCTCGTTGGGGGAGACCTTGCTGGTGTGCACAGCATCAGGGGAGCTGCCCACCAGTGCGGTTTGGGGTGAGGCTGCACTGTTTTCCATCTGCGGCTGCTTCTGGTGAAGTACATACGGTGGGCTTTCACCTGCGTGAGTGGTGGGAGCTCCCAAATTGTTTCCTTTCTTCAAAATTAAGGTCGTCACCATTTGGTTTGTTTATCTATAGCCCTTGTTCTAGTTCATTTGATATTTTTTCTGTGCGTGCTATGTTGGATCTTGCATTTAGGGGTTGTATGAGGACGCTCCTATTGTGTGGGCCTTGAGTAGCAACATGTTTTGTAACTAAATTTGTGATTTTTGTTCACTTTCGATTTTGTTGTATTTTCTCGCCGGACTGATTTTAGTTTAGTCGTTTGGGCTGAGAGACTTTGATCCTGCTTCGACGTTAGTGTTCATGAATGCATTTGTTGCAAGCACATTGTTGTGGTCTGTTTGTCACTGAGCCTTGACACTGCTGAGATTTTGTCCTTTCTGCGTGTAATTGTATTTTTTGCACATTTTCTCTTTCAGCGAGTATATTGTAGCAGTGCAGTATGGAACGCATCGGACCGGTGTTCGTCATTGATTTTCTCTTCGTAACGTAACTCACCTCTTGTTTAGCAATTTAATTGCATGTTCGTAAAATTATGTCAGAACATTTTTTTTTAATTCCTCGCATCACCTTTCATTTTGTGATTTTGGGTATTTGATTGGATTTGGGTTTGGTTGCGTTTCGGCACTCTGTGCTCATGTTTCGCTGTGGTAGCAAACGCGTTGCATAGCCTTGCTCTGGACTCTGAGCAATTTGAAATTTTCTTTGTCTCGGTGAGCGTCGTGTTCTAGTGCCGGGATGCGATGGTACTGCTTTCATGGCGCCTCATCCGAGTATTAGGGAGGCAACTTAACTTCACTTGTGTAGTTTACTTTCAGTCGTGTAGATTGCCTCTTTTTGGTTAAATTTTGTGTGAGTGTTTAAGTGTCAGTCTTGTTATGGAATCTGCCTAGTGTTGCTTGTCTTGGTTGTTGGTGGACTGGCCACCTACCTGCAGTTCACGTTATTCACTAGTTACTATCCTGGCTA
>CM057009.1:322855788-322883288 GCA_029891345.1 Dryococelus australis
TTTGTGTGAGGGTTTATGTGTCAGTCTTGTTATGGGAATCTGAATAGTGTTACTTGTCTTGAGTTGTTCTTGGCTTGGATGGCCAACCTACCTGCAGTTCACGTTATTCACAAGTTACTAGCCTGGCTAGTAGCAGTCAGGGCCTTTGTGTGAGTGTTTATGTGTCAGTCTTGTTATGGAATCTGCCTAGTGTTTGCTTGTCTTGGTTGTTGTGGATTGGCCACCTACCAGCAGTTCACAGTTATTCACTAGTTACTAGCCTGGCTAGTAGCAGTCCTGCCTTTGTGTGTGTTTATGTGTCAGTCTTGTTATGGAATCTGCCTAGTGTTTGCTTGTATTGGTTGTTGGTGGACTGGCCACCTACCTGCAGTTGACATTCACTAGTTACTAGCCTGACTAGTAGAGTCGCGCCTTTGTGTGAGTGTTTATGTGTCAGTCTTGTTATGGAATCTGCCTAGTGTTGCTTGTCTTGGTTGTTGGTGGACTGACCACCTACCTGCAGTTGACATTCACTAGTTACTAGTCTGACTAGTAGGAGTCGCTGCCTTTGTGTGAGTGTTTATGTGTCAGTCTTGTTATGGAATCTGCCTAGTGTTGCTTGTCTTGGTTGTTGGTGGACTGGCCACCTACTGCAGTTCACGTTATTCACTAGTTACTAGCCTGGCTAGTAGCAGTCAGGGCCTTTGTGTGAGTGTTATGTGTCAGTCTTGTTATGGAATCTGCCTAGTGTTGCTTGTCTTGGTTGTTGGTGGACTGGCCACCTACATGCAGTTCACGTTATTCACTAGTTACTAGCCTGGCTAGTAGCAGTCAGGGCCTTTGTGTGAGTGATTTATGTGTCAGTCTTGTTATGGAATCTGCCTAGTGTTGCTTGTCTTGGTTGTTGGTGGACTGGCCACCTACTGCAGTTCACGTTATTCACTAGTTACTAGCCTGGCTAGTAGCAGTCAGGCCTTTGTGTGGTGTTTATGTGTCAGTCTTGTTATGGAATCTGCCTAGTGTTGCTTGTCTTGGTTGTTGGTGGACTGGCCACCTACCTGCAGTTCGTAATTCACTAGTTACTAGCCTGGCTAGTAGCAGTCAGGGCCTTTGTGTGAGTGTTTATGTGTCAGTCTTTTTATGGAATCTGCCTAGTGTTGCTTGTCTTGGTTGTTGGTGGACTGGCCACCTACCTGCAGTTCACGTTATTCACTAGTTACTAGCCTGGCTAGTAGCAGTCAGGGCCTTTGTGTGAGTGTTTATGTGTCAGTCTTGTTATGGAATCTGCCTAGTGTTGCTTGTCTTGGTTGTTGGTGGACTGGCCACCTACCTGCAGTTCACATTCACTAGGTTACTATCCTGCTAGAGCAGTCAGGGCCTTTGTGTGAGTGTTTATGTGTCAGTCTTGATATGGAATCTGCCTAGTGTTGCTTGTCTTGGTTGTTGGTGGACTGGCCACCTACCTGCAGTTCACGTTATTCACTAGTTACTAGCTGACTAGTAGCAGTCAGGGCCTTTGTGTGAGTGTTTATGTGTCAGTCTTGTTATGGAATCTGCCTAGTGTTGCTTGTTTGGTTGTTGGTGGACTGGCCACCTACCTGCAGTTCACGTTATTCACTAGTTACTAGCCTGCTAGTAGCAGTCACTGCCTTTGTGTGAGTGTTTATGTGTCAGTCTTGTTATGGAATCTGCCTAGTGTTGCTTGTCTTGGTTGTTGGTGGACTGGCCACCTACCTGCAGTTCACGTTATTCACTAGTTACTAGCCTGAGCTAGTAGCAGTCAGGGCCTTTGTGTGAGTGTTTATGTGTCAGTCTTGTTATGGAATCTGCCTAGTGTTGCTTGTCTTGGTTGTTGGTGGACTGAGCCACCTACCTGCAGTTCACGTTATTCACTAGTTACTAGCTATTAGATCAGTACCTGCAGTTCACGTATTCACTAGTTACTAGCCTGCAGTAGCAGTCAGGGCCTTTGTGTGAGTGTTTATGTGTCAGTCTTGTTATGGAATCTGCTAGTGTTGCTTGTTTGGTTGTTGGTGGACTGGCCACTACTGCAGTTACATTCACAGTTACTAGCTGGTAGTAGCAGTAGGCTTTGTGTGGTGTTTATGTGTCAGTCTTGTATGGAATCTGCTATGTTGCTTGTCTTGGTTGTTGGTGGATGGCCACCTACTGCAGTTACATTCACTAGTTACTAGCTGGCTAGTAGCAGTCAGCCTTTGTGTGTGTTTATGTGTCAGTTTGTTATGGAATCTGCTAGTGTTGCTTGTCTTGGTTGTTGGTGGATGGCACCTACCTGCAGTTGATTCACTAGTTAAGCCTGCTAGTAGCAGTCGGCCTTTGTGTGAGTGTTATGTGTAGTCTTGTTATGGAATCTGCCTAGTGTGCTTGTCTTGGTTGTTGGTGGATGCCACCTACCTGCAGTTACATTCACTAGTTACTAGCTGCTAGTAGAGTCAGGCCTTTGTGTGAGTGTTTATGTGTCAGTCTTGTATGAATCTGCTAGTGTTGCTTGTCTTGGTTGTTGGTGGACTGGCCACCTACTGCAGTTACATCACTAGTTACTAGCCTGGCTAGTAGCAGTCAGGGCCTTTGTGTGGTGTTTATGTGTCAGTCTTGTTATGGAATTGCCTAGTGTTGCTTGTCTTGTTGTTGGTGGACTGGCACCTACTGCAGTTACATTCATAGTTAGCTGTAGTAGCAGTCAGGCCTTTGTGTGAGTGTTTATGTGTCAGTCTTGTTATGGAATCTGCCTAGTGTTGCTTGTCTTGGTTGTTGGTGGATGGCCACTACCGCAGTTCACGTATTCATAGTTATAGCTGGCTAGTAGCAGTCAGCCTTGTGTGTGTTTATGGTCAGTCTTGTTATGGAATCTCCTAGTGTTGCTTGTCTTGGTTGTTGGTGGCTGGACTCCTGCAGTTACATTCACTAGTTACTACTGCTAGTAGCAGTCAGGGCCTTTGTGTGAGTGTTTATGTGTCAGTCTTGTTATGGAATCTGCCTAGTGTTGCTTGTCTTGGTTGTTGGTGGACTGGCCACCTACCTGCAGTTGACATTCACTGGTTACTATCCTAGCTAGGAGCAGTAAGGGCCTTTGTGTGAGTGTTTATGTGTCAGTCTTGATATGGAATCTGCCTAGTGTTGCTTGTCTTGGTTGTTGGTGGACTGGCCACCTACCTGCAGTTCACGTTATTTACTAGTTACTAGCATGACTAGTAGCAGTCAGGGCCTTTGTGTGAGTGTTTATGTGTCAGTCTTGTTATGGAATCTGCCTAGTGTTGCTTGTATTGGTTGTTGGTGGACTGGCCACCTACCTGCAGTTCACGTTATTCACTAGTTACTAGCCTGGCTAGTAGCAGTCACTGCCTTTGTGTGTGTGTTTATGGGTCAGTCTTGTTATGGAATCTCCCTAGTGTTGCTTGTCTTGGTTGTTGGTGGACTGGCCACCTACCTGCAGTTCACGTTATTCACTGGTTACTATCCTAGCTAGTAGCAGTCAGGGCCTTTGTGTGAGTGTTTATGTGTCAGTCTTGATATGGAATCTGCCTAGTGTTGCTTGTCTTGGTTGTTGGTGGACTGACCACCTACCTGCAGTTCACGTTATTTACTAGTTACTAGCATGACTAGTAGCAGTCAGGGCCTTTGTGTGAGTGTTTATGTGTCAGTCTTGTTATGGAATCTGCCTAGTGTTGCTTGTCTTGGTTGTTGGTGGACTGGCCACCTACCTGCTGTTCACGTTATTCACTAGTTACTAGCGACACTACATTTTTCTGGGCACCTTAGAGCATTTTCTTACATATTACTAAGAATTCTGAATCATCTAACTTTTAATTTTGTTGTTTTCTGTCCAGTTGGTGAGATTGTCCTATTTCCTGTTCAGGAAGCTAATTTTGCGCTCTCCTTTCAAAAACAATTTAGAACAATATCTCTGAGTATTAATCTGTATTTTATCATTGTAGTAAGTATTTTCCTTGTCCAGTTATTTTCCTGCGTTGCATATTATTTTTAGTCATTATTTTGCATGTTGTGACATATATCAGGATTTGTGTAATCCTGTTTCATTAGTGTTTTGTGTGTGTGTGCGTATCAGTGGTTTTGGTGCACCCCATGTAATTTGTGTAATCCTGTTTAGCTATTTTGACATTCAGTTTCCCCTTTTTGAGAGTTTCGTATAGTCCAATATTTTGATCAAATCAGTTTAGTTTCCAATATATATTTTAGAAGTAATTTGACTCATTCATGTGTAAAACTCAATTTGTAAATCTGTGAATCACTGTTACTTTAATTCTGTTATTATTTCTGGCTATTGCTTCATGATTGTGTTGTTCAGAAAATATAAGGTTAGATGCTTATAAATTTGCAAGTGAAAAAACTTAAAGCACTTTTGGAACAAACAAAGCATAAAAATAAATCTTTTGTGTGTCATATTGTTTACTATTTCAAAATATTTTAATAAATTACTTTAGCCAAAATTTTCTGTTCATTTTGGATCTGTCATAGAATCTGGTGTATTTGTTTACTTTTGACATTGCAAGCTTAAAGTAAAATTAATTTTCCCGATACTTATGAGCAAAGATTAAATGACATGTGTGTCATTTACCTGAGATCAGATTTTGTAAGACTCTATTAATTGTTCTAGACATTCTGTTTAATAATGTAACTCAACTAAAACATTTTTCATTTCGTATTTGTTGTTTGATGAAATATAATATAGATTGATTGATTGTGCGTGACCATCCAGTATTGATAGAGTCTGGCAACAACCTTGAAAAGTCCCTGTTTCGTTCTTCTACCTTGAAACATGGCGTGACTTTATTGTATTCTTTCTACCCTTCTAAGTTTCTTCAAAATTAATGTGATTGTGCAGTTTGTGACCATTGTGTGTAAGTGTTGTTAGATTATTTTCCCCCGCGTGTTTTGCATTATGTTTCGTGCTAATGTTTTATGCATTTTTACCTTTGTGTAGTGGTTCAACTTATCGACCCGACTCTTCACCTTTGAAATTTGTGATGGCCTGAGTTTGTACAACCACTTCTGATTCTGGCTTGGGGTTTGACCCCAGCCTGCATAGATTCATGTTAACTACTGTACTCTTCCAAAAATGCCGTCTTCGGCCGAGTGATTTCTTCGGTCCATATCCAGGCCATGAGATTTTGAATTTTCTTTACTTTTGCATGTAGTATTGCATGCGGCCTCAAGCATGTTAGTTTAATGAATTTGTAACTCTGTAATTTGGTCTAATCCATTTAGGACTGTCACACCAAGACCTCAATATTTGAATTAATAAATTTTCGTTATTATAGTATGTAATTTCACAACCTTTCTTTACAAGGTGGAACTGCCATTTTATCACTTAACTTTTATTTGGCCGAAATTATCAGTCAGGCTTAGTTTTGCTTGTCGCTACCTAGGGAATTCCCAATTATTAAAAAATACTTATTAAGAATGAATAATCTCTAAATAAGATATTTGTGAAAGCTTTGTGAACTAAAGTAATAATTTAAATAATATAAAAGAAAATATTTATAAAATTTGTAAAAAAAGAAAAAGGAAACTTATTTGTTACTTGTTATATATTGTAAATTTTGTTTTAGAGTTTACTTTTGTTATAGTTGTTAAAGATGCTGAAGGATAATTTGAAAAGAGAAAAACAAATGTCATGCAGCTATTTTCTCGTTTCAGTTTAAGAACTTAACCTTATGCTTTAAATATTTTTGTTGAAAACATACAAACAAAAGGTTGTAATTGATTTGCTATACTCTTGAGATACTACTTAGCAACTTTGCAAGTACAAAAGATGAACAAAGTAACATTTTTATTATTTTCATTTACTTATGGGCAACTTTGGAATTTGGAAAATGAATTAATACAAATTTACTATTGGTATTTTGTCCAGATCTTGGAACCTTAATAATAAGTTCGGCTTGCATACTACAGACTAAATTTTGGTAAGTATACAAGCAGGACACAACCAGGTCCACAGACAATTCTGTTCTATTTGTCTGATTTTGGTTTGTGTCTGCGTTTGAGGGCGTTTGGTTTTTAGGCGCGTTTCCGAACACATGAATACTGGCACATTTAGTTGGTGCTGCTGCTGTGCTCCTATGTCCCTAGGTGTCGTAGATGTCGAATCATACGAGGAGAGGTCCAGCGCTGACTTTATAGCATTGTAGTTAGATACTGACACCATCGAGTGAGACATGAGACGAATGATGACACAAATACTTACCGGTAATTTGGGTGCCAGCGGTGCTTCCTAATCACTGCACTATTGAGACTCAGGGTTCTCAGGGATGTTGTGGGTTCTGTGTGTCCGTCTCACCCGTGCTTACTTACAAACACGTAGGCAATACTAAATTTTTAATAAAATCACTGAAATAAAAAATTGTTAAAACATATGTGGCTAGGACACTGTCACTACTGAATAAAAAAAATTTAGTTCCCTTTAGACTTGTTTTTATTGATATTGTTCATTCACATCAATGCGGCAATGAAATTATTATGTCAGTCATGACTAGCTAACTCCGCTTAGGTGCTCCCTAGCCCGTAATTAATCTAGAGCATGCTTAAATGGATGATCTCACCGACGTGCGTGAAAGCACAGCTTCCCAAGGGAAGAGGGCCGACAGTCCCTAGGGTGGACTGTTTTTCCCTGAAGACACAACATGGTGAACAAATGAAAACCCTTAATACACATTAACACATGTGACCACTTGGCATCACTAACGCAAACTCGTCGGGGCTCGCCCTCCAGCACGTGGGTAGTGTGGTGACGGCCTATACACAGAGCCGGCTAGGACGGGAATAATTGCACCATACACATATTACAAAATTACATGAACCCTCAAAAGATACATGAAACAGGATGGGATATGAGATGAGTATTCACCATAAACACACACATGTGTGAAAACAAGTTTAAATGGTGCGGATGCCGCTGGATGAAGTTCGTTGCGGACCACATGGTGCAGGTGAAAGTGCATTATTTCTGCATGGAAATGGCAAACTAAATTCAGATAATATATTATTTGTGGTGAGCAAGTCATTCTCTTTACGATTAGAGTTGTAACAGGCTTGTAACATGCCTGATGGTGGTGAAATCAAACATTACTGTGACCCGGTAGTCAAGTACAAAAAGCATCAATTTACATGGAAAATACATTGAACCCTGAATGAAACTGACATAGAACCCTGAAATAAATGATTGCACATACAATGTTGTATAAATAAGCTCTTAAAACGCAGTGATGGTGTATACAAAGACTTGGCTTCAGTCGGCCACGTGGTTATACGTGATGTTGCCGTAAAATATTCAGACACACAAAAATTACCCTCAAATACATACATGAAAATAAAGTTCTTAAAATTACGTGTAGCAATTATGCAGAAGTTACACTGAAATGCCATAAACATAGGCAGATGGCGTCTCGTTCAAAATGCACGGGTCGGGTGACCTCTCTGACATATTTCTCCTCCTTCTCCTCGATTAAGTTAAAAATGCCACAAGCGCGTAAGAATTAGTAAAGCAGAAGCATAATGCTGGGGAAAATGTCTGGCAAAACGTAAACAAGCAAATATTAACTGGTAAACTACATTGACTATGGAAACCTACATCAGCGAACAAAAGTTGTAGTGCGTACGTGACAGTGTCTTACCTTGCCAGCTCTCCTAGACAGACTGTCCAGATACAAGCGTCGCACGGACCTATCATGGCCGCCTACGGGGTTCACATAAGCGGAAGTGCTATGCACGCCGAGAGAAATATCTTATATTGAAAATAAAATGGCACAAATTAAATTAGATATTGTTTTACATTTCTATAATTTTCTAATGAATTTTAGTATTATTTTAATGTCTCTTTGTGATGGCATTCATGTCGGAATATTAAGTGTTCTTAATCTCGGTGCTGCGGGCACTTTGAATATTCATAACCAAACAATTAAATTTAGTTAAAACACTTTAAAACATTTTAAGACATATTAAAAACTGTAAAGCCAATATAACACATTTTACCCTGAAATTAACATTTATAGGAAAGTTCAAAATTATCAGCCTCTTTGCGCATGTGCGGGACACGTGACACATGAGCGCCATCACAGGCTCCAACTCCGTTGGCTGTTGGCCGGCGTAAAACGACTCCTCCCTCGAAGGCCAAGATGGTGCGAACAACAAAACATTACTCTGGTGGGCTCTGCCCGGCTGGTTGCCGACTAAGGGCAAAGAAAAAATGGCCTCGGAGGTCTTCGGTTTCTTCAGCGTTTGCAGGGGGTGGGGGTGTAGGCAGGAACAACAATGTGGCTATGTAGTCGTGACTCGGCTGGCCTCTTACTAGTGCTGTGTTGCACTTTGTTGACACTTGGCGTCACACTCACTGCCCTACTAGTTTCCCCAAACCGTTTCAATCTCTCTTGCCCTACTAGGCTCTCCCCTGTGGGAACTGGAAAGCCTCTAAAAGGCGTCTCGCCTTCACATGTGGTATCAAGGTTTACATTTACACTTTGGTAACAACCAAATTCAGCTGTGCCCTGGGGAAACCCCTTAAAACTCAACTCACTGGCACTGGTTGTGTTGAAAATTACATGTGCACTGATGTTACCACTTTCTTCATGTACACTTGAAAACCCCTTAAACTCACTCTGGATCGTTGTGTTTTTACCTGTATTAACAGAAAAACCTAGAAAAGGTGTTGCAGTTCAACTCGTTTCCACCTCCTCACTACTTGGTGTTGAGTGTTCAATCGGTACAAAACCCTTAAATATCACTTCACTACTTTGGCCGGGTGTTGTTCTCCTCAATGTACATGTTGTTCTCTCCTGTGTATGCCCTCGTAAAATTCTCCAAGCTCGCTACAGTACTGGGAATAATGTAGTCTCCTTGCCTCTCTTCCCTACGGGCAGTCGGGCTATCCGCAGGTCGTCACGGTGTTGCTTCGTGACACTTCTAGATCCCAACTTCATGAGATACATGGAATTTCCCATCATTTCCACTACTCTCACTGGCCCTGTCCATCTAGGTGCCAGTCCAGCACAGTATTTATTAGCCCCGGCCGATAACGGGCTTTCTCGTACATACACGTACATCCCAGGTATAAGTTCGGGTGACTGACTCTTACTATCCAGTACCCACATATTACAATAACTGAGCTGGTTTGCCCTGGCTTCTTCATGTACCTGCGCCTGGTGTTCGGCGATTTGTTCAGGTGATCTGGGCGGTTTTTCGTGGGGTGCTCCGGGAGCACAGAGTTCGCGACCTTGTACAATCTATGTGGGGGTTTTGCCGGTTGCCGCATTCACTCTATTCCGTAGACAAAACATTACCTACGGGATCAATTCGGCCCACCTAGTATGATCCTCGCCTAACCAAACACGTAATTGGATTTTTACGTCCTGGTTTCGTTTCTCGGTTGGGTTAGCCCTGGGATGGTAGGCTGGGGTAGTACGGTGTTCTGTTCCCCACTTGATACAGTACTCTCTCCATTTTCGCCCTACAAACTGTGTTCCATTGTCCGTCAACAAATATTTGGGGTGTCTCCACCTCGGGAAAAACTCATTCTGCATTATTTGTGCCACTGTGTGCGCACAAACATTGCTAACTGGAAATGCATCGGTCCAACGGGTAAACAAATCCGTGGCAACAACAAGAAATCTTTTCCCAGTTTTCATAAGTGGATATGAGACCATGATATCAATGGCTACGGTTTTGAATGGCTCGGTTGGTAGCCTTGGTTGTTGTGGAGCGTCGCCGTCTGCTCTCTGTGGCTTACGGATGTTAAACGTGAGACAGCCTGTACATATTTCATTACATCTCCCTGAATCCCTGGCCAGTGAAAAAAATTTCTGCATGTTCCTTCGTGTCTGCTCGGATTCCGGATGTCCATGTTACAAACTGTTGTGTGCGTATTTTAACATAAGCTCCTGTTTCTCTTTCTGTACATATGTCTGCCATCGTGCACAATTACCAGGTGGTTTGGTTTGTATTTCTCTGTCCACTACCCTCCAGTATTCTGTGTAACGTGTGGCACAGTGTTGTCGGCGTTGCGTGACACCTGGGGAATTTTCTTGTGCAGCGTGTACCTCTTTTAACATGTTATGTACATTCAACGAAACAAGTTCACCAGGTGGTGTTTCAACAATGTTTTGTACAACAAGAGTTTGTGTTTCTGCAGTTGGTATTGCACGGCTAGGTGGTAGCGCCTCTTCCCACTCTGCATTGTCAGCTACCGTTAGATTCAGACAAGCATTCCTGAACAAGGCGTCCGCGAGCTCATTGGTTTTTCCCGCTACGTGTTCTACCTTGAAAATGTATTCCTGCAGTAACAGCGCCCAGAGGGCAAGTTTACTTTTCCCGTTATGCATTCCCTCTAACCATACAAGGCATTGGTTGTCAGTTTTCAGTGTAAACTGCCTTCCTAGCAAATACGGCAGGTACTTCCGCAATGCATTTACATTTGCCAAACATTCTTGTTCATTAACGTGATATTTATGTTCTGTGTCCGCGAAATTCACACTGTGGTAACTGAGGATGTTTTCCCCCAGTGTGTTCCCTCCTGATACAACACGGCCCCAATGCCTTCTTGACTGGCATCTGTTTGTACGACAATAGATAATTTTGGGATGACTCTAGAGAGCGGATTACAGTTCTGAAATGCAATTTTATTGTCTTGAAATGCTCGATCGACTTGAGGTGTCCAGACAAATTTACGTTTCTCACACAACAAAGCAGTTAAAGGTGCAGTGATTACAAAAAAGTGTGGGACAAATTCCCTTAACCAATTAATTAAGCCAAAAAACTTCCTGACTTGTTTACGTGATCTGGGTGTGGGTTTGTTTTGAATGTCTCGTATGTGTTGTTGTTCTGGTTCGTGTCCGTTTTCTGTTACACAATGCCCTAGAAACTCCATTCTGCTCATACCCAACTTACACTTTTCCACTTTGCACGTAAGTTTATTACGTTTGAGGCGTCCAAACACAAGGCTCAAATGGTGCAAATGCTCTTCCTAGCTGTTAGACCAAACAAGTACATCATCCAAATACGACATAGCTAAGTCTCCAATAAATCCATCTAATACATTAATCATTAAGTTCTGAAATGTTGCAGGGGCACACTTTAAACCAAATGGCAAGGTTACAAACTGAACTCTACATCCATCTGGGGTAGTAAAGTCTGTTTTCTTTCTGTCCTGCGGATGGATAGGCACTTGCCAATATCCAGACTTTAAATCAAGTGACGTGAATACTGAAGCTGGTCCTAATGTTGACAAAGTGTCTTTCATGTTTATGACTGGTGGCAGCATGTATATGGTAATCTTATTTAGGGGTCTAAAATCGACACAGATTCGCCATTCACCATCTTTCTTTGGAGCAAGGGTAGTACCTGAATTATAGAGACTTTGTGTAGGTTCAATAACATTATCGTTGAGCATCTCACATACCTGTTGGTTGATGACACGGCAAAAGAAGATACCTGGGTCTCGTGGCTTGGAGTAGACAGGATCCTCATGCGTGGTGACGATCGCGTGCTCCGGGATGTCAGTGCGCTGCAGCTTCCCCTCAGTGTAGAACACACTGGTGTACTGGTCCAGCAGATATTACAGACGTTGCTGATGTGTGGCGGGCACCTCGTACTCTAAGTCAGCAAGCGGCACATCAGTTGTTGTTGTTGGTGGTGTTGCTCCCACGGCATAAACAGTCCATCGGCCACGTATCCCTACGTGCAGACGATTCAGGTGCGGTTCTATCACGGCGTGGTTGTCAACGAGCCATGGCAGTCCCAACATCACTTCTTCGCACAAGTCCGGTACAATGTAGACATCGCACTTGGTACACAGCTCTCTAATTCCTACTGTTACATGCATCACACTTTTCGCTTCTTCCTGGTGGTGGGTGTTAGCGAACTGCAGACGTCTCGGTGGCACTCTAGTCGTAATTGCTTGTACTAAACCCTTACGCACCAAGTTGTGACTAGCGGCAGTGTCAATAACAGCTGTGACATTTTCCCCTTCAAGTTCAACACATACTCGTAGTGCTTTGACGGTACTGTCAGTTACCTGGAATACTTTTGCACCTTCATTAGGCGGATTGATACGACTTAGTGGCGAGATTGGTACAGGTGCAGTTTCGCCAACCTCCCGACTTAGATTTTCCGACCTGTTGCCCTGGTAACCGTTTCCCCTGTTGTGGTGGTGAAAGTTTCTGTGTCTGCGGTTTTGCCTCATGGATGTAAAAACTGGTGGCAGTCATGTAACATCTGGCAGCACTGAAGGTGTTGACGTGTGAAAGTTCGATTTTGGGGATTGGTATATCTGTCCCGCTCGCACGTCCTGTTCATACAAACACGCTTTGCGCATAAACTGTTTGATACTGGGCCTTGTTGCCCTTCAAAGATACGGCCTAATGTGTCTGGTGTTGACAATGCCACAATGATTTCTAAATCGCCGCGTGTCGGCTGACCTGGGTTCAACCGCTTGAACAAGTCTAGCTTACGTTGTATAAACTCCTTAATGCCTACATGTTCACATTGCTGTTCATAGTACAGTTGCGCTTGTGCCTGTATAGTATCCCCATCTGTGTCAAATCGACATAGCACTCTCTCACAGAACGTCTCCTACGTGACTCAATAGTCCCTTACCAAGTTCCACCATGTGGCAGCAGTTCCAATTAACCTGTTGGCAGTTACCTCAGTGCAGTGATCCCTATGTACGTGATGCCTATGCAATTTTTCTTCGCACACTGCTGGGAACATACCCAGATTTTTCTGAGTCGTGTCACGCGAAAGTTGGCAGTAATACATTGCGATCTGTCCTGGTTAAGCCCTGTGACGTGAACATAATAACTATTGGTGGCATGGGTTTCCCATCTGGCGGTGGCGCGATCTCAGCACAGTTCGTCGTATGGCACTCGTCACAGTTTGTAACACCGTCGCGGTAGGTGGTAAACTCCGCAGGCCCTATGTATCATAATTGCGAGTCTTTCCTACACTGTTGGCACTGCGCCCACTTTGTTCCCACCCCGTCACATCCGGTGCATGTGCACAGGCATCGTTCTGACGGTGTAGAGACGTTGTCGGATGTGCATTGACATAAGGGTTGCTCCCACATACTTCTCTCAAACAAGTTAATTTCACTCAATCTCCCATAATGCACACATCCATTGATCGGCATGTCCAAGTAACTCGTGCTTGAGTTCGTGGGTGTCGCGGTTGCTGATGCGGATGTCTTGAGGGCTTCTCATGGCTGATCAAGCGTGGTGTCCGCCATCTTCTCACGGTTGGCGCGACGCGGATGAACACACTTGGGAACGTTAAAGATGTTTTAATATTATTAGTATTATTATAGAGGAAAAAAATCAACGATGCTTTAAAAAAATTTTGAAAACTTTTTAAACATCACTGAAGAAAATTATCCAGAATAAGAGAGACGGTCTAGAGTTCATCAAGCTGTAGAAGCAGCTATAATGTGCTACAGACAATTGTATGAAAAGAAGAAGGGAAGAGTTCAACTTTCACTGCAAAGGTTTTAAGTTAACTACACCAGAACCCAGGGATTGTTAAACAGGCTAGAGCTGAATCTGAATGTATGTACCCATTGTAATTAGTAAAATGTTTATGTGTGTAAAATGTGTATTTTCAATCTTTTTAACTGTTAACTGTATATTTAAAGACTTTTAAATAACTGTTATGCATAATCTTGTTTCTTAGTGTGTAAAATATATTGCTTTGAATATATATATTTTTTGTTAAATTTTTTTTTTTTGCCTTCTAGGAACCGAACCCTATTTATCACATTAACATAAGGGTTCTGCTTTCATAAATTTCAATTTTCATACACAAAATTAGAAACATACTATGTCCGAAAGTAGAGAACTGCCTGTATATGAAAAATGACTAAAGTTAAACTATAATTTCAGGCAAAACAACTTTAGACAAAATGCATCTTAGGTAAAATGGAGGTGAAAAAACACTTTTAGGCAAAACGACTTTAGGTAAAATGATGTGATCCCAATAAAATTATATACCCAGGAGCATGTACACTATCTACCAAAAAGTAATTGGGCACACGTAGGACTGCTGGTGTTTGTCCATGGTAGCATGAACCCAGAGGCCTATTGTAACATTCTGGATAATGACATGCTCCCAACATTGTGGCTTTTTTACAGAATGGACCAATGTTACTTCCAGGATGACAATACCAGGTGTCATGTTTCAAGGGCTACTATGCAGTGGTACGCCGACAACAATGTTCGCCCATTGGACTGGGCCACCCAGAGCCCCAACCTCAACCCTACAGAACATGTTTGGGGCGAATTGGAGCGCCGAGTGAGGGCTCATCAGGTGCGGCCAAAATCCACTGCTCAACTCATGGAATGGTTGCAAGAGGAATGGCGACGAATCCTCGTGGATGTCCTGCAAACACTCGTAGAGAGCATGCCAGACAGGGTGGCTGCTGTTATAGCCGCAAGATGTGACCCTACGAGATTCTAACGGGGTGACAACCACCGAGCAAACATTGTGGACAGGTGCCCAATTACTTTTCAGTAGATAGTCTACTTGACTTCCCCTTGTTGCCAAAAATTGTTTTTAGACACGCATCGTTTGAATAAACTGATATCAGTAAAGGCCTAATCAACACCTTTCGTTAAACAATGGGTAAGCACCAAGTCTGAGTGCAGAGTGACTAGCGACAGGAAATCACCAACATGAAGGGAGGGGAGGGGTACATTCTTCCACCCCTCCCATCACTTCCCCTTTACCATAACGCCTGCCGTGAACACAATGCTCCATCGATAATCTCTCGGCCTTGCATTCTGTGTTATATTAATTTCATTATCAGAGTGTTTGAAAGTTTTAGGTCAGCTTTAATTTGGAGTCTGATTATAATAAATTATATACAGTATTTTTAAATGGTATATTCTTTATTTAAATGAGCTAAGGTGAAATATTTATTTTATTTACAGTAACACTAATACAGTAATACCTTTTTTTTTTTAAATCCCAAATTTATTGTGTTTATTAGCTAAACTTAATTCACAGATACTATACAGCTCTCATTATACTCAAAACTAAATATAATAAGATCAGAAATTATATTTTATTGATGTACATGTCAGAACCCTCATCTACTGAACTCCGGCATGTATAGAAATTTTTCGACAGTCCCCTGAAAAATGGTAGATAGGGAGTTGACTGTATTTGTCGACATAATTTTAAAAAATGTAATATTTGTGCCAGATACAAATAAACATAAATTTTATGGAGGAACTTTTTTATACCAATTTTTAAGTACTAGTGGTTAAAATCAGTCAAAACGTATAAAAAAACTTATTTTACAACAGCAGCAAATATACGAGATGATTCCTGGGAACCATGAGGACTAGTAAAGTAAATATTCAACTACAGTTCACATTTAGATACGGTATAAACTAACTTGGTTTATATGTTACCTAATTCAGTTATGTGCCTGAAATACCTGGGGGAAAAAAAAAAAAAAACTTTTAAACATTTGAACCTAGAATTGTTGTTATGGCTCGCATGTCATTATGAAAAAATACATGAATATAAATCACTACGGATGAGAGGAGATTGTGCTGGCTGGCCTACCTGAGCAAAGGACCTGCCTTTCTTGCCAGTCAGAACAATGTATGAGGTGAGATGACATTGGGATGGAGCAGCAATAGAATGGAGATGGAAGAAGAAATCGGAGAACCATGAGAAAACATCTGCACCATAGCAATGTCTACCATACTCCCCACATGAGATCACCACCCAAAAAATTCCTATTAGCTAGAGCCTTGGTTTGAACTGGGGACCTCAGCAATTGGAGTCTAAATCATGGAGAGAGCCATGGTTCCACTCTAATATTATATGTAGAACCATGGTTCCACTCTAATGTTATATGTAGAACCATGGTTCCACTCTAATATTATATGTAGAACCATAATTAAGCACTGACTCATTAATACAGATCTTTGTGTTAATTTTCACTTCTTAAAGATTGCTAAATATGATCTTAAGTGTAGGTTTTCAATAAGATAATGTTTTTCTGACATGTGAATCATGTAAGGACAGTATACCTCACAAGCTCTTTTCTCAGAGACAACGTAAGTTACTATTATTCTTATGTGTCCTGTGCTTTTTAGTGTATTATTTAAGTTTTGGAAATTAATTGAAAGTTATTTTATAGGAGTTTTTTTTCCATGATGTTCAAAATTACAAATTTTATTATACATTTGTTTTTTCTGTAATTTTTTAGTAACCACTTTTTATTTAACATTTATCTACATGGGTAGTGCCATAAATTAATAAAATTTGTATATAACATAACAAAAATAAACACAAAAAACAAGTGAATAAATTTACAGCAAATTTAGAAGATGTGGTAACTCACCAATGTTTGCATGACGCAGTTCCTTCAACAAGGACACTTCTCTGATCGCAGTACATGGGGCTCCCTCTTCATGCTCTAAGCGAATCTCCTTCAATGCCACCAGGTTGTCAGTGAGGCGAGATTTCCCCTTGAACACCGTTGCATACGTACCCTGCACATGCATACACACTCAATATTTTCTCTCCTCTCCATTAGCACTTCACCATGTATTGTAATGATCGGAAAACTGTTGTGTCTCATTTCTTACAACCATACCCACAACCTACAGCATACTAACTTATACTATGGCCATGATGTCATGGTGCGGTTCTAAATGATTACCGATATCTGCCCTAGCATAGAATAAACTTGCCTAATAAATAAAAATGTTAAATAACAGTCACGCTGCAGTACTTAAGGTTGGTATACTATTGTAATGTGTGAGGACACCTGCGGGGCATATCTGTGTTCGTAAGGGATGGAAGTTTAATAATAAAAAAATAAATATGATTTCTAATTTATTCACTCAGCTACTATTTACAACATCAATTAGCTAACTTCACTTTCACTCTTTCTATTTAACAGTGAGCAAAATATTTAATGTATATTTCAACTTTATTAATGTCCTTCTATCATGATTACAGTCAACTAACTCATACCCACTATTAGCATGTGTTCAATCTATCTGTTTCCATTAGTTATAATGTATTTCACTCATGCTCTTGAGCCAATAGTCCAGGCTCCAGCCACGTCCTTCAAAACATTGGCATTCACAGTTGCCACCTTCCTTTTCCCACAGCTCGCTTGGAATCCCGCCAGTCATCCATTCTGCCACTCCAACTCAAAACTGCTGATCCAGAGGCATACTGTGAAATTTATAGTCTAGCCCTGACCATCTCGAATATTCAACATACCCCGAGTTGCGTAGAGAAAAGAAGTCAGTAATCCAGAGTATTCTCCGATAAACAAGGAAATCACTATAACCAAGGTCAAGCAGTGTCATGCCGCAGAATATTATCTTGTCTGCCCCGCTTTGAGAGTGATATTTCGCCGCCGCTCAGTTGCCTGCCGCTGTTATCCCATAATGACTCTCCGTCATCTTCGCTTGCATGTGCTGGGAGGGCCAAGGACATCCGCCCAGATCCGCAACATATTACACTGCCCCCTCCTCAAGTCTGTTCATCCCGAACAGACTCTGCAATGTCAGGACCTTTGTAGAGCACCAGACTGTCAATGTGGAAAACCCTCGGCTTCACCCGAGAGCCTAGACGACAAATCCAGAAGACCACATCATTGATCTTCTTCAGAATCTTGTAGGAGTCTTCCCTACATTTCTTTAACTCTTTGGGCAGTACCCTTTTCTCCTCTGTGGGTTGTACAGCCACACCAGTTGTCCTCCTTGAAATACCTTGCCTGACAGTCTTCTATCATACTGCCTCTTCATCCTGTCACTATTTATTCTAAGATGCTGTTGAGCAAAACCACGAATGCCAACAAGTCTGTTACATAATTCAATGGCATAATCAGGGGCTGTAACTTTCTCTCCTGTTGGTAGGCCAAACAGCAGGTCACTGGGGAGACTTAGCTCTCTTCTGAACAGCATCCTCGATGATGTTACACTTGTGGATTCGTAAACTGCTGAAAGGTAAGCAAGAAGAAACAATAACATCTTTGAATACCAGTCCATTTGGTTGCCTACCACAGAGATTAACAGGTGAGCCTCTAAACCATTCCATCACACTGAGGGTGTAAGATTGTAGTTCTAGACTTTTTCATCCCCAGAATTTTCATCACCTCCTGGAAGATCATAGCTTTAAAGTTCCTTCCATGATCAGAATGAAGTTCTAGTGGTACCTCAAACCTCGAAAATACATGCTTTATGAGTACATTGGCCACAGTACATGCTTCCTGGTTCAGGAGGGGAATGACCTCAGGCCACTTAGTAAAATAATCTTGAGCCACCAGTAGATACCGATTACCTCTCTCTGCGACAAGCCAAGGGCCCAGAATGTCTACTGCCATCCTTTTGAATAGGGCTCCAAAATTTTATTTCTGGAGGTGACCTTGTCCTCTGGTCCTTGGGCCCTTCCTCGCAGTGCAGGTGTTGCATAATCGGCAGCAATTCTCAACATCCACCCAACAGTAAAGCCAGTAGAATCTCAGTCTAATTCTATTAAATGTCTTATTAACACCAAAGTGCCCACTGGCTGCCGCATTATGGAGTTCTTTTAAGACTTCTGGAACCCAGCATTCCGGAAGGACCAACTGTAATTGCGTATGTTTTCTATCATTACTTTCCCAATTTCCGAAAAGCACACCAATTCTTCAGTATAAGGGAATTCCACTGTGCCCAGTATGCTTTGACTGCTGCACTCAGACTAGATATCCGTTCCCATTTTGTCAGTCAGCCAGCTTCTTTCCACTTTAATAATGGCTGCAAAGTGGGATCACTCATATGGTTTTTCCTAATACCCTCATCACACCAGGTAGGTATCCCATCACAAGATTGAGAACCTTCAGTTCTTGTCCTCCATACCTTCAGTGATTTGCCACTCTTTACTTCCTGACGTTCACAATGATGACAAAATGGCTCACATGGCCTCCTACACAGTGCATCTGCATTGCTGTGAAGGCGTCCAGATCTGTGCTGTATTTCAGTCATATGCTTGAAGATGCTGTATCCACTGGCCTATATCTGATCTTCGGGGTTATTAAAATATAGTTGCCAGCATAATGAAGCATAGTCAGCTCTTAGAATAAAATGTCTGTCATAAAGGTAGGGGTGGAAGTGTGAAATTGCCTTCACCATGGCCAGAAGCTCCATGCACCTAAAACAGTAATTTCTCTTAGGCTTATGCAACACCCAACTGTAACATCCGAGTTATGATTAGGGTTAATTTGTATTTTATTCATTATTTGCCAACTCAATTACCATATTTTAGTTAATACTGCATATCTATGAGCGACATGGAAGGAACGTGTTTTTATTTATAAAAAAAAGTCAGCTAGAAATAGGACAGCTGGTCCTGGTTTGTGGACATTTTACAAGTTAATCCTGGGATAACATAGCAAAGAAGCTAATGCCACTTTATATGGGTCCTTTTAAAATGTCACGAATATGTCAAAGCAGTTGTTGCTACGAACTCTCCTGCCCGGATACAGGCAAGATAGTGGGGAGATATAATCTTTGTGCCTGCAAGGAATATCGGTCACCACCTACACAAGTTGGAATTTAAAAGTTGGGAAGTTAGTCTGAAACAAACATGTTGAGAATAATGGCATTTTAGGAATATTAAAAATAGTAGTAGAAATTGTTTTTGTAGCAGCTAAATGTTGTTATATTATTTTGGGGTGAAATGTGTTATTTGTGATTTTGAATATTTTGATGAATAAGCTAAGCTGAAAGCCATCAGAAAATAATGAATTGTTCTACATCTTTTTGTTATTTGTTTTGCCTTATGAGTGCACATGCAAGAGTTCTTCATGTTGCAGCAAGTTGAAACATTATGTAATATAACTGAGCACGTTTGTAAAGATAGTTTCTGATAAAATGTTTTGAGATGTAAGTGGTAAAATTGATTTACTCCTTTACCACGTCATACGGAAGATTATACGTCCTTGTTTAAAATAAGGAAGTTAACCACGAGGGACACGAACAATAGATACCAGTTTTTTTTATGCTTGCTAACATGCATGCATCTTGAGAAAAGAGTGGCTTTTTGCTATACATCGAAACATGTAAAAGATCCACTATTACAAAGCGAGCCAAGACCAGGACAAGCTACCAATCAATGATTTATTTACAAACAAAAACAACGGCGGCAACCTCTGATTTTAACAAAGCATCAGCAGTTTACCAGATGCCAGAATTACAAGTAAATGCAGTACGATCGAATGAGTACAGACAGTAATCCATATTGCTAATCAATTTGATAGAGTTTTCTGAATATTATCTTGGTTAGTTCGTTGTTGGTTTTTTTTTTTCTTGATGATCCTTGTTAGAGTTGTTAGTGACATGTAGTCATAATTTTTTTTCTTTCTTTGAATATATATTTATGTTTCTGCTTTTTATATATAGGAAATATTTGAAAGTGTTGTAGGAATATAAGAGACAATTTTTACAATGATATTTGTCTTGCAAAGAATTTTGCTATCAATTCATGAGGGTATTTACGAAAAACTAGATAAAATATGTGACAAATTAAAATATTCATGTTAGACATTTTGGGAATAGTCCAGTGGCATGTGTGAAAGTGACAATTTGATTAAGGAGTGAACATTTATTTTATAAATGTACTGTGATTACTGACGTCCCTTTGGGTTTTATGGGGAACCACACTTCCCAAAACTTTGAGTGAGTAACTAAGAAGAATAATGTTAAACAGGACACTCACCATCACACACACTACACGCAACGTAAAGCCGAAAGAAGTGTTAGAACTTCAGCGTGGAGGATAAGAGAATGTTTTTAAATGTCACTATAAAATTAAAATTGAAGACGGCTAACAGCCAGCCACAGTCACCCCAGGACAGCACCCGCAGCTGACCTAACACGTGTGCAGTGCAGCTACACAGACTTTACCAAAACTGGATAACTGATTTCAGTGTGTTACGCATTTCTTTTTCAGTGTTAAAATGTTTGTGACATGTAACATGTTTTGTTTCAGGGTTTGTGTAATGTTGATATTTCAAATTCAAAGTTTGTGCGGCACGGAAGAAAGAGAGACAATAATATTCAGACGAGGACGCCTTCAAAAGACATTTAAATACCAATTAAAAATGCATAATTAAATTCTATCTGTAAAATGATTTAAAAATACCTTTGGTGCCATTTCAATTTGCCAATATATTTTACTCTGCGTGCATAGCACTTCCGCTTGTGTGAACCCCGTAGGCAGCCATGATAGGTCTGCGTGACCCCTGCCTCTGGGCAGTTGTCCTAGGAGAGCTGGCAAGGTAAGACTCTTGTCACATATGCACTTAATACTTTTGAATTGATGTAGGTTTCAATAGCCCTTTTATTTACCGGTTAACCTTTGCCTTGCGTACATTTTACCCGACATTCCCAGCGTAATGCTACATAATTATTTGCAGCCCTTACGACTTTTTGGAATTTAAACAAGATGAGAGGAGGAGACGCCTGAGAGGCTATGCGGCCCGCATAACTTATGTATCAGGGGCCATTCACCTATGTCTAGGGTTTTTCATTGTAATTTCTGTTTAATTTCGATAAGCAATATTAAGAGTAATGTGTGTATAATTATTTGAGGGTTTTTGTAATGTTAAATGTGTTTGTGGCCACATTGCCCACTGCCAAGTGGTTAGTTACAACTAAGTCCGTATCTGCGCCATCACCGCATTAAGAGGGCTAATTTTTGTTCTATCTTGTGCACCTTAATATATCTCAGGGTTATATGTATTATTTTCAATCAGGGTTCTAGTAATTGTTCATGCTTGATGCCTTTTGTGTCTGACAATGCGGTCAACCTATGTGCATGTATTTTCCCGCCAACTGGCGTGCTAAAAGCATCTGTATGTTTGTTCATTGAAGGGAAAATTTTGGCTAAATGCAGACGTCCTTTTGGCCGGTAATTAATGACCAAATTTAACGTGAAATCCTGCATTTTTACGCCCGCACATATGGTCTCTTACAAACTTCATCCAGCGGCATCCGCACCATGTAAGACTACTTTCACACGATTGTGTGTTTATTTTGCCTATTCATATCATGCCCCATGTTCATCAAGTGTTATTTGTGTAATTTTGTACGGCGTTATTATTTTCTAACCTAACCCGCAATGTGTATTCACCATCGCCACACACCACGTGGTTCAGGGATAAGTCCCGACGAGTTGACGTTAGCGGCATAGATGATTGCACGTGTTCACCTCATACTCCGTGTCCTGTCTCCAGGCAAATCCTACAGTCTATCATAGTGGATGTAGGCCTCTTACTTTGTTGAGGGAGTCTTCAAACACCGTGGAGCATCATTCCTGCGGAGTGCGCAAGTTGAGTAACGTGCTGGGGGAATCGCCCACCGGAACTGGCTAGTCACGTCCGAGTTGTAACTCACTAATTCATTTTCTGGCACGGTGTAACTTTGGATTAATAAACATACCTCACAGTGTAAAAGTTGTAAGTCTTTGTAGCATCAGTTACCTAGCTCCATCGAGTGTTTTGTTTGCAGTTTTGGTATAACAGTTGTTTCATAAGTACGCATGGGTGAGACGAACACACAGAGCCCACAGTATCCCCGAGATCCCCGAGTCTCAAAGTGCGGTGTGTAGGAACCACCGTTGGCGCCCATCAATCACAGGTAAAAGTGTATTGTAATTGTCTCCGTGTCTCACCTGATGGCATCAAATAAACAGATGTTTTTCAAGTATGGAAATAAACAAATGTGTGTAAAGTCCATTAACTGTGAGATTGCAGAGCAGAGGCTCTTCAAGAGCAAAGCTTTTTCTAGACACCGAGTATGCACACAATGCGGATCCAGCACCAGAGAAGTCGACAACTAGACTGGAGTATTCCGTGCTCGAGGTTCAGCTCCAACAGATAAACACCTGAGCACTGCTACTAGTGATACCGAGCATGCCACGAACAAAATGACTGATCATCGATCAGTGACATTAATCAGGGCTGATTTTTGTTACAAATATGTTTAGCTTCAGATATATAACTAAGAGTGTTTTAGTTTAATAACGAAGATTTATTCATTTCAGAGAGACTTAAAATAATTTTAATAGAACGTATAAAGGATAAACATTTGAATTTTAGAAACTGATGTTACAGCCCCCCCCCTTTTTTTTTTTTTTTTTTTTTTTTCAGATTTTCCTGCTGCCATAAATGTGAATCTGCAGGAAAATATAGTGGTGCAATTATGTAAAATTTAAGTTATGATTATGGTTAATTTGCATTTTTTTATTATTTGCCAACTCAACTGTCATATTTAAATTAATACTGCATATCCATGAAAGACATGGAAAGAATGTGTATGTTAAAAAATGAATATTGATTTTCTTTATAAGAAAGAGTAACAAAAGGATTACTATTTTTATTGTGTACATGGAACAACACTATCCAAGCAGTTAAATTTTATAATTTCAACATATTGTAGAACGATTAAGCCTAAGAATTGAATATCTGAAAAGATGCGAAGAAAATATGTTCTTACTGCAGAAAAACAACTAGGCCGAGCAACATTTGGCTATTGAGGAAGTAAAAAAAAATTACTATTTTATTCTAGCCACCAACATCACATCTACGACAACTTGGTTTTGCAGCTAAGTCAATTTTTTTATTATACTTTAACAACGTGCAGCACTAATTAAAATTTCTCTTATTTCAGAATAAATGTAAAGGTGTACTAAATTTGAATTGATTTTTCACACAAAAAGAGTTTAAGATAATTAATTTTAAAAAAACTTTACACATGACTTTATTCTTTTAAAAGAGCCAATTAATTCAGTAACGAAAGGCTATTGTTGTTTCATAAATCAGGACTTCTGGTATAAGTAAACTTTTTCTTCTCAGAAATTAGGGCAAGTTTGTTGTTGTTGTTGTTTTGTTTTTTTTTATTTAGAAATTTAAAATAGTATATACCAAATAATTTTTGACTTCCTCACTTGAGACAAGTTTTCAATATAATTTTGCACATGAGAAATATGACTTAAACGTTAAATGAATAATAATTTATTTTCAAGAAACACTAATGTTGGACTAAATCTAATGATTTATTATTACTATATCAGATTTAATTTTCCATTAATTAAATATTTTATTAGGAGATACCGCTGTTTCTACACTTAAAGAGTTGTTTGAAGTAGTCGGAGACTTATTTTGGATTCGTCAGTGTTGCTCCATGTTATGTTTCAACATATTAATAATTTAATTTTGCTGTTCTGGTGTCTTAGTGGGTAATGAGTACGGTAAGAGCAAAAAAGTTGAAGGGACACTCACAAAATAATATTAGTAGCTAACCGAGGCGAAAGAAAGAAAGGTGCACAAAAATAAATATTTGCACACACTAATTGTGACTATATCAGTTGGTACATTTCTCTAGATTATGTTTCATTATATTACTGAAATATTCCAGTGGTCTTTCCTTCCCACCTTGAACCTGATATAGCACCGTTCCAACAATTACATCACTAGCATCAGTGTCCAAAATGAATACACCCTCACTTTTTGGGAAACCCAGGACTGGAGGAGATATCAGAATTTTCTTTAGTTTACTAAAAGCATCTTCACACTCAACGGGACAATGAAATCTCCTTTTATCCTCAGTCAGTTCATGTAGTGGCTTGGCAATAGTGGCGAACCCAGCTACAAATTGACTGTAGTAGGCACCTCAGCTTTGTCAGTTGACAACTACCAATTTCTTACTGCTTTGATCTTCTCGTGGTCTGTTTTAATCCCAACACTATACTACATGTCAAAAGAAAGTTACTTTCTTTGAAACAGGTGTGCCAGTTTAAAGTTGGTTGCTGCCACTTTCTGGAATACAGTCTCTACGCATGATACGTGCTCATTAAATGTCCTTGTCACAACAATGTAATCTAGATAAACCTGAAAAATATCTGAAGGCAAAACTTTTTCCATCAGGCATTTGAATGTGGCAGGTGCATTACATAGCCCTAAAGAAATTAATTCGAATAGCCAGGTTCCTTTCCCTTGGACACAAAATGCAGTCTTCTCTTGGTCCTCTGTGACCACCTAGAACTGCCAGTACCCACTCTCCATGTCCAAAGTAGAGAACCATTGTGAACCTGCTAGGCTGTTCAATGCATCATCTATCTTTGGAAGCAGATAAGAGTCTTTCTTTCTCACATTAATAAGCTGGCAATAATCGACACAAAACCTCGGGGCGCAATCTTTCTCTTAACAAGTACAATGAATGACAACCAAGGGCTAACTGATGGTTCTATCACGTCTAACTCCTTCAGAATAATCTCAACCACCTCATGCAAAGCTAATGGCAGTCGTCGTCTTAGTGGCTGTTTAATGGGCCTGGCATCTCTTGTAGCTGATCACATAAGTCCTTCCAAGGTAATTTGGTTTGCATCCCTATTTCTCTGCAGTAATTCAGAGGCAGCCTTCTCCGGTCGCTAATTAAGATATTATTTTGTTCATGCTACCAATTCATCCAATACTTCTGGTGGAGGATATTCTATTTGTTATACTTTAGAATCTACTGGAACATTTGAAAGTACCTGTGTGACCTGCTAGCAAACACTTATCACGGCCCCCTCCTCAAGACGAATGGTACTATCGGACAAATTTATCATTCTAACAGGAAAACTGTCAGAATTAGAAAAGACCAAAGTTCTTGCTACAACAACTTTACCTGACAGGACACCAATTCTCTCTGCTGGCTCAGTTAGACCCAGACGCCTGACAAACTTTCTCCCAACATCTGCCTGAAATGACAATTACACTAGAAGCAGGCAGCACAGTGGGTTAGCCACATACTACAGGGCAGTTAACTAGGGCGGACAAATCATGCCATGTTGACACCAACTGCCTACTCGTAACACACCAAGTCAAGTATCGATATACTACCCAATCTACGTAGTATGTCAAGCCGCAAAAGACATTCGTCCTATTTCTGCTACTATGTAAACATTGTGATCTATGCTTATGTCACCAAGCTTTAAGTTCACCTTGTTTTTACCTTTAACTTGTATGGTCTTGCATGTTACTGTAATCAAAAAGCATCAATCCACGATGTTGAGTGATCGCTAGATGTCTGGTCGGGCCCAAGGATGTCTGGTCTTACTACTGTTATGGTCGTCCCAGTGTCTTCGACCAGCTGGCACGGAACATTATTCAGCTATTGTGTCCCAGTCCTGTTTTACCAACCATAAATGTAAGAACATTGGGGTCTTCCCTCCAACAGTCACCAACCTTTGTCCCCTAACATCGGTGTTTACAATTTTTCCAAATTATCTGTATTCTTACATATGCCTCTCACTGCTTCTTATCCCGCTGCTGTTGCTGCTGCTGTGGGCAGTAGGCTCTCAGGTGCCCTGACTATCCACATGACCAGCACTCCAGCCGTTTGCGAGGTTCTGTAGCATGAACCCTGGAAGCTATGTCCCTGATGGCAGTCTGCATCTCCTTCAATGGCTTATCAATGCCATTGTCAACGTCTTTGTTCAGAATCACTGCCCGTACCAGTTGTCGGGATGTGGCTCCCTGTCTTGACGACTTCACCTCCAGTGCTCGGGCCAGGGCATCTTGCATGTTGTGGGGTGCAGTCAGACATACTGCTTGTCGAACCACTGCATCAACGAAGAAGCACACTGCTATGATGATGCGCACTTCCTCGGAGCACCGTTCCAGAGATAGATGAGACAGTCACGCAATGTCTTACCATAGCTCCTGGGTGCAGCTCCGCAGTTGGGCATGTTGCAGGTATTGATCGCCAAAATGTAGTTCCAAGGCCGACACCACTGTCGCTCTGGCAGAGATTGTAGAATGCTCAGCGAGGGGCCTCTCAGTACAGCAGCGAGGTAAGATGCCTGCTGTTCTATTGACCAGCCATTAGGATAGCAACTATTTCAAACTCATGTTAGTACCCCCACCATGAAGTCTGGCCATTGTAAGGGGCAGGTTTAATTAAGACTCCCCTTCCCCACTCCCGGTTGTATGACACCATTGCCGCTTGCTATCCTATCCTCCTAGGTCGCTGTGTTGGTGACAACTTGCACTGCTTCCTCACTTTCCTCGGCTGGTGATGATGTAATAGTAGAATTTTGCTGCTGCAGAAATTCCTGCCATTCCTTTGTCATCGCACTTATTTCCTGTTTTACTTCATTCTTGACATTGTCCATCCTGTTGTTTCACTCTTCACCATTTCAGTCACAATGTCAATTCTTGTGTTCACTAACTCGCTAATGCCTTCTACTTTCCCATCAACATTGTCATTAACAGATTCCATTTTCCTGTCCACAGAGTCTATTTTGTTATTTACATTCTCGTTTACACTTGCAATTACAATTACTGAACTAATTTGGTTATTTAAAGTTTCGTTTACACTACTAATTTGGGTATTTACAATGTCATGTACACACTCTCGCACACTTCTAATTTGGGTATTTAGTCTCGTTCACACTACTAATCTTCTTATCAAGGTTATTAACACTTGTGCTCACTTGGTTAC
>CM057009.1:322888288-322941485 GCA_029891345.1 Dryococelus australis
GCTAAGCAATAAGGACTACTGGGAAAAAAGAGAGGTTGGCGGCGAGCTATCGACGTATCGATCGTGACGGTGGCAGGCTCTGATTGGCCGACCATGACGCCAGCCTCGCTCGTGACGTCAGGGAAGCAGCTGGTGTTTATCTGCAGTAGTTATCGAGGTCAGGGAGTAATGAGTGGGAGAGAGAGAGGGTCGTGGACAAACAGCTATTGTGAGCAGAGTTTGTGGCGCAAGTGCGAAGCCCGGCAGGAGGCTGCGACATCAAAATAATGATAAGTCTTCTTTGAAAATCTTTGTTTTTGTGCATAGTCAGGGTGTTCATCCCTGTTTAGCAGGAAGACTGGCCCGACCGTGCCTTTAAATACCTAGATTTTTAGTAAACAAGAGGTCAGTTGCTTGAAAATGGGATAGGAAACCACATGCGAGGTGTAAGGGTGTAGGGCGTGTCGAGAGATCAGGGCTGCAAATTCGAACGTCTTATCCAACAGCACTGGCCGAGGGACCATCGGGGTTAGATTTCTTACTCAGTTATACATAAACTAACTTCTACTAGGGAAAGAACCTACATTATTGCAGTAGAGTTGTTTTTCAGATCACTTAGGAAAGATTTAAATGTAAGGTTATGGGTATCAGTAGTGCCTGGTTTGTAGACAGCTCCGCTGGCTGTTGGGTTCGTTGGTGGTGGAGTTGTGTTGGTACTACTGCACTGACCGAAACCGAGATCTAGGTTATGTTTCCCGGTATTTTCTTTTGACACATAACTTCCTTAGTAGAATTTTTGGCGTTTACTAATTTTTTTTTATATTTTAAAGTCGTATAACCCTTATCTTGGTTCCTAAATTAAATCTTCTTCTAGTTACTCTGTTAATTATCCTGGCCAATCTATCAATAAAATATAAGCACTCATAAATAAAGCAGTTTTTAATTGTTTTCTTTTACTGTGTGATTTTCATTTAAGCCCTAGGGGGCAAATGGTTTAAGCAAATTTTTTATCTTTCAATGCACTGATCCAACATAATTTTGGTTAAGGCAAATTCCTCCTATTATTGTGAGGTAACTATAATTGTGACAGTGTAACGATGTTAAATGGGGGCATTCTACCCATAATTCAGTTGAACCTGTCTACATGTCTGTTTCTTGTTTGTTATTTTGATTGTACTCACCTCTAGGTGAGCTACACAAGTGAGAAGGGCATCCTGTCAGCCCTACAGCAAATTCTTTTATAGTCACTGGTTAGGCCATCGACATGTATACCTTTTTTTTTCTTCTGATGATTGAATAATATTCAATGCTTTGCTGACTAATGAAACATAGCTTTAATAGTTAAAATATCTATGTCTTGTATTTTTATTAGTCTTACCTTCTTTCTTTTTGATTTTGTTGTACAATTTTGTTGAGCTTAATAAAAGGCATTTATTTTTTTAAATAATAGTTCTTTTTGCATGTTGTTAAGGATATCCCCCCGCCCTCTCTTGAGCAGGCCACTAACACCTCAGATAATGTTAGGAGCATAGTATCTAGGCACTGGGTGCCTATTAACAGATAGTTTGATCTACTTTATTAGTATTTACCTTGGTGCATTGTTTCTGTGTCAGTCAGACCCATGAAGTGGTCTTGGCATTCCTCGTCGCCTTGCGAGTAAGCCCCCCCCTCACCAACTGTTTCCCATACCTCCCCCTCCCCCTTCATCCTTGTTTACTTTTGGTTTAAATAAGCCATTTTCTGGTTTTTCTGTTAAGTGGTTAGGGTACAGGGTATCATGCCAGCCCTGCTGAGTAAAAGTTACAGCACGTGGTGGAGGTTTACAGGTAAGATTTTGCTGTTGGCTCATATTTCTATTTTTATAAGTCTAAATTTTATCCCTACCTCACTCTTTCCTTCCCCTACCCTATAACGATATTAATAATCTTATCAGTAATGTCAGTTGCAAGTTAGGTTTAATCAAATTCATTACTCATTTTTCCACTTCTCCTGATTCGCTGTTATGCTTATATTACTCCTTAGATCAAAATTAGAATATTGCGGTGTAGTTTTGAATTACATCATAAGTACTGATGCAAATAGGTTAGAAAATGAACAAAAGAAGTTATTAAAATTTATACATCTGACATCGGCTAACAGACAGCAGCAGTTGACCATGACGGCCATCACAGCTCATGTAACATGTGGATGAGCACGTGAGCACAGATGCCACAACCACAGACTTTCCCAAAACGGATAAGTGATAGTTTTCCAGTGCCATGTATGTTTATTTTTTCAGGTCAAAAGTGTTCTAAACGTGCAATATGTCTTTTCTAAAATATTGTGCAATGTTATTTTCAAATTTAAAATGTGCGCTGCATGAAGAACAAGGACATTAATATTCCGACATAAATGCCTATAAAATGAACAGTTATTAAAAACCAATATTTAACTATTTAAATTGTTATTATTATGTATTTCAATCTCGTGTGTGCCATTTATTTTTCACAGTAAAAGTTTTACTTAGCGTGCACAGTACATCCGCTTGTGTGAACCCCGTAGGCGGCCATGGTAGGTCTGCGCAAGCCCTGCCTCTGGGCAGTTGTCCGAAGAGAGCTGGCGAGGTAAGACGCTGTCACGTATGCACTTCATGTTTTACTTAGCGTGCACAGCACTTCCGCTTGTGTGAACCCCGTAGGCGGCCACGGTAGGTCTGCGCAAGCCCTGCCTCTGGGCAGTCATCATAGGAGAGCTGGCGAGGTAAGACGCTGTCACGTATTCACTTCATATTTTACTTAGCGTGCACAGTACATCCGCTTGTGTGAACCCCGTAGGCGGCCATGGTAGGTCTGCGCAAGCCCTGCCTCCGGGCAGTCATCATAGGAGAGCTGGCGAGGTAAGACGCTGTCACGTATTCACTTCATATTTTACTTAGCGTGCACAGTACATCCGCTTGTGTGAACCCCGTAGGCGGCCATGGTAGGTCTGCGCAAGCCCTGCCTCTGGGCAGTTGTCCGAAGAGAGCTGGCGAGGTAAGACGCTGTCACGTATTCACTTCATGTTTTACTTAGCGTGCACAGCACTTCCGCTTGTGTGAACCCCGTAGGCGGCCACGGTAGGTCTGCGCAAGCCCTGCCTCTGGGCAGTCATCATAGGAGAGCTGGCGAGGTAAGACGCTGTCACGTATTCACTTCATATTTTACTTAGCGTGCACAGTACATCCGCTTGTGTGAACCCCGTAGGCGGCCATGGTAGGTCTGCGCAAGCCCTGCCTCTGGGCAGTTGTCCGAAGAGAGCTGGCGAGGTAAGACGCTGTCACGTATGCACTTCATGTTTTACTTAGCGTGCACAGCACTTCCGCTTGTGTGAACCCCGTAGGCGGCCACGGTAGGTCTGCGCAAGCCCTGCCTCTGGGCAGTCATCATAGGAGAGCTGGCGAGGTAAGACGCTGTCACGTATTCACTTCATATTTTACTTAGCGTGCACAGTACATCCGCTTGTGTGAACCCCGTAGGCGGCCATGGTAGGTCTGCGCAAGCCCTGCCTCTGGGCAGTTGTCCGAAGAGAGCTGGCGAGGTAAGACGCTGTCACGTATGCACTTCATGTTTTACTTAGCGTGCACAGCACATCCGCTTGTGTGAACCCCGTAGGCGGCCATGGTAGGTCTGCGCAAGCCCTGCCTCTGGGCAGTTGTCCGAAGAGAGCTGGCGAGGTAAGACGCTGTCACGTATGCACTTCATGTTTTACTTAGCGTGCACAGCACATCCGCTTGTGTGAACCCCGTAGGCGGCCATGGTAGGTCTGCGCAAGCCCTGCCTCTGGGCAGTTGTCCGAAGAGAGCTGGCGAGGTAAGACGCTGTCACGTATGCACTTCATATTTTACTTAGCGTGCACAGTACATCCGCTTGTGTGAACCCCGTAGGCGGCCATGGTAGGTCTGCGCAAGCCCTGCCTCTGGGCAGTTGTCCGAAGAGAGCTGGCGAGGTAAGACGCTGTCACGTATTCACTTCATGTTTTACTTAGCGTGCACAGTACATCCGCTTGTGTGAACCCCGTAGGCGGCCATGGTAGGTCTGCGCAAGCCCTGCCTCTGGGCAGTCATCATAGGAGAGCTGGCGAGGTAAGACGCTGTCACGTATTCACTTCATATTTTTGTACCGAGTTAGATTTCCATAGTTCACTTTAGTTTACCAGTTAACCTTTGCTTTGCGTACATTTTCCAGACATCCCAAGCATAATGGTTCCCCTTAAATTATTATTTTGCGCCCTTAAGGCTTTTTGAAACTTAAATAGAGGAAAGCAGGAAATATGTCGTAGTGGCCATGTGGCCCGCGTAACTTTGAATCAGGCGCCATTCGCCTATGTTAAAGGTTTTTGCATTGTAATATCTGTTTCAGTGCCACGAGCAATATTAAGGCTAAATTTCTATGTACGTATTTTAGGGTTTTTGTCATGTTAAATTGTTTTACAGCCACATAATTTGCGACCATATGGTTAACCGCCGCCAAGTTCATGTCTGCACCATCCTCGCACTTAAAGTGTTCTTGTTTGTAATTTCATGTGCTCTGCATTTTCTCAAGGTAATATGTATTGTTTCATTTAAGGGTTCTTGTAATTTTTCCCATGATTGATGTTTTTGTGACCAACCACACGATCGTTGCACATGTTTGATTTGTCGCCATCAGGATCTCAGATGCGTTTGCATGCTTGAAATGCAACCAGAATAATTTTCTGAATAGCGCTGTAATTTTGTCCGACAGGATTTCAACGATTTTACTGGAAATATTGTGATTTCAACTGCACCACGTGGCACACTAAGAACTTCATCCAGCAGCATCCACATCCTGTAAGAATGCTTTCATGCACCTGCATGTTTATTGTGCCTATTCATGTCGTGCCCCATGCTTTGTAATTCATATTTTTGTGTAATTTGTACGGTGACATTTTTTTTGTCTTAGCCTGCTAAGTGTATAGACTGTCGCCACACATCATGTGGTTAGGAGATGGGACCCAACGAGTATGCGTTAGTGACGTAGGTAAACACACATGTTTAGTGTTCATGTTCATACTTCACAGAATTAGCTAGTCAGGCCTGAGATTAAGAGTAACTCTGTATTGGCATGATGTGTAAGAAGTGGAACAATAAAAATAATTCTCAGTGCATAAAATATATTTTCCTGTAGTGTCAGAGCCCAGCAAACTCCTACTTTTGACACTGTTTTTCATTAAATGTTTAGTAATGCAAAGTGCTTTGTAAGGACGCTCGGGTGAGACGAACACACAGATCCCACAGCATCCCTGAGAACCCTTAGTCTCGAAGTGCGGTGTCTGAGAAGCACTGCTGGTGCTCACCCACCAGTAAGTAAATGTGTATTCGTTTGTCTCGTGTCTCACCCGATGGCATCACATTATAGATTTCCACAAACTTTAGATTTTAATTATTGCAATGAATTTGATAAATTTAGCACTCAGACACTACTATTATGGCATGATATTCAGAATGCTTTATTTTTAATCAGTGTATTTTTAGCCTTTGTATCTAGCTCTACAATGCTTAATAAAATTGGTATAAAAATTCCTGTGTATAGACAAAGAATCACTCATACTTTCTCTTTGTTAAGTTACAAGAAAAATTTAGCAAACAAATGTGTTATTAATTATATAAAAATCTTTCATCATTTTGATCTGTTTTAGGGAAAAAAAAGTCACTTTTGCCGATCATTACAAATATTATAAAAGTCAATAATTAAATCTAATTTACTTCTTGCTAAAATTATTATTTTTGTCTAGAGTAATTGTGAATGTGTTCTGGGTTAGTTGTATTATATGTATCAGTTAGTCTCTGTTTGTAGCATATGGTCTATGCTGCAGTAATTTGTAAGTGTTTTGCGTTTGTTACTGTCATTGTAATTTTATTGTCCTTTGTCTTGTGTATATGTACAATACAGTAATTCGTCTTATGCACTGTTGGTTTGCATAGTAAGCATTTAAATAAATAAAAATTAATAAATAAAATCTCCATCACTCATGAACTCAGATACGCCTCTCGGGCATCTTATAACACTGGTGTCAGAAGTGGGGTGAAGGCATTTAACTGAAACTTAAGTTAAGCAATAGGCTGGTAATTAGTAATAATAAAACAAATTAATTACTTGTAATAGCTGTAGGACAAAATATTAAGACTGATTTGTAGAATATCGCAGTGAATGCTAACTAGAAAAATATCTAGTACTGCGAGCATTGATGGAGAGGCTGAGTAGTCAAGTGAGCACAAGTGTAAATAAAAGGTATTAGCGCGTTAGTGAATATAAGAATCTACAATATGGACAAGAAAATTGACTGCATATATGAAAGATTGGACAGTGTCGAGAATGAAATGAAACAGAAAATTAGTGCATTAGAGCAGGAATATGTTGAGCAGTGGAGTTCCACTACCACCACATAGTCAGCCGAGAAAAATGGAGGAGAAGCATTGCAAGTAGTAACCAACCCAGTAACCCCAGAAGATAGTCAGAAGCATTGGTGTGTGACACCCTGGAGTAGGGAAAGTGGTGTCAAACCTGCCCCTTACAATGGCCAGACTTCTCGGCAGGAGAACTAACACCAGTTTGAAATAATGGCCACACTGAATGGCTGGTCAGCAGAACAGAGGGCTTACTACCTCGCAGCTGTACTGAGAGTCGCCACATTGAGCATCATGCAATCTCTGCCAGAGCGACACCAACTAGAGTACCCCATACTGTAGTCGACCCTGGAGCTTTGTTTCGGCGACTGGTACCTGCAACATACCAACCATGCACAGCTGTGGAGATACACACAGTAACCAGGGGAACAACTGATGTATCCATGGCAAGACACCGTGTGTATTGAGAAGAGGGCCATGTTAGTTGTTTGCAAGCAGTTCACACAAATACATGCAAATGATCCAGAAGATTCTAGAATAAAACAAATAGAATGTGCTCTACTAGAAAAACTGGATAATCTGCACTTACCAACAAAAGAAAATCTTAAATTGCGACAGGAGAAGACTGTCTCTGAATTACTGCAGAGAAGTAAAGATGCCATCTCGTGTGGACCAAAAGTTCCTTGCAAGGACTAATGTGACCTGCCACCACACAGATACAGAACACGCCCATAAAGAAACCACCAAGATGACTGCCAATATCTTTGCATGAGGCAGCTGAGGGAATTCTAAAGGAAATGAAGAATCCAGATGTGATAGAACCATCAGTTAGTCCATGGTCATCCCCCATAATTCTTTTTAAAAAGAAAGATGGCTCCCTGAGTTTGTGTGTATATTATTGCTACCTTAATAATGTGACAAAGATCATCCACATCCAAGGATAGATGACACATTAAACATAATAGAAGGTTCACAATGGTTTTCTACTTAGGACATGAAGAGGAGTGGGTAGTGGTAGTGCAAGGTGTCCCAGAGGACCAACAGAAGAATGCAGTCTGTGTCCAAGGGAATGGAACTGGCAGTTCAAAGTTATGTCTTTTGGGCTGTACAATGCCCCTGCCACCTTCAAACTTCAAGAGGCCTGATGGAAAAAGTTTCGCCATTACACATCTGTCAGGTTTACCTAGATTACTTTGTTGTGACAGGAAGGACATTTGTAGATCACCTATCACAATTAGATTCTGTATTATAGAAAGTGGCCACAAATAACTTGAAACTGGTTCATAAGAAGTGACATCTGGCTCAAAAGAAAATAAATATCTCTGAACATGTAGTGTCGGCCCATGGAATCGAAACAGATCCCAAGAAAACTAAAGCAATAAGAAATTGGCCAACACCAACAGACCAAACTGAAGTGCGGAGTTTTCTGGGATTACGTGCCTATTACCATTGATTTGTACCTTCGGTTCACCATGATCGCCAAGCCACTAAAACTGACTGAGGCAAACAGGAGATTTCATTAGACCACTAAGGGTGAAAATGCTTTTAGTAAATTAAAGAAAATTCTGATATCTCCACCAGTCCTGGGTTTCCTGAAAAGTAAGAGTGTATTATTTCGGACACAGATGCTAGTGATGTAGGCATTGGAGCTGTGTTATTTCAGGTTCAAGGTGGGAAGGAAAGACCACTAGAATACTTCAGTAAGGTATTACATAAGCCTGAGATAAATTACTGTGTTACACGCAGTAAGTTTCTTTCCATGGAGAAGGCAATTTCACACCTCGACCCCTAAATGTATGGCAGACAGTTTATTCAAAGAACCGACCATGCTTCATTATTCTGAAACAAAATTTCAAGAACCCCGAAAGTCAAATAGCCCAGTGGAGACAGCATCTTCAAGAATATGACTTTGAAATACAGCAGAGATGTGAAGGCCTCCTGTAGCACATCAGAGGTCAAAACACCAAAGGGTAAAACCGCTATAAACATACTTAACAGTGAACAACCCCCGTGCACACACACCTAAATGACAAGACAGTGGATAGGTTGTGACGAGTGGAGATGTATATAGGCTGAATACTGGACCAGCTCGGCAACTTAAATATGTATATTACAAAAATCCCGTAAATCATTTGTTATTGTCTGAACTTTAGTAAATCATTTGTTATTGTGTGCATCTTAAATATATATATATATAAAACCATTAAAGACATAAATGTTTGTAGGGTGATCAAAAGGGATCATTACTTAATTAATTCCGCAAAAATAATTTAACTTGTGTCGTGATGAGACAAACTTTTAATCCCGGTTTTAAACTACAAAACATGATAATTAAATATAATTTTTTTGTAGACATACACTCATTAATAGGATTTTTTCCCCTTAATCTACAGTAATCTCATTGTTTTCCATTTTATATTATTTATAATCCTTAGCTTTCATTAACTATCGGAATTCTGAGCAAACATAATTAATTAGGAAAGAAACCTTTAAAAGCCACTTGTCTTAATAGAAAAAAATTTCAAATTTAATGAATTAATATTTTTAATATTGTCTTTTTTTTTTTTTTTTTTTTAACTTGCACTAGTCAAATTTTGGAGCTTTAACTCCCTGAATTCATCTTGAACGATGATGACAGTAGCAAAGGAAAGTCTTGAAGACTAGCAGACACAAAGGGCTGAATCAGTTTATATTGATAGGTTATTTTTTGTTCATGCACATGCGAAATATCACTAAATTTGGGCCCGCCTAAAGAAACAGGAACATGTCCGGAGCGCTGGACGCTCCTGGCAAGGCGAACCACTACAAATCCATGTCGCAAGTGACAATGGAAACTAAATTCAGGGTCGCCATGCCCTAAGACCATAATGGCTCAAAATGCTGACCGCTATAAAACAGAATTACGACACAAAAATAACACCACCGGTTGAAGTACAAGGAACAAAGGGTGGCTACAAAACAAACTTACCAAATGCGGTGAAACTAAAAGATTACCGAAGAATCATGTAGATTCTTTTGAGGCCAAGATTTGGAGTTAATGTCACGCCATTTTTCAGGTGAACAAGAAGGAAGTTGTCTCTCGCGGAAATAGTGAAAGGTCAGATATCGATTCAAGCAGTTAGAGAGACAATCGATACACAACATGGTGCAATTTTTAGTTTTAAATAATTACAAACTGAAGTTAGTTGAAACAAACTCACAAAAGTAAAGTAATCAAATAACAATATTTTATACATAACTAAAATATTTTGTGGATGGAATTTCTAATTAAATTGTCATTTTTGACAATGCAAAATTATTAACAGAATAACCATTAATGACATATGCAATCTTTTGCCAAGATAAAATGTTTCAATAAAATTCCGACAAGTAAAAACAATTTATCAACAAACGTATTACAGCAACAACAATTTAGTTGAATAACACAACATTTTAACTAGCACAAAATAATAAAACAGTAAATATAACTGAATCACAAAATAAATACTAGAGAAACATACTGTGTCACAGTAAGAGCGACTATCAAAGGTTAACAGTGAATCAAAATAATTTCATTTTGTCACAAAAAAAACCAAGCAAAATTAAATAGCCAAACAGGACACGGGTTTTGCCAACCAACCAACCAACCAACCAACCAACCAACATATTTGGGGGGGGAACTAAATTTACAAAGTTCAGAAAACAAAATAGTGGGCGTCACGAAAGGTGGCACACTCCACAGCAATACAGATGCACTGTCTATTGAGCCATTTTGCCATAATTGTGAACGCCAGGAAGAAAAAGTGGTGAATCGCTGAAGGTATGGAGTATAAGAATTAAGGCTTCTTTATCTTATTATGGGTCCGCTACCTGGAGTAATGAGGTTATTAGGAATGTTCAGCTGAATGATCCCGCTCTGCAGTTTTTATTAAAGGGGAAACAAGCTGGCAGTCTGACAAAATGGGAAGAGAGAGCTAGTCTGAGTGCAGCAATCAAAGCATACTGGGCACAATGGAATTCCCTTGGACTGAATAATGGTATACTTGAAAGAAACTGGGAAAACAATGATGGAAAACACACATGTTTAAAGTTGGTACTTCCAGAATGCAGACTGCCAGAAGTCTTAAAGGAACTGCATAATGCAGCAACCAGTGGGCACTTTGGAGTTTAAAAGACCCTTGACAGAGTTAGACTGAGATTCTACTGGCTTTGTTGTCGGGAGGATGTTGAGAAGTGATGACGATGGTTCGACACCTGCACTGCGAGGAAGGGCCCCAAGGACCCGAGGACAATGTCACCTCCAGAAATACAATGTTCGAGCCCCATTTGAGAGGATGGCAATATACATTCTGGGCCCCTTGTCTGTCACAGAGAGAGATAATCTGTATCTACTGGTGGCCCAAGATTAATTTTAAGTAGCTTTACGTCATTCCTCACCCAAACCAAGAAGCACATACTGTGGCCAATGTACTCATACAGCATGTATTCTCAAGGTTTGGGGTGACACTAAAACTCCGTTCTGAGCAGGGAAGAAACTTTGAAGCTGCTGTCTTCCCGGAGGTAACAAAGATTCTGGAGATGAAAGATAGTAGGACTACAGCCTTACACTCTCATTCAGATGTAATAGTTGAGAGGCTTAACCACATTCTTGAGCAGTACTTGTTGATCTTTGTGGCAGACAACCAAAAGGACTGGTATTCATAGATGCCATTGTTTCTTCTTGCTTACTGCTCAACAGGTTACGAGTCCACAAGGATAACACCCCCAAGGATGCTGTTTGGAAGAGAGCTACGCCTCCCCAATGACCTGCTGTTTTGCCAAGCAATAGATAAGGAAGCTGCAACCCCTGATTATGCCAGCGTATTACTTAACAGCCTTGTTGGCATTCAAGATTTTATTCGACATCATCTCAGAAAAAATAGTGACAGACTAAAGAGACTGTAAGATAGGAGAATGTTGGGTGAGGTATTTGAAGAAAAGCAACTGGTGTAGCTGTATAACCCACAGAGGCGAAAAGGGTACTGCCAGAAGGTACAGAAATGTTAGGAAAGCCCCTCCAGAATTTTGAATAAAATCAATGATGCGGTATTTTGGATTTGTCGTCAAGGCTCTCGGGCAAAGCAGAAGGTTGTCCACATTGACTGACTAGCACTCTATGAAGGATGTAGCAGAGTCTGTTCGGGATGAACAGACTTGAAGAGGGGGCAGTGTTGCAAGCAGCTAAGCGTGTGTGGCATAGATGATTTATGGACGCACGTGATATCAGTTGCAAGCAGAGACACAACGGCTTTCCAAAAGGAATGTTTACAAAAAGTGCCCGTTATGCCTATCAAGGTGCGTGCTGCTCCAGATCTTGGGTATTGGGTGTCTTGGATACATCTGAAGAATGCTCTGGATTACTGACCCTGTTTCTCTCAGTGTGAATTGGAGTGCATTGAACCTTCCCGATGGTCAATGCGACTGATAAAAAAGTCCATCGGGCCCCAGAGCTAGGAGTTGTTGAGTGGATGAATGACTGTGGCATCACGTGAAGGACGAGCAAGAAGAGAAACAAGCGGCAAGAGAAGTAGCCAACGGGAGAGAAATATGTGACTGCAAGCATTGGTGCAGCGAATAGTGTGACTGGCAGTCTGGACTAGTGTGTAAATGATGAGTATGAGTTAATTGACTAGAACTAAACAGAGACATTAAGAAGGACTTAATTAGCATTCAAATAGATATTAAATATTACGTTCACGGAGAAATAAAAAGAGTAATAGTGGAGGTAGATAGCTATTATTTACAGCATTAATATGTGTGAATAAATTAAAATCATATTTAATTATTTTATTTGAATAGGACCTCCATACCTCACAAATGCAGATACATCCTTCAGGTGTCTTGTAACAATATAAATAAAAAAATCATGGTTTGTAATGTAAGAACAGTACAAATTTGTCTCTAGAATTAAATTGAACTTGTATAAGTTAAAAATTAATTCCTTGATTTTAGCCAGGGTCAGCAGAATGGAATAATTATTAACAGAATCATAATAATACAATTACTCCAGTCTTCAGTCACAATGATAACATAACTCTGCAAATTTTAGTTAGTAGATTTTACAATACTATGCGTAATTTTGTCCAAACATATGCAATCACAATGTAAAAAAGTTTTTAAAATACAGTAAAACACCACTATATCAAACTTCTAATTAGGGTCATTATCAAATTTTGTTCTACACTGCAATCCCCATAGTTTAAATATTTATAATTTCTGATCAAATAAATGGTGTAATTTGAAATGTTTTGTAACCTGTCCTATCATCAATAAAGGCTTTTCAACATATTTTTAAAGTGGTATTTAACAACCTTACAATATTACCATGGTTATTTTTATACTTTTAAACTGACTCAAAACAATACTAATTTTAAAAACCTGACATTTGTTATTTTTTTTAAAATAATTATACAAATTTACTTTGTTCTTAGAATGTTTCTTGAGTGTTACGTGTTACTTCAGGGGTGTTACTCCTTCCTGTATTTTGGTTTAAAAAGGGAAAATTAGGAGGTTACAGTTGGCCACAGTAACCATTTTGTTTTCTGTTTATAGGCGAGTTCCTGTATTCTTCTTTATGTCTACCAATGGAAAACAAGTACGAAAACTATTTAATCATGGTGAGTATTTTAATTAATTTTCAGGAGTTTTGCCTAGGTTTTCTATATCAAATTTTCTTATAATAAATAATTGTTATATTGAAAACTTTATTTAAAGACGTCAATGTGTAGCCTTCATAATCTCAACTCTTCCAACCTAATAATTTTTCATATTGAAACCTAACATTAAAACTTGCCAACAGTGTTAATTGTCAAAAGCGTTACTTAAAAAAAATTAACATATATGTCCTAACATTAAACACTCTTCATAATATTACATTTTCAAGAGCTTGTAACTTTCAAGTGATTGATTTTCTACAGAGTAGCAGAAATTATATTACTTTCATATAACTTATTTTTTTGTGAAAGTAATTAAAGCAAATTATCTTTCGTCTATGCAAGGACTCAAAAGCCTCAAATAACAGCAGTGGAAAAACAAAGGAGGTGCAGAGAAAAGACATTCGATCCATTACATGAAGCTGCCTACAAAGATAAGCATATAGAAAGGAAAGTTATATAGTTGATGCCGGCTAACAGCCAGCGGCGCTAGAGCCCATGACCGCGCTCACCACGTACGTGTCACATGCCTACACGTGCGCAAAGAGGGCAATATTTTGAACTTTTGGGTACATAATATTTTTCAGTGTAAAATGTGCTTTGTACTTGTGGGGTTTAATATGTCTTAAAATGTTTTAAAGTGTTTGTTATTTTGAAAATGTTTGGTTATAAAATTTAAAGTGCGTGCTGCACGGAGATTAAGGACACTAATATTCCGGCGTGAACACCATCATAAAGAAACGCTGAAAAAATATGAAAAATTCATAAGAAAATTATAAAATGTAAAACAGTATTTAATTTAATTTGTGCCACTTTTATTTCTATAGTTAAATATTTTACTCAGCGTGCATAGTACTTCCGCTTATGTGAACCCCATAGGCAGTCATGGTAGGTCCGTGCTACGCTTACCTATGGACAGTCTTTCAAGGACAAACATATGCCAAGTATACGTGTACGCCATCATTGTGTTTTGAGCTCTTATTTATGTAATATTGTATATGCAATATTTTTCTTCAGGGTTCTATGTTAAATTTTTGTCAGAGTTCCATGTAATTTTCACGTAAATGGATGCTTTTGTGTTTGACCACGTGGTCACTTTCATATTTAATTTTTCTGCCATCAGGCACGTTACAAGCCTGTAATCACTTAAATCGTAAAGAGAATAGTTTTCTCTATCAGAATAATATTTTGTTGGAATTTAATTTAACGTTTCCACGCAGAAATATTGTAATTTCACCTGCACCATGTGGTCCGCTACCAACTTCATCCAGCAGCATCCACGCCATCTAAACTTGTTGTCACACGTGTGTGTGTGTTTATTGTGAATATTCATACTGTACACCATCATCTTTTAAGGGTCTTTATGTATTTTGTGTAATTTTGCAATTTGTGTACGGTGCAATTACTTCCGTCCTAGCCAGCTCTGTGTATAGGCCATCACCACAATACCCACGTGCTGTAGGGCAAGCCCAGACGAGTTTGCGTTAGTGATGCCAAGTAGTCACACGTGTTAAAATGTTTTCATCAAGGGTTTCATTTGTAATTCACTGTGTCCTGTCTTCAGGGTAAAAACCGTCAGTCCACCCTAGCGGCTGTTGGCCCTCTTCCCTTGTGAAGGCTGTGCTTTCACACACCTCGGTGAGATCATCCATCTAGCCGTGTGCGCTAAAGTAATTGCGGGCTGGGGAGCACCCAAGCGGAATTGGCTAATCATGACCGAGATAACCATTTCATTGGTACGTTGATGTGTATAAACAATATCAATAAAAACAAGTCTACATTGAACTCAATATTTTATTCAGTAGTGACAGTTTCCTAGCCATATATGTTTATCAATTGTTTATTTCAGTAATGTTTAATAAAAGTTTAGTATTGCCAATGTATTTGTAAGTACTCCCGGGTGAGACGGACACACAGAACTCACAACATCCCTGAGAACCCTGAGTCTCAGTAGTGCGGTGATTGGGAAGCACTGCTGGCGCCCAAATTACCAGTAAGTATTTGTGTCATCGTTCGTCTTATGTCTCACCCGATGGCGTCGTAGTGAACAGTATATTATGCTCCAAAGTGCCATTTTTAATTTAATTTAAACATACTATGAATATTTTCTGCAGAAGATTCAAAGTAACTATAATCCACAATGCATTATAGAGTAAAATTTAACCTATACCCTTCCCAAACATTATCAACTAGAAAATTTGTTTTTGGTAAAGTGATACTCAATAGTCTCTGTATTAAAACTGTTTACAGTTTTTGTTACCACAAATTTTAATGTTTAAGATACCTATGGTATGAAGTGATTTTGGGAAACCAACAGTTTAGGTATTTTTTGTTTAGTAGGCCTGCTTCAATGTTACAGCTTGATATTACTACTTTTGAACCATTTTACTGGCACTGCAGTACAATTTGGTAGCTAGTGTTCTAGAAATTTGAAGCAGAAGGTGGCAGAGATGTCCAACAGCAGACATCGGATTCAAAAAAGAAGGAGCCAATGGGTCTGAAAATGCAAAGAACATTTGAGAAAACAGCAGGAAGCTTAATGTCTAAATACGCTAGAGAAAACAAAAATATAAAATAACATAATGCACATTTGACTGATAATGAGGATATAATGATTCAGAAGTTCAGAAAAATATGGTAATTGTTGAAGAAATGAAACTTACCACAACTCCTCACAATGAACTAATATAAAACTCAAAAACTAAAAAAATGAAAATTTTGAAATGATTTACAAAATTATTTCAGCAGGTTAGGCAATAGGAGAAAGAACCTACTAATGAGATAAAGTATTGCCAAAATGTTAAGTTTTCATTAACAGTCTGGTATCTTCTCTTGAAAAGGCATATTTAAACTCAAAATTGAATTTAGTGAAGACGCACGTGAGTTCAGATATACCAACTGAGAGCAAATGTTGCTTGTTGTATGCTCGATAATTGATGATCACAACAATTTGCAAGACAGTGACAGTGGAAGAGAACACTAAAATGTTCTCAATAGGGTGTTTCTTTTGAGTGATGGCTGGCATACAACAGCTGGTACCAAGGAAACATCATAAGGAAAAGAGTCAAAACACAAAAGCAACATTTTTTATGGTAAATGAAGAGACATTTGTACATTTTCATGGAAAATCAGTTTCTTACTTTACTTTCACAAGATGTGCTCAAACAAAATGAGCTTACTAGAGATACCCGTTTATGTCAGCAGCACACAAGTATTGTTAATAAGACAGTTAAACTTAAATTAATTCTATTTTATGTAAAGATCCTCAAAGTGTGTGTGCAAGTTATCAGTATGCAATAAATCCTCAGCAAAATGCATGCATAATTTTTGTGCTGAATGTAAAAGAAAAGAAGTACCTATTGGAGACTATGACATGGATGTATATTCTAAGTGAGAAACACGTATAATAAAAAACAAGAAAACAAAACCATACTTTTAATAAAACAAAGCTAATGGGACTGAAAGGGATTCAAGAGATGAATTTAAAATTTAATTATTTTAATTAAAAACATGTTTTTTTAACATATGAATTTGGAGCAATGCTTATAAAAGATAAATTACATGAGGTAGAGTTCTGCTCCATGATAACTTTTCAAAGAACTTTGCATCCAAGTTGCCAGAAAAAGTGCAAAGCTATCATTCTAGCGCAAGCTAGAGGCATTTTTCACTCCACACAAGGATTTTATATACTGACGCTGGCTAACAGCCACCGGCAGTCAGACCATGACGGCACGTGCAACTCACATGACACGTGGGTACGCACATGCGCAAAGATGCCATAACACATACTTTCCCGTAACGTGATTATTATTTACAGTGTATTGTATGTTTCTATACGCTCATTCAGGGCTCAAAAGTATTATAGAGTGTTAAAAATGAATTTTTATAAATATTGCAGAATGTTCTTTTCAAATTCAAAATGTACACCATGCGAAAAAAACAGATATTGATATTCACGCGTGAATGCCTTCAAAAGACCATTTCTTCATTATATTTTTTATTTAAAATTGTTTTAATAATTTTGTATTGAAAATAATTTAAGTGACATTTCTTTAACATAACTATATTTTTACTCAGCGTGCAAAGCACTTCCGCTTATGTGAACCCTGTAGGCAGCCATGGTAGATACTCGCAACCCCTGCCTCTGGGCAGTCATCATAGGAGAGCTGGTGAGGTAAGACGCTGTCATGTACGCACTTCATATTTTTGCACTGAGTTAGATTTCCATAGTTCATTTTAGTTTACCGGTTAACCTTTGCTTTGTGTACATTTTACCAGACATCCCCAACATAATGCTTCTGCTTAAATTATTATTTTGCACCCTTGTGGCTTTTTGAAACTTAAATCGATGGAAGGAGGAAAGATGTCAGAGACCATGCGGGCCGCGCAACTTTGAATCAAGCGCAATCCGCCTATGTTAAAGGCTTTTGCATTGTAACTTCTGTTTCATTGCCACGGGCAATATTAAGGGTAAATTTGTATGTATGTATTTCAGGGTTTTTATAATCTTAAATTGTTTTGCGGCAACACCACTTGAGACCATGCGGATAACCGCCGCCAAGTCCATGTTGCATCATTATCACGCTTAAAGTGTTCTTGTTGATAATTTCTTGTGCGCCATAATTTTTCTCAGGGTCATATATTGTTTCATTAAAAGGATTCTTGTAATTTTGCCATTATTGATGTTTTGTAACCGACCATGCAGTCAACCACACAGGTGGATATTTCCGCCACCAGACACGTTAGCAACGCTTGAGTGTTTAAAATGCAATCAGAATAATTTTCTAAAGAGCACCGTGATTTTGTCTGACTGAATTCTTATGAACTTTGGTGAAAATATTGCAATTCCACCTGCACCACGTGGCCCGCTAACAACTTCATCCAGCGGCATCTGTGCCATGTACGAATGCTTTCACGGATCTGCGTGTTTATTGTGCCTGTCCATATAGGGTACCATGTTTTCCCATCATTATTTGTGTAATTTGTACGGTGACGTTATTTTCATCCTAGCCTTCTAAGTGTACAGACCATCACCACACACACCACATGGTGGGGGGCGCGTCCCGATAAGTAAGCGTTAGTGACATTGGTAATCACACGTGTTTGTGTCCATATTGTAATAATCTGTGACCTGTCCCCAGGAAAAATCTATAGTCCATCCTAGTGGCTGTAGACCCCTTTCCTTGTGGGGGCTGTGTTCTCAAACACCCCGGAGAAAATCATCCATCTAGGAGTGCGATAGAGTAAATGCAAGCTGGAGGAATCACCCAATGGAGTTAGCTAGACACATCCGACGTTAATTATTAAATTATTTTCTGGCACAATATGTATGAGTAGTAAAATAAAAGCAATTCTACCAGTGCGTAAAATATGTTTCTATTTAGCGCCACACTAGCCATTGCCTGCCTTTTTCAGAGTTAAATGTTTAGTAATGACCAGTGTTTTGTAAGTACGCTCGGGTGAAGGACACACAGAACCCACTGCAACCCTGAGTCTCTAAGTGCAATGTCTGGGAAACACAGCTGGTGCCCACTTGCAGTAAGTAAATTGTGTCATTGTTGCTCTTGTGTCTCACCCGACGGCATCAATACATCAGGGCAAAAACCAACACCTTTTTCATTTTTTTCACCTTTTAAGATTGTGTACCATCATCTACATGAGCAGACCTGAAACATATTTTTACATAACTGTGCATTTATTTTCTGATAATCAAGTTAGTATAAAAAAAACTTATTTATTTTTCACAGTCGTGAATCGGGTGGGAATCAAGAACAGTATATAGTTGTTTTTTGAGTTATCCCATGGCAAAAGAGTACGAGATGGTGGTGGTGTTGGTACTCTGAAACAACTATGACCAAACTTAGTAGCACATGTTCGTCACATTTCTAACGCAAAGACCTTTTAAAAGTTGATTACATTAACGTAGGTGACATCCATGAAATGGCCAAGTGTCCACTTGATATATCACTCACTATGATCAAAGTTACAAGAACAATGTTATAAAAATGTTATAAAAAAAGCAAAGAAACATGCTTTACAGATACATATCATGTTTGTCACATTTCTAACGCAAAGACCTTTTAAAAGTTGATTACATTAACGTAGATGACATCCAAGAAATGGCCAAGTGTCCACTTGATATATCACTCATTATGATCAAAGTTAGAAGAACAATATATAAAAATGTTATAAAAAAAAGCAAAGAAACATGCTTTACAGATACATATCATGTTTGTCACATTTCTAACGCAAAGACCTTTTAAAAGTTGATTACATTAACGTAGGTGACATCCAAGAAATGGCCAAGTGTCCACTTGATATATCACTCACTATGATCAAAGTTAGAAGAACAATATATAAAAATGTTATAAAAAAAGCAAAGAAACATTCTTTACAGATACATATTATGTTTTGGTGAGTTAATTTATATTCGTAACAAGGAACTTTACGATAATGTAACTGTTAAGCGAAGTCAGTCACCTTTGGAAGAACAACGCAACAGGATTAGCAGAGCAAGAAGCCAACATGAAAACATTATCATTATAAGTACTCATCCATATAATCTTGACTTGACAGTATGTTAATGAAAGGCCTGAGAGAGAGACAAACTGATGTTGACATGCTAGAAGAATCATGCAAGTACAATATTAAACAGGGTACTTTTGTATGGGTAGAAATTTTGGGCAAAAAAAGTAAGAGGTGAAAATATTACCATGCTGCTATATGTACTAAAGTTTGTACAGCTGGGGATGATAGTGAGTTAATTGAAAAAAGAGAGAGGGTAAAATATTACCTTGCTCTTATATGTACTAAAGTTTGTACAGCAAGGGAAGATAGTGAGTTAATTGAAAAAAGAAAGAGGGTAAAATATTACCTTGCTCTTATATGTACTAAAGTTTGTACAGCTGGGGATGATAGTGAGTTAATTGAAAAAAGAAAGAGGGTAAAATATTACCTTGCTCTTATATGTACTAAAGTTTGTACAGCTGGGGATGATAGTGAGTTAATTGAAAAAAGAGAGAGGGTAAAATATTACCATGCTGCTATATCTACTAAAGTTTGTACAGCTGGGGATGATAGTGAGTTAATTGAAAAAAGAGAGAGGGTAAAATATTACCATGCTGCTATATCTACTAAAGTTTGTACAGCAAGGGAAGATAGTGAGTAAATTGAAAAAAGAAAGAGGGTAAAATATTACCATGCTGCTATATCTACTAAAGTTTGTACAGCAAGGGAAGATAGTGAGTTAATTGAAAAAAGAAAGAGGGTAAAATATTACCTTGCTCTTATATGTACTAAAGTTTGTACAGCTGGGGATGATAGTGAGTTAATTGAAAAAAGAAAGAGGGTAAAATATTACCTTGCTCTTATATGTACTAAAGTTTGTACAGCTGGGGATGATAGTGAGTTAATTGAAAAAAGAAAGAGGGTAAAATATTACCTTGCTCTTATATGTACTAAAGTTTGTACAGCTGGGGATGATAGTGAGTTAATTGAAAAAAGAAAGAGGGTAAAATATTACCTTGCTCTTATATGTACTAAAGTTTGTACAGCTGGGGATGATAGTGAGTTAATTGAAAAAAGAAAGAGGGTAAAATATTACCTTGCTCTTATATGTACTAAAGTTTGTACAGCTGGGGATGATAGTGAGTTAATTGAAAAAAGAAAGAGGGTAAAATATTACCTTGCTCTTATATGTACTAAAGTTTGTACAGCTGGGGATGATAGTGAGTTAATTGAAAAAAGAGAGAGGGTAAAATATTACCTTGCTCTTATATGTACCAAAGTTTGTACAGCTGGGGATGATAGTGAGTTAATTGAAAAAAGAAAGAGGGTAAAATATTACCTTGCTCTTATATGTACTAAAGTTTGTACAGCTGGGGATGATAGTGAGTTAATTGAAAAAAGAAAGAGGGTAAAATATTACCTTGCTCTTATATGTACTAAAGTTTGTACAGCTGGGGATGATAGTGAGTTAATTGAAAAAAGAAAGAGGGTAAAATATTACCTTGCTCTTATATGTACTAAAGTTTGTACAGCTGGGGATGATAGTGAGTTAATTGAAAAAAGAAAGAGGGTAAAATATTACCTTGCTCTTATATGTACTAAAGTTTGTACAGCAAGGGAAGATAGTGAGTTAATTGAAAAAGAAAGAGGGTAAAATATTACCTTGCTCTTATATGTACTAAAGTTTGTACAGCTGGGGATGATAGTGAGTTAATTGAAAAAAGAAAGAGGGTAAAATATTACCTTGCTCTTATATGTACTAAAGTTTGTACAGCTGGGGATGATAGTGAGTTAATTGAAAAAAGAGAGAGGGTAAAATATTACCATGCTGCTATATCTACTAAAGTTTGTACAGCTGGGGATGATAGTGAGTTAATTGAAAAAAGAGAGAGGGTAAAATATTACCATGCTGCTATATCTACTAAAGTTTGTACAGCAAGGGAAGATAGTGAGTTAATTGAAAAAAGAAAGAGGGTAAAATATTACCATGCTGCTATATCTACTAAAGTTTGTACAGCAAGGGAAGATAGTGAGTTAATTGAAAAAAGAAAGAGGGTAAAATATTACCTTGCTCTTATATGAACTAAAGTTTGTACAGCTGGGGATGATAGTGAGTTAATTGAAAAAAGAAAGAGGGTAAAATATTACCTTGCTCTTATATGTACTAAAGTTTGTACAGCTGGGGATGATAGTGAGTTAATTGAAAAAAGAGAGAGGGTAAAATATTACCTTGCTCTTATATGTACTAAAGTTTGTACAGCTGGGGATGATAGTGAGTTAATTGAAAAAAGAAAGAGGGTAAAATATTATTTTGCTGCTATATGTACTAAAGTTTGTACAGCTGGGGAAGGTAGTGAGTTAATTGAAAAAATAAAGATGGTAAAATATTACCATGCTGCTATATGTACTAAAGTTTGTACAGCTGGGGAAGATAGTGAGTAAATTGAAATTTTTTTTGCACAATCGTGATTTAGGAATAACTTCTTTTTATCAATGAAGAGGATAAATCACTCAATTTTAAGCAAATGGTTGCTCTTCTGCCTGAACCTAAAATCTAACATAGTAGTAAGGGGATTAGGATGTTATTTATCAGTTTCCTTACAAATTTGGTGTCGGGCATCAAGACAGAATAATGCTTAGTTTCTGAAGTAATGGGGACAAAAAATGGGAAAATTAATGTTTTTATCTAATAAGCTGCATCTTATAGAACATAAAACACACTCATAACAATAAGTATTACAATAAAGTGTCTAATTATGTTATTTGAAAAAAAATTACCTTCGTGGAGCTACTGATTTGTCATTCTGGACTTTCAAGCAAATTCCAAATAATTACACAGGTGTGTGTCACATCACAGTGAAATTTACATCTTTTCTGATAAACGAACTAAAGTATCAATCATATCAGGCATGCATGGAGCTCAAACAATTTTCTGATAAACGAACTAAAGTATCAATCATATCAGGCATGCATGGAGCTCAAACAATTTTCTGATAAACGAACTAAAGTATCAATCATATCAGGCATGCATGGAGCTCAAACAATTTTTTGAAAATAACAAACTTCATTCCATAGTTAATTTCAAGAGATGGAATGTAAGTATGTAGTTATAAGCCAGAAACGGAAATCACATTAGTGAAATTCACTAAAACCACCAAGGCTGGAAAAAGCATGTCAAGTCCAGAGCAACATGAAACAATGTTCATCTGTTTTTTTTTTTCACATCAAAAAGCTTAGTCAAGGAATTTTTCCCTTAAGAGAACAGAGTGTGAATGGGCTATTCTACAGTGAAGATACAAGGCATTGCAGGGAATTAATTAAAGGAAACTTCCTGAAACAAGAAACATTCTATATTGCATCTTGACAACCCATGAGCCCACGCCTAACTCACTATACATTCATCAGTTTCTGACTTTCTTCAATACAACTGTAATTACACACCCAACTTTGCTCCACGTAATTTTTCCCTTAAGAGAACGGAGTGTGAATGGGCTATTCTACAGTGAAGATACAAGGCATTGCAGGGAATTAATTAAAGGAAACTTCCTGAAACAAGAAACATTCTATATTGCATCTTGACAACCCATGAGCCCACGCCTAACTCACTATACATTCATCAGTTTCTGACTTTCATCAATACAACTGTAATTACACACCCAACTTTGCTCCACGTAATTTTTCCCTTAAGAGAACGGAGTGTGAATGGGCTATTCTACAGTGAAGATACAAGGCATTGCAGGGAATTAATGAAAGGAAACTTCCTGAAACATTCTATATTGCATCTTGACAACCCATGAGCCCACACCTAACTCACTATACATTCATCAGTTTCTGACTTTCTTCAATACAACTGTAATTACACACCCAACTTTGCTCCACGTAATTTTTCCCTTAAGAGAACGGAGTGTGAATGGGCTATTCTACAGTGAAGATACAAGGCATTGCAGGGAATTAATTAAAGGAAACTTCCTGAAACAAGAAACATTCTATATTGCATCTTGACAACCCATGAGCCCACGCCTAACTCACTATACATTCATCAGTTTCTGACTTTCTTCAATACAACTGTAATTACACACCCAACTTTGCTCCACGTAATTTTTCCCTTAAGAGAACGGAGTGTGAATGGGCTATTCTACAGTGAAGATACAAGGCATTGCAGGGAATTAATTAAAGGAAACTTCCTGAAACAAGAAACATTCTATATTGCATCTTGACAACCCATGAGCCCACGCCTAACTCACTATACATTCATCAGTTTCTGACTTTCATCAATACAACTGTAATTACACACCCAACTTTGCTTCACGTAATCATACAGAAACTGTAAACAAAGGTAAGGGTAAAAATAAGCTAAGACAATTGGGTGTATAAATTGTAATGAATACATTCTCAGAAATTTGACTTGGACCTGGTTTATACAAGATGTAATTTCCAAAGTATAAAAAATTGGCTACAGCAGACTCAACGCAACATGTCAAAAATCACAATTTTAGTGTTCTCGAAACATAGAAATTAAATAAAGACAACCATTGAGAAAAATAAAATATTTGAAGCTGAAAAATATTGTCATTTAAACTAATTGTGTGCTAAATAAATTTTTTTTAATATTCTGGAACAAAAACTACTTTTATTCACAGTAAATATTTACAGAACTCTTGCTTGGGTCATTGTCAACACACAGATATCTTGAAGCACCTGATGACCTTTTTCAATATAAATTACCTTATTTCTGCAATTTGCTATAAACATCAGATGCAATAGGCTTGGCACAAATATGAAATACCGGCAGGTAATAAATGTTTAACTAAGCAAGAAACAAAGCGAAGCTTGTAAGTAAGTTGCTGGAGATGTGAGGCAGACACATACCTGACCAAGCTTGTCCAGCTTGGTGTAGGTCTCCATGCGACCAAAGCCAATCTCGGACAAAGACTGACGACGTGTGGCTCTGCTCAGTGGGATCTGTGTATCTAGGCTCACATTGTGCTTGGCAATGAAGGAGTGTGGTAGGTGCAGGTCAGCAGGCAGCGACAATCGCTTGTTCAGGTCCTGCTACAAGCCACATCCTCCGATAAGTACGTAAACCTCCACCCTAACCCTCCACTTATCACATCTACCAATAGGGAGAAGTCCTTCTATAGAACTTCATACAGTTGAATAAGAACATTTGATTGTGCAGTAACTAACAGTAACACTAACAGAAAAATATAAATGCAACATGTGTACTGTCTTAATTGCTTTTTAAAGGTGTAATGTTTCAATTAGTGACAATTGAGCTGTTTTTCCTTCCTTAGATGCACAAGTCTAAGAATTAAAAATAGGTAACTTTTTGTTATGACATAGTGATCCTAAGTAACAACTGAGAAATAAGTTGTTAGAAAATTACTATCAACAGAGACTACTGAATTTTAAAAGCCAGCCAAAATGTAATACGAAATTTTCATTTGTATGCAAGCAAACTCCTAAATAACCTACAAGTCATGACTAGTGAACAGTGGTACCTAATTTAAAGAGTTTACTCTAAAATTACAGTAACTGTCACAAGAAATTAATCATATTTTTCAACTTGCATGTTACAAGTTTTATCCAATATTTAAGAAAGATACCACAAACAAACATATTTGTGGAATACACGCAATATTATGCAGTACCTATTACAAAAATTAATTATTGCTGTACCAATTAAGATTGAAATAATAGATCACAGACACTCAGGTTTGCCATGTAACAACTACTACAAGAAGGGGGCAGAAATATTCCTGAGAGACAGGTTTAAAAAATGGTCTACGGAGGAGGGTGTAGAGGGGTTGTGGAGGGAGTTTAGAGGATTAATGGAGGTTATGTTAGAGCAATTTGTGCCAATGAAAAGGTTACAGACTTGGGGAGATCCACCATATTATGGACAGGAGATTTTGTAAATGAAGAAGTGCAGAAAATTACAAACCAAGTGGAGAAATGAAGGGATGATAAGATTTAAAGAAATTATGAAACAAATGGGCAGGGAGCTTGAAAGGAAGATCAAAAAGGCAAAGAATGTATTTCTGGGGAACATGGTAGAAGAAGGAAAAGGCAAGGAATGGGGGAAATTGTTTAGGTATGTTAGGAGGTTAAGGGGAGGAGAGGAAGGGATCCCTCTGCTAACAGGGAGGGATGGTAGGCATGCGAAAAATTGGAGATGCTGCAAGGACAGAACTTGTCAGTGTTTGAGGCAAAGGAGGGTTGGAATAGAGGGGCAAATAGGGTTCGGGGGTGTATAGTGAGTTTAAGATGAGGGAGTGGGAGATAGAAAAGGTAATTAGGGATTTGGAGAGCAGTAAGGCAGGGGATCAGACGGGATAGGAAACGCAGCACTAAAGTTTGGTGGCAGGAGTTGGTGAAATATTTAGAAGTGCTGTTTAAAAAGTCCTTAGGAGAGGGTAAGTTACCACAAGATTGGAAGGATGCTATGGTGGTACCTATACACAAGCAAGGAGAGGATAGGGGGAGGCCTGGCAGCTACAGACCGGTGAGTCTCACATCAAGTACAAGAAAAGCAATGGAGAGGTTGGTGGTGCAGTATGTGGTGAGGGTTATGAACCATAGGAATTGGTTGGAGGAGTTCCAGCATGGTTTCAGGAGGGGATACTCATGTGAGACTCAGCTGGCTGGGTTATTAGAGGATCTGGTGCAGGTAGTTGATGAGGGGAAGCAGGTGGATGCCTGCTTCACAGATTTTGAGAAGGCATTTGATAAGGTGCCCCATGGGACATTGATGAGGAAAGTGGAAGCGCTGATACCAGACAGGAGAGTAGTGGAATGGATAGGGGACTTCTCAGGGGGCGAAGGCAGAGGGTGAAAGTGGGGGAGGCAATATCGGAGGAAGAGGAGGTTATGTCAGGGGTACCACAGGGAAGCTTGCTTGGTCCTTTATTATTTACCATAATGGCAAATGACATGGATTTGGGGATTAGGGGGAAAATCAGATTGTTTGCAGATGATTGTGTTGTATATACTGAGGTGGGAGAGGGGGGTGGAAATTTGCAGGCGGACATTGATAAGATATGGTTGTGGACCAGAAAAATAAAATGAAGATAAATATAAGAAAAAACTAAGGTAGTGAGGTTCATAAGGCAGATGAAGGTAAGCAGGGACCTGTACAGATGTGAGGGACAAGAGATAGAAGAAGCAGCAGAATATAAGTATATAGGGATTGTACTGCAGGGAGACCTCAGGTAGAAAAAACAGGTAGAGAGGGTGGTTGCAAAGGGAAGAAGGGCTCTGGGTATGCTGGGAAGAGTGCTGAATGGAGTCAGCTGTGAGGTGAAGGAGAAGACGTATGGCACAATGGTACGGCCAATGTTAGAATATGTTGCAGCAGTATGGGATCTGTATGAGGAGGTGGAGGTGCGAGAGCTGGAGAATGGCAGCAAGATGGGTGAAGGGTAGGTGGAGAAGGCAGGGGCAAGATGGTGAGGAAGAAGGGAACTATAGGCCATCAGTGATGATGAAAGAAATGGGGTGGAGCTCATTGAAGGACAGGAGGAAAGTTGAACGGCTAGTGAGGATGTACAGTGTGGTGAATGAAGAGGGAGAATGGGGAGGGCTACACTGCAAGCTAAGTAAGGGGGTGTTTGGAGGAAGAGGAAACAACAGTGAGAAGCTTCAGAGGGTGTGGAGGAGAACGGAGCGGGGTAGTGTGTTGAGGGAGGAATTGGTATCTGTGAGAGGGGTTGGTAAGTTCAGGAAGGAAGTGGAAAAGGAGTTGGTTGGGTGAAAGAGAGGTGAGAGAGCTCGCCACCGGGCAGTAGCCTAATTGTGAATATATGTATGTATGATACGTACTGCCTTAAGTCAACAGCTTATAATATATACTTTACAGAAACTCAATATCATTACTTTGATCATATGGTTTCTTATAAATGGAATGTTTCACATACATCACATTACATTATATGCTGATATATTTTATTAGCTAAACACTACTAAGCTACACTAATTTCATAATTTTTTATAAACAGCATTTATTACATAAAGATGGTAAACTTGTCTCTCCATGTTGAATATCAGAAACTTTATGATGCACAGCAAAATAAGGGATTAGTAGTTAAAAAAGCAGTAGCTAACATTATAATATTCAGTACAGGAATTCAGTTAAGCTTTATAAATTAAATAAGATGCACCAAGCCCTATATAAGAATTTTCATCAGGCTTACAGTGTGCCTTATACCAGAGCTAGCTATGATTTGCTACTCAAAACCAATGAGAAAAAAATGTGTTCACATGATAATAGATGCATGAACTACTTTAAATTTAAATACTTTCATCAATTATGATTTTGATGCATGGTAACTTTTATATGTTTGCCAAAAAGTTCTCCTGCAACTTTCAAACATAATTTATAAATTTCGTCTCACCTGTGCATACTTACAAAAATGTAGGCAATACTAAACTCTTTACTAAACATCACTGGAAATAAATACTTAATAAAACATATGTGGCTAGGACACTGTCACTACAAAATAAAAAATCGAGTTCACTGTAGACTTGTTTTTATTTATATTGTTCATACCCATCAACGTGCCAATGAAAGTATGATTATCTCGGTCATGACTAGCCAATTCCGCTTGGGTGCTCCCCAGTCCGCAATTACTCTAGCACACGGCTAGATGGATGATCTCACCGAGGTGCGTGAAAGCACAGCCTTCACAAGGGAAGAGGGCCGACAGCCGCTCGAGTAGACTGACAGTTTTTCCCTGAAGACAGGACACAGTGAATTACAAATGAAACCTTTAATACATATTAACACGTGTGATTACTCTGCATCACTAACACAAACTTGTCGGGGCTCACCCTCCAGCATGTGGTTAGTGTGGTGACGGCCTATACACAGAGCCGGCTAGAACGGGAATAATTGCACCGTACACTAATTATAAAATTACATAAACCCTTGAATGATACATGAAACAAGATGGGATACAAGATGAATATTCACAATAAATACACACGTGTGAAAACAAGCTTTGATGGCACGGATGCCACTGGATGAAGTTCGTAGCGGACCATGTGGTGCAGGTGAAATTGCAATATTTCTGCATGGAAACGGCAAATTAAAGTCAGACAAAAGATTATTCTTGCTGAAAAAATTATTCTCTTTGCGATTGCAGTGGTTACAGGCTTGTAACATGCCTGATGTCAGTAAAATAAAACAATGTGACTGCGTGATCAAGTACAAAAATCATCAATTTACGTGAAAAATGCATTGATCCCTGAAATAAATTATTGCACATACGATGTTACATAAATAAGCTCTCAAATGCAATGATGGCGTATACAAAGACTTGGCTTCAGTTGACCATGTGGTTATACGTGATGTTGCCATAAACTATTCAAACACGAAAATTACCCTCAAATACATACATAAAAACAAAGCCCTTTAAACTGCATATAGCAAAAACGCGGAAGATACAATGAAATGCCATAAACATAGGCAGATTGCGCCTGTATCAAGTTGCGTGGGTCGCGTGACCTCTGACATATTTCTCCTCCTTCTCCTCGATTAAGTTAAAAATGCCACAAGGGCGTAAGAAATTAATAAAGCGGAAGCATAATGCTGGGGAAAATGTCTGGAAAAAATGTACACAAGCAAAGGTTAACCGGTAAACTAAATTAACTATGGAAACCTAAATCAGAACAAAAGTTGTGCGTACGTGACAGTGTCTTACCTCGCCAGCTCTCCTTGACAGAATTTCCAGAGACAAGTGTCGTACGGACCTACCATGGCCGCCTACGGGGTTCACATAAGCAGAAGTGCTATGCACGCAGAGTAAAATATTTCATTAATGAAAACAAAATGGCACAAATTAAATTAAGTATTGTTTTCAATTCAAAAATTTTTGTATGTATTTCAATATTATTTTAGTGTCTTTTTATGGTGGCATTCATGCCGGAATATTAAGTTTTCTTAATCTCGGTGCCGCGGGCACTTTGCATTTTATAACCAAACAATTTAAAATTAGTACAAGCACTTGAACACATTTTAAGACATATTAAACACTGCAAATACAATAGAATACATTTAACACTGAAAATAACATTTATACGAAAGTTCAAAATTATTGGCCTCTTTGCGCACATGCGGGACACGAGACTCGTGCGTGGTGAGTGCTGTCATGGGTTCTAGTGCCACTCGCTGTTAGCCGGCGTCAATATATGTGACCACAATAATGCACCGACTTGATAGTCTGTTTCAAGTCTGGAAGAAGAAAATAGTAAAGAAGAGCAGACAGGGGGAAGCCAACTTTGACTAGCATCAGAAAACATTCTGGAATCAAGGGTTCCACTAGCTTACTAAAAATTACTTTTTTCCTCCAAACAGTTTTGCACCTTCAGTGCTTACGCAAAATAAATTTACCACCCCCCCCCCCCCCCCCCAACCATTTTTGCGATACCATTTTTGCAATATATCACTTTGTTCTTCCTCTTAAAGCAACCCATATACTCTCCTGAAAATAAATAAATGCCTTCAACACCAAGGGTAAACAAAATGTATGCCATAAGCAAATGTATATATTTATGTTATATTTCTTATACTAATTTGTTTTATTACGTTATTAATTCAATATATAGTAAAAAAAATATTTTCTTTCCAATATTACTACATGACCACAGAATGAAATGTACCCTGTGGGTTGCCCTGATAGACAAGGAATTCACCCACACATTACACGCAAAATGAATTAGCACACTTGCACACTACAGGTCAACATGTCAGATAGACCTAACACTGAGATTCACTCCAGCAGGGAGGCTTGGGAACTTCACTCTGCTATCAAACACAAAAACACGTAACAATATTCCTCTACAATAGGCAACCCCAAGTCAACAAACAGCCTTAATATGGGTCAGGTACCCAAAAAGAAACATCTACACAGCATCCTGCTGCATATGTCAGGGTGCATTTGTTTTACAAACACCTTGTGAGATATGATAGTCTTGCTGCCTGGTCTGACGACACCAAGACCAATCCGGTGGCGTATGAGGGTTCAGTGGTTCGGTGGCGGCGGACATTACATTTACACATGGCTATAGAAGACGGGGAAAAACACACAGAGGGAACAAGATTTTCAAAAGTGCTCAGTACCCATGGATCGACTATGGAAACCATAACAGTGTTAGACAAAACATCTCCTCCGAGTCAATACATTATACTGCCATAACAACCTTTCAAGAAAAACAAATTGGCTGTTACCTTCAAACGACTGAAAGTTACAAATTGGTCAACACGCAAACAGCACAAATACCACTCAGGAAGTAAGTAAGTAAAAATGATACTGAACAGCAGCAGCAAAATGATACTGAACAGCAGCAGCAAAATGATACTGAACAGCAGCAGCAAAATGATACTGAACAGCAGCAGCAAAATGATACTGAACAGCAGCAGCAAAATGATACTGAACAAAAGCAGCAAAAGGATACTGAACAGCAGCAGCAAAATGAAATGCAGGTTCAATTAGCCAAGTATGATGGTATGTAGTTCAGAGCACTAATATTATGATCATCATGTAAACTGCCAAACTGACAAGTGCTTTTAAAATATTAAATTAATAACTTTATAGAATGCTGCCCACTGCTTAATCTGTCATCAAAGTCTAACCAAGGAAAACAATACAAAAGCTTTTTCAACCAAGACAAGCAAACAAAAAAAATGACAGGATTACAAAATCACCTTCCTGTATGCCTTTGTATGGGCCTCCCACCCATATTAAACCTATTATATAACTGATTTTGATAGGTTCATTACAACACAGATTTACTATGTGGTCACCTTTATTAATCTAACTCATAAAAACGCCATATACCTACACCATCGAATGCCTGAGTATAAGTCCTTGTTCTGATATACTATCAAAATAAATTATCCACCACATCTATAGCATTCCTTATGTTTTTTTCAGTAATTCTGCATATAATTGTTTAAACCAAAAGCTGTCTTGAATACTGCTTAACTTTTTCTGGCCACTGTAAATCCATCCACCAGGTGTACAACTAAACATATCACAAATCTGGTGAATAGTCTACACGTGTCAAAATGGCTACAAACCTACAGTATACTTAAGTTACAATTATGCCAGTACTGACACTAATGTGTGGACTATTTTTAAAAAAAAATCCCGTAGATATTAATATTGTCATAGTCTGCAAAAGTAGTTTATTTCGCAGCGAACATTTGTAGTTTTTAATTTCTCATTCTATGATGAAGCAGGAGTTGCAAGACTAGTTTTGAATGGGTTAATTGGGCTTGCATTTGTGAGACGTGTTATGACTTTTCGCAGGGTCAACACCTCTCTAGTGTCGCAACTCAACGCCTCTCTCGTGTCGCAACTCAACGCCTCTCTCGTGTCACAATTGTAAGTCCTACAGGCAGCTGGCCAGTCAGCCTGATGGTTCCGAGTGTTCCTAGTAACTGGCCATATCCAGGATCATTGCACACTATTTTGCTTACCTCAGCTGCCGTGCAACACTCTCTGGCTTCAAGTCAGGAGAGTTTAGCTTGTGCATCTGCAAGAGTAAGATGTAGTTGCAAAGAGCTGGCAATACATTTGGGTACGGGCCTATGGCCTCTAAGTAGAATTGTTAAAGTTTCATTCTGCTGTTTTAATTGCAGTGTAGTGCTTGTGCAATGTGTAAGTGCTTAATCAATAAAATATTACGTGTAATGGTAGCTGGAAGCAGACCACTCGAGCCTCGGATACCATAAGTGCAGATGTCGTTTTAAGTACACATTTCTTAATGATTTCATAACTGTAAATTTAATTTGTTTAGTATGTGCCACAACATATGGTGATTTGTGTACTGGCTGGAAACCCATCTAGACTCCCAAAGGCAAGCATCCCCCTCCTCTACATAGTAACAATTTTGTTACAATTGGATTTAATTGCTGGAGAATATTAAATGCTGCAGGTTAGCCATTCACCAATATTGATGATTATACAATGTATATGATACTTTTATGAGCTAGATTGTTAAATAAATAAATGTTTTTTGGAAGCTAAGGCAGTAAATTATTTTATAAATAGGATAACCCTATGGGTCATAGTATGTATGACCCATGTTTGCCTCTCGCATAAACACAAGTCAAACTGTAAGATAAGGCATTAACAAGTTAAGGTGTTAAATGGCAATGAGAGACAATTAGTATGTTAATTAATTGAATTGCAGCTATACATTGCCACCTCCACTGCTCTGTTGCATATTTGTCATGAACAGCATATCATGAGTGCTCACACTAAGGTTGCAATACTTCTTTTCTAAGATGTTGGAAACTGCTATCATTAACTCAATACTGAGATGTTTCTAAAAACAGTGGTCTTAATATTTTTAATAATCCTTCCTCAAAGATTAATGTATAGGAAGTCACCTAGACTATTTCTTGGTTTATTTATTGATTCAACTTTGAGTTGTACAGTACTGAACACTTTACTGTCAGAACTAGAGAAAATGTACTTGGTTTTAAATGAGCTAAAATGGTTTAGCCATTTTGCACATTTTCATTCATTAATATATTTTGGTGTTATGTTTTGGGATGATTCTACAGCAAGTAATCAAATATTCAAAATACACAAATGGGAGGTAAGAACTATAGGCCAAAAAGTAAATTTTATTTAAGGAATTATTCATTAAATTAAAAATATTAACACTGTCAGGCCCACTCAATTTGTAAAAAAAAATTTCATATATTCACAATTATAATACCAGATGCATAACTAATTTAAATAAACTATCAGCCTGTCTGAAAAAGATCCAAAAGAAGTTCTATATCCAGTTCCTTGTATTATTGACAATTAAATGGTTTTGTAAGAAATCTTTAAATTCATGACAGAAAAGCTTTTAAAATTCAATCAAAGCAATATTTGGTAACTCACCAATTATATACTGTCTGTGAATTTCTTGAACATAAATGGTAATATTAATTATAATATTTTATACTTGATGCATTTCTCTTTTAGACAACCAAATGTATGTTGCTTTGCAGTGTTGATATTGTTACTTTTTATTGTTAAATTATGTAATATTCCATAGCTTTATAGTTGTGCCATAATAAAAGGGTCAACAGAATTTTATAAGAAATAAAATAAAATTTCTGTTCAGTACTATTGCCTAAGTTTGTTTTTATTTTACAAGGAGGGACATTTATCAAATATTGATTTCAAAAGTGTCCAATATACCATGCACTGTTGAAAACTGAAACAACATTATACAAACAATGTGTTCATTATCTTTGTTACCTAGTCATAATAATGTATAGATGCTGCAGTTAAAGTGTACACGTAGGTTATAAAGAAAAAAACACTGCATCATAGGTTGACTTATAACCTTTTCCCACTCAAGCATACATGCCCGGGCTAGGGCCACTTCACATGACCAGAATGCAAATCTGTAAGAGCCAAAACTCACCTTCGTTTTCCTAGGGATTTTCCTCGCCATGCTGACGAGTGGCCTCGACTGAAGCCTCGTGCATTCCACTCTACTTATTTGGTCTATATGTTGACCTGGGGGAAGCCAACACTTATATCTTGCCTGTTTATTGCTCTCATATGACACTTTTAATCACCTCTCTCTGCTTGTTCAGTACTGTGTGTTCTTGGCTGCCAAAAAGCCCTGCTCTAACTACATGAGGATCTACGTAGAGACCAGCATGCATCAGCTACCAACTGTTCCCATCTTGCTTTTCATTATGGCATAATATTATTATATTAATCATTATAAATTTCTACCAGTTACATTAGAGAAGCATTACATTTGTAGGTTCCATCTGCTTTAAACAGTACAACACAGGCTGTGTGCTAACCTGTTTGGATTTCATTTACTGTGATTTTATATTTTCAAATGATTTCAACTGACCAACACACACTTAAATGTTCAACAATCGCTTGTACAGTACAACGGTGCAGATTATAGCTAAATGTGAAGTTATCAATATAAAATCACAAACCTAGAAGTTTTAAAGAAATTTTCTTTCTTTACAGAAATGTTTACAGTGCAAGTGTGTTGCAACACCAGCAAAATTAATATAATGTAAATTTTCTACTAAATAATTAGGTCACTGAAAAATATATACATTTCAGCAAATTACATTCATGAAGTAATTATTAGGATGGTGATACAGTATATATGCATTTGTTTGATTCAGATGCATATGTGTGTTAATAAACATTTGTAGCGAGTACAGCTAACATGGAAATGATTTTGATATTTGTCAGCTTAAAAGGTGACAAAATGTCATTTACAAAAATATACAATCAATTTTGGAGGTGACACTGTTATTTTGTTAACCAAACAACCAATTGCAACAGTTTTTAAAATGTATCTGGGTGGATACAGTTTCACCCACCTCCTGCTGCTCTGTGTGTGTTGAAATGTGTATTTATGGACAGTGAATTAACTTTCATAGGCTGATTTCAAGTATTCTATCAACCATGATCAGTGCAGGATTCTAGCCCAGACACAGTGAGAACACCTCCAGAGATGGTAGCAACACACAAAAATGCTAAGTACTCACCAAGATCATACACATTTTGGTATACAATAGCTTGGTTTGCCTTGGAAATCAGTGTTCATACAGCTGAATAGTTCACAGGGGCACTAGGTTAGCTGAATCACTCGAGAGTTTGCTATCTGAATCTCTAAAATACTATTGTAATATATAAAGTGCTTGTAGGTTTACTGAGAATCACAATCTGGAAACCGAAAAATACCAGTGGTATCTGTTGTGTCCACTGAGATTCATGTCTGCCAGACCTCTTGCCACAGTGCACATTGTTGGCCAGCTGATAGAGGCAGGGCCACAAGAAAAATTTCTGCCATATTTCTGTATTACAGACTTACCCTTCAATGTTGCCATAACAGCTACACATTTGGTACTACTTAAACTCTTTCTCTACTCATAAAAAATGTTAGATACGAGTTGAAATACGTAAATATTTTCATTTTGTCTGCACCGAAGTCGGTCACGTAGCGTAGAGGTCAAAAGAATGTCTATAACTTTCCTTCCCTGGTGAACACAAACGGGGAGGAAAGAATGGCATCCAACCTTCCCTTATTTTCCTGTTATCAAGTTGCGATACTTTCTGGGAAACAAACAAACAGTGGAGGAGGAAAGGGTAACAATCCAGAAAAGGAGCTTTTTTGAAAACTGGAAAATAGCACCTGTATACAGAATGTCCCAGAACGTAAGCTGACAATTTTCATTCTAGTAGAGACTTAACCAAAACATTGTAAGGCATGAAGATTTTGTATTGTGGCACATTGAGGGCAAACAGATGAGGGATACAAGAAGGTTTTGCAATTAAAATGAAGAGGGGAGAAATTACAAGTAAGGACAAATAAAATGTGAAAATCATAAGATGAATGGATACGCATCCGGTACTTATGATATCTAGTGATACAACACATAACACGAATATGATTCCAACATGGGAAAACAAATAGAAATGGATATGCTGTCATAAAACCAAAGTCAGGTATAAAATAAAAAATAAAAAGCATGGATTTAAGCGATGTGATTTCTTCCTAACACACAGTACTCAGGAAAGCTTCAAACTGGTACCGGAAAGTTGCATTAGCGCTAATTTTGAGTACAACAGTAGTAAATGCATGGGTAGTGTACAATATGATATTTGATAAAAAGTTAGGGATAATAGAGTTCAGACAGCAGTTGGCACAACATCTGGTGGTGCGAAAACCTATTCAACAAGTTGTGGTTAAAGAGAAATAAACAAGAAATGGAAACCCACACATTCCTAAAACCTGATGGAGTTGGATGAAAGTGGTGGAGGGTTTATAAGGGTTGTTAAGATCAGCTGCGGTCAAGTGGACTGAGCAACAGAGAGGCAGATAAGAATGTCAGAAGAGTAACAAATTATTGCTATAAGTGTCCAAACAATCCAGGATTTTGTTTAACCTGTTTAAATGATAACCACAAATAATAACACATGTACTGGAACTTATAAACTAATGGGGATAAGTCCGTATGAAATACAACTTATTGAGCTTTGGTTTGGTTATTTTTTTGTTATTTTTGTCACTGTTGTGAACACAAATTCCTTGTATGATGTAATTTTCATGTCAACATGTATTATTATTTTAAAGTTAATTTATTTCCTACATGTTGCCCTATAATCAAAACTCTGTACGAAATACAATTTATTCAGCTTCGGTTTGGTAATTTTTTGTTACTTTTATCATGTTTTAAATTTATTGTAAACATAAATTCTACGTATGTCATTATTTTCATGTAAATTTAATATTACTTCATAAATAAATTAATTTCTTATGTGTTACCATATAATCAAACCTTATTATATTACTTTATATTCAATAAACATCCTGAATGGTACAACTCATCAGACACACGTGTGGCTTGCTCCAGTAAAACCAAAAGTGTTTCTTTGTCCGTTATGATAACGATCATATAGTAATCAATCAGTAAGAGTACCGAAGGTTTGATAAGAGTTATGTACATGTGGTACCAACATTGCAAAAGTAAAATGCTTGAGAAAAACTACTGGGTGTTCAGCACAGTATATTGTTCCAAGTTTTATGTATAGTTTTAAACTACATGACTAACCCCGTGTGTAAAGTATGTAATTATTAACTGGTATTGTGATGTGTGAATCTCTTGTAGTGATGAGAGCTCAAAATAAACTAAAAGAAACAATTTCCATGAGGAATGGGAGCATGATTATTTCGTCACCGAAACAAATGGAAAATGAATTTTTTTTACTGTGCAAAGTAAATATCACCATTTTGAAAAGGAATAACGTTGAAAGACATTTTAAAACAGTACATTTAAACATAAATAAAGAGCTTCCTCAGAACTCAGAAGTGAGGCGAGAGAAAATTAAGAGGGATTAAAAAAATCTGTTTCCATTACAACAACAGACGTTTACAAAACCAACAGATAAGAGCACAGCAGCCACAAGTTTCAAATGTGATAGTAGAACATAAGAAGCCATTTGAAGATGGGGAACATATTCAAGTAGCATTTCTTGAAACAGGTGATGATCTGTTTGGAAATTTCCAAAACAAATCTGAATTAATGGCTGCAATTCAGTCCCTGCAACTTTCAGCAAGAACTGTTAAAAGGAGAGTTAAAAATATGTCCACTAATGACATATCTCAACTGAATGAAGATTTGGATGCATGCTGTTACTTCTTCCTCCAATTAAATGCATTCTGTCATTTCTCCCTCCAAGTGGATGCATGCGGTCACCTCTCCCATCAACTGCAAGCATGCTGCCACTTCTCCCCCAACTGGATGCACGTTGTTACTTCTCCCTCCCAACTGGATGTACAATGTTACTTCACCCTCCAACTACACATGTTACTTCTACCTCCAACTAGATGCACGCTGTCACTTCTCCCTCCAACAAGATGCATGCTGTCACTTCTCCCTCCAACTAGATGCATGCTGTCACTTCTCCCTCCAACTTTATACATGATGTAACCTCTCCCGCCAAATGGATGCATGCTGTTACTTCAACATCCAACTGGATGCATGTTGTAACTTCTCCGTCAAACCGTAAGCATGCTGTTACTTCTCCCTCAAACTAGAAGCATGCTGTTACTTCTCCCTCAAACTAGAAGCATGCTGTTACTTCTCCCTCAAACTAGAAGCATGCTGTTACTTCTCCCTCAAACTAGAAGCATGCTGTTACTTCTCCCTCAAACTAGAAGCATGCTGTTACTTCTCCCTCAAACTAGAAGCATGCTGTTACTTCTCCCTCAAACTAGAAGCATGCTGTTACTTCTCCCTCAAACTAGAAGCATTCTGTTACTTCACCCTCGAACTGGTAGCATGCCATCACTTCTCCCTCTAACTGTATGCATGATGTTACATCTCCCTCCTACTCTGCTGTTACATCTTCTTCCAACTCTGCTGTTACTTCTACCTCCAACTGGCTGCACGCTGTTACTTCTACCTCCAACTGGTTGCACGCTGTTACTTCTACCTCCAACTGGCCGCACGCTGTTACTTCTACCTCCAACTGGCCGCACGCTGTTACTTCTACCTCCAACTGGCCGCACGCTGTTACTTCTACCTCCAACTGGCCGCACGCTGTTACTTCTACCTCCAACTGGCTGCACGCTGTTACTTCTACCTCCAACTGGCCGCACGCTGTTACTTCTACCTCCAACTGGCCGCACGCTGTTACTTCTACCTCCAACTGGCCGCACGCTGTTACTTCTACCTCCAACTGGCCGCACGCTGTTACTTCTACCTCCAACTGGATGCACGCTGTTACTTCTACCTCCAACTGGATGCACGCTGTTACTTCTACCTCCAACTGGATGCACGCTGTTACTTCTACCTCCAACTGGATGCACGCTGTTACTTCTACCTCCAACTGGCTGCACGCTGTTACTTCTACCTCCAACTGGCTGCATGCTGTTACTTCTACCTCCAACTGGATGCACGCTGTTACTTCTACCTCCAACTGGCTGCACGCTGTTACTTCTACCTCCAACTGGCTGCACGCTGTTACTTCTACCTCCAACTGGCTGCACGCGGTTACTTCTACCTCCAACTGGATGCACGCTGTTACTTCTACCTCCAACTGGCTGCACGCTGTTACTTCTACCTCCAACTGGCTGCATGCTGTTACTTCTACCTCCAACTGGCTGCACGCTGTTACTTCTACCTCCAACTGGCTGCACGCTGTTACTTCTACCTCCAACTGGTTGCAGGCTGTTACTTCTACCTCCAACTGGTTGCACGCTGTTACTTCTACCTCCAACTGGCTGAACGCTGTTACTTCTACCTCCAACTGGCTGCACGCTGTTACTTCTACCTCCAACTGGCTGCACGCTGTTACTTCTACCTCCAACTGGATGCACGCTGTTACTTCTACCTCCAACTGGTTGCCCACTGTTACTTCTAACTCCAACTGGATGCATGATGTTACTTCTCCCTCCAACTGGATGCATGCTGTTACTTCACCCTCCAACAACTAGATGAATCAAACGATGCAACTGGCATTGCTTAATTGGCAATTTTTGCCAAACTTGTATTCAATGACTTTTTAGTAAAAGAAAAATTGTTAAAATTGATTCATTTAATAGGCCAAAACTAGGGGTGAATGTATATTTTTTGCAGAGAAGAAGTTTTTGGTTTCTAATAAAATTGCAAGTCTCAAGCTTGTGACATTACCACTGATGGAACTCCTGCACTCAGATGTTCAAACAATCGCTTCTTGGCTCACTTATATCATAGACATGACATGAAAGCTTTCCAAAATTATTATTGTCCTATCACATCATCATATGTCAGCAACATCTGTACGGAAAGTTTTTGAAAATGAACGAAACCATGAAAGTAGCAGCGCAGATTGTTACAAAATATGGGCCCATCCTCTCTACAAAGACTCTTCAAATATATGTTGGATGAATTACAACTGCAGTATGGAGAGCTACTTCTGCATTGTGAGGTGTGTTGGCTAAAGATAAAGTTCTTCAACATTCATTCAACTGTTACCTGCAATTACAGCATTTTTGAAAGAGCAAGAATGCACCATAGCAAATATTCTTGAAGATTCAAAGGTGGGTTTATAATTTACCTTTCTTATTTGATCTAACGGAAAAACTCTATGATTTGAAAATGAAATTTGAGGGAAATATAAGGAAATTGTGTAAATTATATTCAAAGTGGACTCTTTCACTAAGAAACCAAATTTATCGGAGCTCCACATAAGAAGAAGTGATTTAAGGCACTTCCCTGCCTTGAAATCTCAAGTAGAACTGGAAACCCCATATGAAAAGGAAGATTATGTGAAACTAATTTTCTCACTTGAAAAATGATTTTGATAGTAGATTTTCAGATTTCAGTAAAATTTCTTTGGTATCTCAATTTGTGTCTTTTCCATGGGCAACCCAGAATATTGAAGATTTGTCTTCCTCAATGGAGACAACATTTAACATAGATGGAACAGCCACAGAACATGAATTTATCTCAATGAGAGACCACATGCCTGTGAAAAGTGTTAGAGAACCAAAGAAATTTTGGATTTCATTCCTCAAGAGAAATATCTGGTATTGACTGATGTTGCACTTTGGGTGACACACTTGCTTACTTCAACATACCTACGTGAGTCTTCATTTTAGAATATGAACTTAATAAAAAATAAGTACAGAACAATGCTAACTGATGAACATTTGGAATTGTTCATTCGACTCAGTGTAACCAATTATTCACCAAACATAAAAATTATTGTTAAGGAAAGTTACCGCCAAATTTCACACTGAGTATGGAGATATTAGTCCTTAATATTGTATTGTAATTTTTAGAGTTTTATCTAAAAATCAACAGGGATATATGTAATAGCTTATTTCCATAATTATTTAAGTATATAACGTAAAAAATGTATTTTAGTGTTGTCAGAAGTAAAAAATAATAATATGGCCACTGTGGTTATTTTATAAAGAACATTTCAAAATGTGAGAACTTCCCAGTAGATCAGCAAAGTTTCCAGGTGGCCTACCCTTGCATTAGACTGATTAGCACTATATCCAAAGCTGATGCTCCAAATCCTACCTCCGTGATGCAGTTGTTTGCAAGCTAGCTTAATTTGAAGAGATTTTTTAATTTAAATCCCAGGTAAGTCACTCGTGTATTTTAATTGTCTTGGTATATCAGCAGTCGTTCCTGTCTGGAATGTTCTGGAGCACTCGAGCACACAATGACTTTGGTACTAACTAGTATGTTGGCAGCAAACGAGGAAAAATTATTACATGCCTTAACATTCTATTAAAAATTCATTTTTTAAATTAGTTGCAACTGCAATTGCTTTTGATTCTTTTATACTATTAACACTAATAACTGGCTTAACAGTAACACATATGGTTTCCATTTGACAGTATTGCTTGAATAACGCATGGTTATACTGGTCGTTATGTCAGAGGCAACAATGTGTACATATGGCTATGGAAGGATGTGTGTACATGTGGTTATTGTATGAAAGGATAATAAGCAACAATTTCAAAGTGCTAAATATAGTGCAAACAAGCTACATATTACGAGAACACACTCACTCACCTCGCTGAATCGCCTACTTTTCGGACGGAGTTTGACTTGAGAAGCAAATGCATCTGCAATCTCTTCGGACTCAGCATCTGAACAAATCTTTGGATTTTCATGCACAACCCCTGAAACATTTCAATTATTATAAGAGGTTACCATACCAACTCTCAATCTACTTCAAAACACCTACTCAGAAACACACAGCTACAGAAATGGTATTAAAAAAGGTTTTAGTATCAACATAATGGCAATATGTTCATTAGTTGCCTACAATGGTAGAGATCTGAAAAAAGGGAATGTTCAAAAATCCCACTCTCCCTCCAAGAAATGAGAAATAATAAATATGGTAAGCACTGCCATAAAATAAGGTTTTATTCTGGACAACTTTGTTGAATTTACCATAAGAACAATGTTAGTCCAGTAGTTAGATACCGTACTCCAAGATAAACACTCTTATTCGTAAACCATGCACAATAATCATTAAAAAAATTTTTAACAAAAAGTTTTTATAAGTAAAGAAATAAGAATATATGAATATTTGGTACAGTGCTTTTTTTTTTTTAAGCAAAATAATCAATCAGCAAATATTTTAATAAAAGTTCATGTTCTACACAATATGGTCCAGAAGTACATGCTTGTAGTATGAAACTGTTTTGACTTAACATAATCCACTGGCAATGTTGTATATGGTGTCATGCATAGAGGGATTATATACGTCAGCCACACGGTCACCACTTCCAGACTATCAACATGGAACAGACCTGTAAAAGCCATAACTCTTGGCCAGCACTGTTCATCATATACCTACACACATCCTTTTAAGACTAAAAGCACTTTCTCTGACCATATTTTAATGTGTAATAAATACATATATAAATATGCAAATTAACTTCCATAAAAACACTGATTTGTTTGAAAACATAACCTAATCAAATTACATAATATTTGACATCATGACATTATTATTGGCAAAATGTGAGCCAATATTGTTTACATGAACTGAGTATAAAAATCAATTTACTGCAGCTGTAGTCAATGGTCTCCTATAATTAACAATTTAGCAATGAAAATATGTTAGAGAAGAATACAAGGTAATTGAACGACTGAAGCAAACCCAATGCAATTCATATTTGTTTGAGATTACAAGGATGATAATATTTTTGTAATGTATTTCACTGAAGATAAAAGTACACAAACTATTTATATGCAAATATCTTTAAATACCAACATCTCTCCCACAAGGCACACTCACAAACTTGTTGGGTTTATCTTTAACCAACAAAAGCCTTTAATGGCTGTCTCATCATTCACACTTATATTGTAAAATATAAACCCTGGATGATGAAAATAAAATGAAAATCTTGGTGATAACACTCTATTGGCAAAATTGTAGTGTGGACGGGAAGTTGATATAACATCTATTATGCTCATAAATTGTAGCACTTTAGTTTACCTGTATTTCAGGTTTGTTCGAGCCCTGCTTTATTGAGTAAATGTAATACATTCAAGACTTTTCATTCAGACAGTTTTTATAAATTTTATTCATTTCTCTTTAATTTTCAAATTATTCATAAGGTATTCTTTTCCCCCATCTGATTCATATACTTCAGCCAGTATTGAAGATATATCAACCACAAGATTTTAATTAATTACATGTACACTGTCATACAGTGTTGGTAGGTTACTGAAAAATAATGTTACAAGACAATACCCTCTCACACATATTTTAACCTCCATTTTCATTCAAACTCACACAATGTAGAATAAGGATGCATGTGTATTTTGGAACAGCCTGTATGCACACAAACACAGATGAAAAATACACTAGATAAACAAACACTGCAGGAATAAATCAAAATATGCACATCTAGGAAAAAACCTATATATACTTATATTTTCCAAAGTTAACACAGTAAAGTTATATTAACACTGAATTTTTCATTTGCAAAGTATGAATAAAAGCTTATTTCAAGACACATAAACACTACTTCTAGTGCGCTTATTTCCTGATACATTTTCTGAAATAACGGTACCGTGTCTTATTGCAATCAATATTCTGAATTTTACAGATCAAGAATGTTCACTACAACAAAATTCTCTTCAGAATATTCTATAAAATTACAACATAATACTAGTGTATCAGCAAAATGTAAAACTCAAAACAAATGCTTGCTAACTAATAAATTAATTAAGCTACTGCTTCGCCTTTAACCAAGGACTTGGCAAAGAGGCTAGATACCAGCCTGCTATTCACTTCAAAAAAACCAATAAACCTTTTAGTGAGCCGAAACCTTAAAGTCTTTCTGGCAATGAACAAAGAACATATTAATTATTCTGCAAGATTTAATTTGATTTATTTATAAGATGTAGCATATCTTTTCCATGATACACTACCAGCACATGCATGTTATAAAAATACGCTTATAGAAAAATATATTTGTAACTTCCGTCATTTCTCAGGACCACAATCTTAAAATGCAATATTAAAATGCACCTCGTAAAAGATTAATGACTTGCCAGGTAAAACATTATTTTAAGATAACATGGCTATTTTTTTTTACATAACTTGGCAAATTATAAGCCATTTTATTTGTATTTCTGCAACAGGAATACAGGAATATTTTAACTTTGACTAAAAACATTTATTTCTCGCAATCATTATTACCATGCCATAAAATGTTATTCACCAACTAACGTTTTATACTTTTACAGAAAATGCTTGGTTAATTCTTTTATCATTTTAAAATTGACTCTTTAATACTGCTGCCAAGAAAACAACCATTTGAATATTTAATCAGCAAACTTAAAATTACACAGACTAATTCTATCATGATATTCGGCAAAGAGAAACGTCTTGCTATCTGCTATCAGGGCATAAAATGAGCCCTTTTTTACTTTGACCAGAAGGGTCAGTATTTGTCATATTTCAATCAGAGTAATACCTAACATCATGTGTCGACACCTAGGAGCAGCAGCCATTCTCCCAGGTATTTATACAAACATTCAGACTGTTATCCCCCTCTTTGATGGGGGTAATTCAAAAGTCTTATCCACAAATAGGAACACAGGGAACATTCTCATTTATTCCATACTGTTCATAATATTGGTAGGAACACGATATCCGGAGCTCTGTAGTCACTGTCTCCAAGCGCCACACCAGCGCTGCCAAACAGCAACTAGGCTAACCAGCCCGGGTAGCATACACGAGTACTGGAGAGGCTCATATCGTGGGCAGTCGCTATGCCGGAGCTCACTGCGCTGTACTTCCGCGTCGGACGTAACCTTGCACCTAGCAAGGTCTCATCGCAGAATTTCTCTTATTAACACATTCAGTACTGGCCTCTGACTCTGTGAACCATATTGCAGGCCCGGTCATTTCTCTACATTTCACCAAGAATTGCCATTATTTTGTTGAAAAATCATATATTTTTTATTTGTCGCAAGAACAACATGAAACTTCAGGATACCTTAAAGCAATTCCTCACAGTGAAGGATTTGACCTGCTACAATTTTTACATCATTATATCTAGACTGCAACACAGCCATTTTCCAAAATGTTTTCAATGTATACATACCTGAATGAGAACAATGTGGTTTTTATCAAATAAATATTTATTCCAAGCTTTTGAATAGGTAATACAAATAGGTATTTGATTAAACAGTAAATACAGTACCAATAATAATTTTTGAGAGTGTGGTATTTTGTGAAGCAGTTTCCGTTGTGTATAGACTGTTCACGGTAAAGTGAGCATTTTTGAAAGCCCTCTCATTTGGAATAATGGTCAATATAAAGTGATTTATTTTAGCCTTCAACTTAAAGTTCTGAGTGCAGAGGAATATAAACATACTGTTTATTACTTACAAGGCAATATTTATTTAGAAATGTGGTTCAAGAATAACAACATAGCTGAAAGAAAAAAGTGACTAGGGCTTGAAAAGTGCTCACTTTACGGTGAACAGCCTATAGTCACATCGCAGCAGCACACAGGTGTCTTATCTTCTCTCTTCTCTCTGCTTATTCTTCAGACGACTGACTCTGCAGTGGCAAGTAGGGTTATTGTTTTTCTCAGTAGATGTGGGCACTCTTCATGTCTTCAGACTAGGTCCTCATGTGGAGTTCTGTTGGATGGCACGCGTCCTACATCCTCTACCAGTGCTTCTAGTTCCCCTCAACTTGCTGCTATAAGTGCCCTTGCAACATCCAAAATATACTCTCGCAACTTCTTCTTACTCTCTTGGTTCAGTGTCTTGAAGATTAAGTCATTTAGAAGATCCATCATAAAATGTATAAAGATCTTCTTAGTCCATTTTGCTGTTTGCCTGATGAAAGGATAGTGTATAGCAAGTACTGATCACTTCTGTCCATGCCACACACACATATACTTATTATATTCTGCAATGCAAGCAGGCTTTAGTACTTCTGTTCCAGCTCTTGCTACCCCCATGCTGTCAGAGTGAATTGTGGACATCATATTTACCTCTCTCTTATCTTTCCACACCACCACCCAATCAGAGCGACTTCCTTTCGCCTTTCTTCATGTTTATGTCACTTGGTAGACACATGTTCTTCCTAATATACCAACACAGCTGAGTAATTGTTGTATTCAGTAGGACACCAGTGCCTGCATACACAATAATGTTATGTATATATCTTGTACTTGCCTCTGATACCACATGCACTAAAAACCTACACTTCATAAGTTCTGAACTTGAGACGTCGCTATAGAATCATTGCTTCATATAATGACAGATTTTGGGCAGGTGTGTGTGAATTCTGTGCAGATTCTACGAACATATCAATTAGTCTCCTTGCTTTGTGCAGTCTGTCATCACCTTACTGAGATACATTGTTGTTGAAATCCAAGTATGTAATAATATCACTAAATCTATTCCTGCTCATAGTTTTTGCAAAATCCTTAGGCCTAAATATTTTTGTTTCTTTGATAGTCACTTGTTTTTACTTTTAAAGTTTTGGGAGATGTTTTCTGTTTTCAGTTTTGTGTTACATATCTGTTAGTTTCATTTACTAAGTTTTGCAACTACTCATCTGTCATAGCAGCCTGCATCATGTCTGATGGAGCGTCCACTTCCTGCATTTACCTCAAAATTATCTGTTTGTGGAGCTGCATCACGTAAAACTGGCACAAATTGTGGTGTAACTGTTACTATATTGTTAGAAATTTCTTCCAAATTTGCTGCTCTGAATGCACTACGTTCAGAATTTTTCTCTTCTTCCTAGACCAACGCAAATGATCAACACTTCACTTGCATCACTACTCGATTCTTTACTGTCACTTTCACACTCATATTCACTGCCTGACTTAACATCTGTTTCGTGTATTAGTACTTCACCATCAGAAAGATGAGGATCACTTGTGCTTGGCCGAATTACAGTAATGTGTAACTTCTCACATTCCTGCTTGCTAAATCACTGTCACTATTGTTCAAACTGTCATATTTCACTGTCACTATTTCTGCAAGCATACTCCTCTTCAGAATATTTGTTTGCCACAATTTCACTTTGTTCATCTCCCTCTTGTGTAAGTTTCATATTTCTCCTATGTGCAGCCATCTTACGACAATAGTATAAGTATCTTATCTCAAAATTTGCAGTACTCAAATCCGTGTTCAAAAACAATATTACGTATAAACAAAATTATTTCTGTGTACCTTTGAATGTATACAAACAAATACTTTAATGTTTAGTTGTATCTAGTGAGTATAAATTAAACTATTACAAATTATGTGGGACCATGTTCCATATAGAGTTTTACCGATTGCAGTCTGTAGAGAGAGTCAAATGTTCGAGTATTGACAATGTCAGGGTTGAATGTGTTAAGGTAGGGAAATATCGTCCAACATATGTAATATATAGACTTTTGTAGCACCACACACAGATTGCAGAGAATTTCCATGAAAAACTGTGCTATTGCTGGACATTACAGTGCAATTAACACAGCCAGACTGGGCTAGAAGGCACCATTAGATTGGGTAATTGAGTTCGGAAGACAAAAATTTCCACTTTTTGAAATGCCTGTTTCACTCTTTTCACACTCTCAAAGTTTATCAGACTGATTCAAATACAGTTGGTCAATGAAGACTGAGTGATCATAACATGAGCTAAATGTTACTAGCACTGTGCTGAATTTATTTTGTTAGACCAACTACAATGGGTAACCGGATAGTGTGAATAAAAAGGGGACAAGATATATTAGTTCCTCAATTCTATAACTCACCAACTCATTACGCCCTACATAATATACAGCAGTCACTCACATGGTTATATCTACAGTATCAAAACTATTTTAAAAAACTAAGTGGTACCATAAGCTTACAATAAACCCAGCACATTCATAAAATAGCAGTATAATAAAAATGGTAAATTGTCATTTACTCAACATACCTCTTCAATTTATCATTATGCAATGTAGGATTATTACAAAGCTTTCCATTGGTTAAAATCACTAATCCCTAGGTTTTCCTTATGTCTTAGGAAAGACTCAGTTGTTAGTCTTTTAATTAATGTGTCTGAATGTAGCTGACAGCAGTAACATTATTTTGGTACAGATCCTTTATAAACTGAATATTTTACATCAATGTGTTTTAAATGTTTCTGTTCCCAGTTATCCGTCCAAAGTACAGATACATGACAGATTGTTCTCAAATATAGTCACTGGCTTATTAAGCTCTACATACAGCTTCTTTAAAAATTGCATTAACCAGAGGAGTTATAAGGTAGCTGAAGAAAAACACAACAAATTATTATTCAGTTGTGGATAATGAAACTGTTGTTTCATAGTCACCCAACAAATGACATCCCTGTGCATTTAAAACAAATAGCCTGTCATAGAATACCTATAAGACCAGTTTGCAAAATCTGTGTCGTCATCCCCAAGCAATGGTTCATTACTGTATCCCTTTAACCATAATCCTAAACTTAAAGCTCTTTTCAAGTACATTGTACATCAGAAGCATTTGAGTAAGAGGTGCAGAACACCGCAACACAATGTACAGTAAGAATGCAACCATCCATGTACTGCACTGTTGGTGATCACTCACTCTGCATTCTCCTCAACACTCAACGCTTCACAATCTAAATAAATAAATTACAAAAACAGCTTTAGGGTACATTTTTGAGCTATCCTACTGAATGATTGTACCAGGTGGTGTTTACTAAAGTGACGGTACACGCAGTAGCCTAGCATCGACTGTAATGAGCGTATGACAATGATATTTGGTTGATAAGCTGTACCATTGCGATTTGTAACAATTTATATTTTTGGAAATTATTTCAATTTTCTATATTTAAGTAGTTTATTTAATATTTAGAAGATTGTGGCAATAATTTGTTTGCATTTTATTTATGTTCGTTTTTCCAAATTTATTATTTTATTTGAGTAATTTCATCAGTAGTAACAGCCATCATAGGATGACAGCACAACTCTTTTCATGGAGTTAGTAAGCTAGATATGTAGTAGATGTATTGCGCCACCTGATAAAATAAAGAAAGGACAGGAGGTCACATTTGGCTGACATGACCGGCCATATGAATGAAATACTTTGATTTCTAGTTTGCGGGCTAATTTTAGACATTACCGCACCACATGAGGCCACGAGTGGACCACATTCACTTGATGAAACATTATGTGTGTGTGTGTATATATATATATATATATATATATATATATGGGAAGAACAACCTCTGTCACAGTTCATTCGTCAGTCATCAGTCGAACAGTCTTTAGCGAGTGATCATTTAACTTGCACCGACAAGCACCTTCAACTACAACCTTCTGTTTTCATTTCGGAGATTTTTTTTTAAATCTATCAAATTTATTTTCCGTTAGTGCGAGGTGTAGATAAGGCGCAAGGAGAGAAAAGTAGTGATTCTTTCGCATCTTCGTAATTAATGATTCTCGAAGTGTGAAGTTTTGTTTTCTGAAGGCTGCCAATCTGTCTCTCGAGTTTTTTGTGTGTGTGCCACAAGAATAAATTTTTTTGTTGCAGACACTGTAGAAGAGACTGCAATAAACCGTCAGTGAACATTTACCATCATCTTTTATTTACTTTCTTTTGGCATTCCTGTTATAAATTAACCTTTTAATTTAATTCAGAATCTCATGCTTTCATCTTACCTAGATTTGAGCTAATGTTTACTGCGAACTCCAGCTGAGTTTCATGCAGCGAACATTACAAAGCTAATAAGGGAACGCGGAAGCAATTTACGCTAGAAAGAAAATTATTTACCAGACATTGACAATGTGCTACATTTGTAAAATTGTGTGATCAATGGTTGCTTTCAATAGTTCTGCTAGAATCAGAGTGACATGTCGCCATATGGATTGAGGACAGGGGACTGTGCAGGCTATGGAATTGGAGATATTCTGGAGGCAATGCGCTCATATGTTGTCATCCAACATTGTCCCTTTGCTGGTGTAAGATCACCACGGGCAGTGTGTGCACAAGTCTTATGCATGTTATGCAAGCAGTGCATGTGTTTTGTGTATGCTGAAGCCCTAAGGGCCCTTGAGGGATGTGAAGGGTTGTGTTACGAACACCTAAGTAATTTTTGTATAATCAGTTTTCTTTGTACTCTAGTACACATTTTGTGATTTAAAGGGTTGTGTTAATTTTTAAAAAAAATTTTTATAATCATTTCGCCAGTGTACTCTTGTGCACGTTTCATGAATTTCAGTTACATGCGATTTTTACCCTAGCTCATATTATACCAGTGCTTTTGTGATTCACGGGGCCATCACTTCCGGTTACGTGAATGCACTCCGCATCTGCTGGCCATTGGGTAGTCTCTTCTCTGAGCTCATGTCGAACGGGCGTGTGCCTCGTGGCCTGCGGAGGCTTCAACTGATCCAATCAATCTATTTGCTTATATTTTCTGAAATCTTTTTTGTTTTGCCCCTGCAGCTGGCTTTCGGCCCATCTGCTTGGGGGGGGGGGGGAGGGGGAGATCTAATAATCGTTACCACAATGCCTTTTGCCATTTGTAAACTAGTATTTTGTACTCAAGCTGAATCAGGCAGGGCCTCACCGTAATTTTTTGCAGCCACTTCGCTAATTAGCAGTATAACTTGTTTGGGTTGATTTTCTGTGCCGCCTTGAGTGAAGTCATGTGACTTTTTTGATTATTATAGACCGGATGGCACCCGATTCTGATGAGCAAGCCATCAACTCCTTTTGTGTAGACTAGTACTCCTCCTGTTATGTAATATTGTAAGGCTTGTTCTGCGAACAACAGCAGAACAGAAGAGTATGTATATGTATGTTCTGGCATCAGATAAGTAGCCCCATTATGATATCATGTTCTGTAAGAGTATCTGCCTACCGCGTGGCAGTGCGCCTATTCATGGCCTGGTGCCCTGGGCATTTAACAAATTACCATTTTCACTTATAACAAGTTGATGCCGGTAACACTGTGAAGGTTGTACGAAGTAAACATTGCACTTGGCGACTAATATGCGGTGCTGCGCATCTTGCACAAACACAGTGGTCTCAACAGAGTTACATTCTTGCAGGGCAGCAATCACATGCTGATCATGGATGTCTTGGGGAACTTGCAAGACATATTGATACACCATAAGTCCATGGGGTGTAATCCTCTCAAACAAACATGGACCAATGTGCTTGTGAATCCATACCACGCAGTCACATACACAGAGTGTGATGGCTGTTCATGCACAGCATGCGGATGAGAGGTCATGCGACCCGCACATTTTGAATCAGATGCCATCTGCCTATGTTTATGGCATTTCATTGTAACTTCTGCATAATTGCTAAATGCAATTTTAACAGCTTTATTATTATGTATGTATTTAAGGGTAATTTTTGTGTTTGAATATTTTACGGCAACATCATGTATAACCACGTGGCCGACTGAAGCCAAGTCTTTGTATACGACATCATTGCGTTTTAAGAGCTTATTTATATAACATTGTATGTGAAAACATTTATTTCAGGGTTCTGTGTATTTTTCATTCAGGGTTTAATGTATTTTCACGTAAATTTATGCTTTTTGTACTTGACCACGCGGTCACAGTAATGTTTCATTTTACCGCCATCAGGCATGTTACAAGCCTGTAACAACACTAATCGTAAAAGAGAACCATTTGCCTAACACGAATAATATTTCACCTGAATTTAGTTTGCCGTTTCTATGCAGAAATAATGCACTTTCACCTGCACCACGTGGTCCGCTACGAACTTCATCCAGCGGCATCCGCACCACTTTAGCTTGTTTTCACACGTGTGTGTTTATTATGAATATTCATCTCGTGTCCCATCTTATTTCATGTATCATTCAAGGGTCTATGTAATTGTGTAATTAGTGTACGGTGCAATTATTCCCGTTCTAACCGGCTCTATGTATAGGCCGTCACCACACTAACCACGTGCTGGAGGGTGAGCCCCGACAAGTTTGTGTTAGTGATGCAGAGTAATCACACGTGTTAATATGTATTAAGGGTATTCATTTGTAATTCACCGTGTCCTGTATTCAGGGAAAAACTATCAGTCCACTCTAGCAGCTGTCGGCCCTCTTCCCTTGTGAAGGCTGTGCTTTCACGCACCTCGGTGAGATCATCCATTTAGGCGTGCGTTAGGTTAATTACGGGCTGGGGAGAACCCAAGTGGAACTTACTAGTCATGACTGAGATAACCATTTCATTGGCACGTTGATGTGTATAAATAATATAAATAAAAACAAGTCTACATTGAACAGAATATTTTATTCAGTAGTGACAGTGTCCTAGCCACATATGTTTATCAATTGTTTATTTCAATGATTTTATTAAAAGTTTAATATTGCCAACGTGTTTGTAAGTACGCACGGGTGACACGGACACACAGAACCCACAATATCCCTGAGAACCCTGAGTCTCAACAATGTAGTGATTGGGAATCACCGCTGGCTCCCAAATTACCAGTAAGAATTTGTGTCATCATTCCTCTGGTGTCTCACCCGACGGCGTCAAGGAACAGAACAAACATTAAAAAAATTTGAGCATAAACTATCAATGAAAACTTAAACTTAATTGCCATCCCACCAACATATGCAGCAACCACGCATCACTCTCATTGTGTGTTTCACCAAGTACAGCAGTTGCGAGGTATTTATCTTCCAGGAACTACACAATGGTGTTGGAAGGTTGAAAATGGTTGCTTTAGCCTTGATCCAACACTTAAGTAAGCAGCACATCAACACATTTTACACCTAATTAAGTGCAATTGCATGTGAAGATTTAAAAAAATTGTGAGTGCTGCATTAGTGGTTTACCGTGCTCCAAAGTGTGTAGTTATCACAGTGTATGTGATTACATCGTAAGTGAAACAACAAAGGAGTACGAGGATATACAGTACAACAAAATCTGGTGTAGCACCAGATAGAAGAATTAAGGGCGCTAGTGTAGCAAGTACGACAAACTCTTGTGTAGACCCAGATGGAAGTGGAAAGAATGCTAGTGTGGCACGTATGGTAAACTCTTGTGTAGACCCAGATCGAAGTGGTAAGAGTGCTAATATAGCAAGTATGACAAACTCTTGTGTAGACCCAGATGGAAGTGGTAAGAGTGCTAGTGTAGTAAGTATGACAAA
>CM057009.1:322941585-323051977 GCA_029891345.1 Dryococelus australis
ACAAACTCTTGTGTCGCCCAAAAGGAAGTTGTAAGGGCACTAGTGTAGCAAGTACGATAAACTCTTGTGTCTCCCAAATGGAAGTGGTAAGAGCGCTAGTGTGGCAAGTATGGAAAACTCTTGTGTAGACCCAGATGGAAGTGCTAAGAGTGCTAGTGTAATAAGTATGACCAACTCTTGTGTAGACCCAGATGGAATGTGTAAGAGCGCTAGTGTAGGAAGTATGACCAACTCTCGTGTCGCCCGAGATAGAAGTGGTAAGAATGCTACTGTAGTAAGTATGACCAACTCTTGTGTAGATACAGATGGAAGTGGTAAGTGCGCTAGTGTAGCAAGTATGGCAAACTTTTGTGTAGACCCAGATGGAAGTGGTAAGGGCATTAGTATAGCAAGTATGGAAAACTCTTGTGTAAGCCAATATGGAAATGGTACGGGCGCTAGTGTAGCAAGAACGACAAACTCTTGTTTAGACCCAGATGGAAGTGGTAAGAGTGCTAGTGTAGCAAGTATGACAAACTCTTGTGTAGACCCAGATGGAAGTGGTAAGAGCGCTAGTGTAGCAAGTATGGCAAACTCTTGTGTGGACCCAGATAGAAGTGGAAAGAGCGCTAGTGTAGCAAGTATGGCAAACTCTTGTGTAGGCCCAGATGGAATTGGTAAGAATGCTAGTGTAGTAAGTATGACAAACACTTGTGTAGACCCAGATGGGAGTGGTAATAGCGCTACTGTAGCAAGTATGACAAACTCTTGTGTAGTCCCAGATGGAAGGGGTAAGGGCGTTAGTGTAGCAAGTATGACAAACTCTTGTGTAGTCCCAGATGGAAGTGGTAAGGGCGTTAGTGGAGCAAGTAGGACAAACTCTTGTTTAGCACCAAATGGAAGTGGTAAGGGCGCTAGTGTAGCAAGTACAATAAACTGTTGTGTAGAACCAGAAGGAATTGGAAAGAGTGCTAGTGTAAGGTATGACAAAATCTTGTGTAGCCCCAGATGGAATTGGTAAGGGCGCTAGTGTAGTAAGTACGACAAACTCTTGTGTAGACCCAGATGGAAGTGGTAAGAATGCTAGTGAAGCAAGTATGACAAACTCTTGTGTAGGCCCAGATGGAAGTAGTAAGAGTGCTAGATTAGTAAGTATGACAAACTCTTGTGTAGACCCAAATGGAAGTTATAAGAATGCTAGTGTAGCAAGTATGACAAACTCTTGTGTAGGCCCAAATGGAGGTGGTAAGAGCGCTAGTATAGCAATTATGACAAACACTTTTTAGCCCCAGATGGAAGTGGTAAGGGCGCTAATGTAGGAAGTATGGCAAACTCTTGTGTAACCCAAGATGGAAATGGTAAGGGCGCTAGTGTAGTAAGTACGACAAACTCTTGTGTAGACCCAGATGGAAGTAGTAAGATCTCTAGTGTAGCAAGTACATCAAACTGTTGTGTAGACCCAGATGGAAGTGGTAAGAGCGCTAGTGTGGCAGGTATGACAAAATCTTGTGTAGCCCCAGATGGATGTGCTAAGAGTGCTAGTGTAGCAAGTACGACAAACTCTTGTGTCGCCCAAAAGGAAGTGGTAAGGGCACTAGTGTAGCAAGTACGATAAACTCTTGTGTCGTCCCAGATGGAAGTGGTAAGAATGCTAGTGAAGTAAGTATGACAAATTCTTGTGTAGACCCAGATGGATGAGGTAAGAGCACTAGTGTGACAAGTATGGCAAACTCATGTGTAGGCCCAGATGGCAGTCGTAAGAATGCTAGTGTATTAAGTATGACAAACTCTTGTGTAAACCCAGATGGATGAGGTAAGAGCGCTAGTGTGACAAGTATGACAAACTCTTGTGTAGGCCAAGATGGCAGTCGTAAGAATGCTAGTGTATTAAGTATGACAAACTCTTGTGTAGACTCAGATGGAAGTTGTTAGAATCCTAGTGAAGCAAGTATGGCAAACTCTTGTGTAGCCCCAGATGGAAGTGGTAAGAGCGCTAGTGTAGAGAGTATGGCAAACTCTTGTGTCACCCAAAAGGAATGGTAAGGGCACTAGTGTAGCAAGTACGATAAACTCTTGTGTCGCCCCAGATGCAAATGGTAAAAGCGCTAGTGTAGGAAGTATGGCAAATTCTTGTGTCGACCCATATGCAAATGGTAAGAGCGCTAGCGTAGCAAGAACGACAAACTATTGTGTAGGCCCAGATAGAAGTGAAAGGAGCGCTAGTGTTGTAAGTATGGCAAACTCTTGTGTAGACCCAGATGGAAGTGGTAAGAGCGCTAGTGTAGTAACTATGACAAACTCTTGTGTAGACAAAGATGAAAGTGGTAAGTGCGCTAGTGTTACAAGTATGGCAAACTCTTGTGTAGGCCCAGATGGAAGTCGTAAGAATGCTAGTGAAGTAAGTATGACAAACTCTTGTGTCGACCCAGTTGGAAGGTTAAGAGCGCAAGTGTGACAAGTATGGCAAACTCTTGTGTAGACCCAGATGGAAGTGGTAAGAGCGCTAGTGTAGCAAGTACGATAAACTCTTGTGTAGACCCAGATGGAAATGGTAAGAGCGCTAGTGTTGCAAGTATGGCAAACTCTTGTGTCGCCCCATATGCAAATGGTAAGAGTGCTAGTGTAATAAGTATGACCAACTCTTTTCTACACAAAGATGGAAGTTGCAAGAGTGCAAGTGTAGCAAGTATGGCAAACTCTTGTGAAGAGCCAGATGGAAGTGGTAAGAGCGCTAATGTAGAGAGTATGGCAAACTCTTGTTTCACCCAAAAGGTAGTGGTAAGGGCACTAGTGTAGCAAGTACGATAAACTCTTGTGTCGCCCCAGATGGAAGTGATAAGTGAGCTAGTGTGGCAAGTATGGCAAACTCTTGTGTAGAGCCAGATGGAAGTGGTAAGAGCGCTAGTGTAGAGAGTATGGCAAACTCTTGTGTCACCCAAAAGGAAGTGGTAAGGGCACTAGTGTAGCAGGTACGATAATCTCTTGTGTCGCCCCAGATGCAAATGGTAAAAGCGCTAGTGTAGCAAGTATGGCAAACTCTTGTGTAGTCCCAGATGGAAGTAGTAAGATCGCTAGTGTAGCAAGTACATCAAACTGTTGTGTAGACCCAGATGGAAGTGGAAAGAGTGCTAGTGTAGCAAGTACGATAAACTCTTGTGAAGACCCAGATAGAAGTGGTAAAAGCGTTGTGTGGCAAGTATGGCAAACTCTTGTGTAGACCCAGATGGAAGGCTAAGAGTGCTAGTATAATAGTATGACCAACTCTTGTGTAGACACAGATGGAATGTGTAAGAGCGCTAGTGTAGTAAGTATAACAAACTCCTGTGTAGACCCAGATGGAAGTGGTAAGAATGATAGTGTAGCACGTATGACAAACCTTGTTTAGCCCCAGATGGAAGTGGTAAGAATGCTAGTTAAGTAAGTATGACAAACTCTTGTGTGACCCAGATGGACAGGTAAGAGCGCTTGTGAAAAAGTACGACAAACTCTTGTGTCACAAAAAGGAAGTGGAAGGGCACTAGTGTAGCAAGTACGATAAACCATTGTGTAGCCCAGATGGAAGTTGCAAGAGGCTAGTGTAGCAAGTATAACAAACTCTTGTGTAGACCCAGATGGAAGTGGTAGGTGCGCTAGTGTTGTAAGTATGGCAAACTCTTGTGTAGACCCAGATGGAGTGGTAAGAGCGCTAGTGAGCAAGTACGATATCCTCTTGTGTAGACCCAGATGGAAATGGTAAGAATGATAGTGTAGCACAATAAAAAACTCTTGTGTAGTCCCAGATGGAAGTTTAAAGAGTGCTAGTGTAGCAAGTATGGCATACTCTTGTGTAGACCCAAATGGAAGTGGTAAGAGTGCTAGTGTTGCAGTATGGCAAACTCTTGGTAGACCCAGATGGAAGTGGTAAGAGCGCTAGTGTAGAGAGTATGGCAAACTCTTGTGTAGACCCAGATGGAAGTTGCAAGAGTGCTAGTGTAGCAAGTATGGCAAACTCTTGTGTAGTCCCAGATGGAAGTGGTAAGAGCGCTAGTGTAGAGAGTATGGCAACTCTTGTGTCACCCAAAGAAGTGTAAGGGCACTAGTGTAGAAGTACGATAAACTCTTGTGTCGCCCCAGATGCAAATGGTAAAAGCGCTAGTGTAGCAAGTATGGCAAACTCTTGTTAGTCCCAGATGGAAGTAGTAAGATCGCTAGTGTAGCAAGTACAGAAAACTGTTGTGTAGTCCCAGATGGAAGTGGTAAGAGCGCTAGTGTGGCAGTATGACAAAATCTTGTGTAGCCCCAGATGGAAGTGCTAAGAGTGCTAGTGTAGCAAGTACGACAAACTCTTGTGTCGCGCAAAAGGAAGTGGTAAGGGCACTAGTGTAGCTAGTACGATAAACTCTTGTGTCATCTAAGATGGAAGTGGTAAGAGTGCTAGTGTAGTAAGTATGACCAACTCTAGTGTAGACCCAGATGGAAGTGGTAAGAGTGCTAGTGTAGCAAGTACAACAAACTCTTGTGTAGGCCCAAATGGAGGTGGTAAGAGCGCTAGTATAGCAAGTAGACAAACTCTTTTGTAGCCCCAGATGGAAGTAGTAAGGGCGCTAATGTAGGAAGTATGGCAAACTCTTGTGTAGCCCAAGAAGGAAGTAGTAAGGGCGCTAGTGTAGCAAGTATGGAAAACTCTTGTGTAGACCCAGATGGAAATTGGAAGAGTGCTAGTGTTGCAAGTATGGCAAACTCTTGTGTAGACCCAGATGGAAGTGGTAAGAGCGGTAGTGTAGTAAGTATGACAAACTCTTGTGTAGACCCAGATGGAAGTTGTAAGTGCGCTAGTGTGACAAGTATGGCAAACTCTTGTGTAGGCCCAGATGGACGTCGTAAGAATGCTAGTGTATTAAGTATGACAAACTCTTGTGTAGACTCAGATGGAAGTTGTTAGAATCCTAGTGAAGCAAGTATGGGAAACTCTTGTGATGCCCCAGATGGAAGTAGTAAGAGTGCTAGTGTAGTAAGTATGACCAACTCTAGTGTAGACCCAGATGGAAGTGGTAAGAGTGCTAGTGTAGCAACAATGGCAAACTCTTGTGTAGGCCCAGATGGAATTGGTAAGAATGCTAGTGTAGTAAGTATGACAAACTCTTGTGTAGACCCAATGGAAGTGGTAAGAGCGCTAGTGTAGTAAGTACAACAATCTCTTGTGTAGGCCCAAATGGAGGTGGTAAGAGCGCATAGTTAGCAAGTATACAAACTCTTTTAGCCCCAGATGGAAGTGGTAAGGGCGCTAGTGTAGGAAGTATGGCAAACTCTTGTGTAGCACAAGATGGAAATGGTAAGAGGCGCTAGTGTAGTAAGTACGACAAACTCTTGTGAAGACCCAGATGAAGTGGTAAGAGTGCTAGTGAAGCAAGTATGACAAACTCTTTGTGTCCCAGATGGAAGTGGTAAGAGCGCTAGTGTAGAGAGTATGGCAAACTCTTGTGTGACCCAGATAGAATGGTAAGACGCTAGTGTACAATATGCAAACTCTGTGTAGGCCCAGATGGAATTGGTAAGAAGCTAGTGTAGTAAGTATGACAAACTTGTGTGACCCAGATAGAAGTGGTAAGGCGCTAATGTAGGAAGTATGGCAAACTCTTGTGTCGCCCGAGATAGAAGTGGTAAGAATGCTAGTGTAGTAAGTATGATAAACTTTTGTGTCGTCCCAAATGGAAGTGGTAAGAGCGCTAGTGATTCAAACTCTTGTGTAGACCCAGATGGAAGTGCTAAGAGTGCTAGTGTAATAAGTATGACCAACTCATGTGTAGACCCAGATGGAATGTGGAAGAGCGCTAGTGTAGTAAGTATGACCAACTCTTGTGTCGCCCGAGATAAAAGTGGTAAGAATGCTAGTGTAGTAAGTATGACCAACTCTTGTGTAGACGACCAACTCTTGTGTAGACCCAGATGGAAGTGGTAAGAGTGCTAGTGTAATAAGTATGACCAACTCTTGTGTAGACCCAGATGGAATGTGTAAGAGCGCTAGTGTAGTAAGTATGACAAACTCTTGTGTAGACCCAGATGGAAGTGATAAGAGCGATAGTGTAGCAAGTATGGCAAACTCTTGTGTAGACCCAGATGGAAGTTGCAAGAGTGCTAGTGTAGCAAGTATGGCAAACTCATGTGTAGACCCAGATGGAAGTGGTAAGAGCGCTAGTGTAACAAGTATGACAAACTCTGTAGTACACCCAGATGGAAGTGGTAAGAGCGCTAGTGTAGAGAGTATGGCAAACTCTTGTGTCACCCAAAAGGAAGTGGTAAGGGCACTAGTGTAGCAAGTACGATAAACTCTTGTGTCGCCCCAGATGCAAATGGTAAAAGCGCTAGTGAAGCAAGTATGGCAAACTCTTGTGTAGCCCCAGATGGAAGTAGTAAGGGCGCTAGTGTAGCAAGTACATCAAACTGTTGTATAGACCCAGATGGAAGTGGTAAGAGCGCTAGTGTGGCAGGTATGACAAAATCTTGTGTAGCCCCAGATGGAAGTGGTAAGAGTGCTAGTTTAGCAAGTACGATAAACACTTGTGTCGCCCCAGATAGAAGTGGTAAGAGCGTTAGTGTGGCAAGTATGGCAAACTCTTGTGTAGACCCAGATGGAAGTGCTAGGAGTGCTAGTGTAATAAGTATGACCAACTCTTTTCTACACCAAGATGGAAGTTGCAAGAGTGCTAGTGTAGCAAGTATGGCAAACTCTTGTGTAGAGCCAGATGGAAGTGGTAATAGCGCTAATTTAGAGAGTATGGCAAACTCTTGTGTCACCCAAAAGGTAGTGGTAAGGGCACTAGTGTAGCAAGTACGATAAACTCTTGTGTCGCCCCAGATGGAAGTGATAAGTGAGCTAGTGTGACAAGTATGGCAAACTCTTGTGTAGACCCAGATGGAAGTGCTAAGAGTGCTAGTGTAATAAGTATGACCAACTCTTGTGTTGACCCAGATGGAATGTGTAAGAGCGCTAGTGTAGTTAGTATGACAAACTCTTGTGTAGACCCAGATGGAAGTGGTAAGAGCGCTAGTGTAGCAAGTATGGCAAACTCTTGTGTAGACCCAGATGGAAGTTGCAAGAGTGCTAGTGTAGCAAGTATGGCAAACTCTTGTGTAGACCCAGATGGAAGTGGAAAGAGCGCTAGTGTACAGAGTATGGCAAACTCTTGTGTCACCCAAAAGGAAGTGGTAAGGGCACTAGTGTAGGAAGTACGATAAACTCTTGTGTCGCCCCAGATGCAAATGGTAAAAGCGCTAGTGTAGCAAGTATGGCAAACTCTTGTGTAGTCCCAGATGGAAGTGGTAAGGGCATTAGTGCAGCAAGTACGACAAACTCTTGTGTCGCCCCAGATGGAAGTGGTAAGGGCGCTAGTGTAGCAAGTAAAACAAATTGTTGTGTAGACCCAGATGGAAATGGTAAGAGCGCTGGTGTAGCAAGTATAGCAAACTCTTGTGTAGACCCAGATGGAAGTTGGAAGAGTGCTACTGTAGCAAGTATGACAAACTCTTGTGTAGACCCAGATGGAAGTGGTAAGAGCAAGGTTACCTCGTAAAAACGTGGGAAGGGTATCAGTAGAGAGACGGGCCGGCCCTCCCCGTACACTTAATTCAAAATGTGAGAGACAGTTAGTGCCAACCAGGAAAGAGGCATGGTTTACTTTAAGACAAAAGCACAGTATTTACATTATTGTTGAATATTATTTACAGGAACTATTTTATATATTGATTAATAACTATAAATATGCAAGAATTCTATAAACATACCTTAAATCAGTTCTTTGACTTCAGAAACGTTTTCATCATATGTGAGTTTGGCTGCTGCTACTGCTTTTGTGATTACCTAGTAGGTTCACAAATACTTTAGGAATCTCCTCCTCCATCAGTCCGTCATTTACTCAAGAATTGTTTTCTAACTTTTTTTTTACTTGATCGCACAGTTTTTTCCAGTCCGCTGGTGAAACACTGTCTATTGCTGAATGAGTCAACTACAAAATGTCCGAGTTCGCAACGTTTACATTTTTGTTAGCAACACTGTATTTTACCATGCTCCAGATGTAGGCCTACTCTATTTGGTTTAAGTCAAAATGGTATGGTAATAATCAGATAACTGTGTGTCCTTGGGATGTAAATAGTCAATTGACTGTATAAATTGGAGCTTGCTGATGAAACCAAACCTTTATCAGAAGCTCGGTTTTTCTCTCATCGGCAGAATAAAAAACAATGTTATTTATCAACCAATTTTTCATTGTGGTAATAGCAGAAGACATAGTTGGAGGTTTGTTCTCACACACACTCTGATATGGAGCATTATCAAGAACAATAATGCTAGGAGATGGATTGTAGGCTAGCAGTTGCGTTTCACACCATTTCATTAAATTTGTTACTATTCACTTCAGTATGATAATCTCCCCTTTTAGTCTTGGCCTTAGAAATTAACTTGGCTCTTTCCATGAAGCCATTTTCACTATCTGCGAGTAGTATAAAAAAGGTGGTTCTAACTCACTAGGCTCCAGGCTCGGGACCCCATATCCAGCAAATTAAGGTGCCTTTGCACAAACAATTCTGAATATCTTCCCCTTTCCTCGTGAAATATTCCATAACATTTTGGCAGCCACAAAAAAATATTTTTTCCCCCGATTTTCGATGAGATCTATTACGATTTGCACATACAACCATACGGCCATGTTAGCAGCAAGCAGTGCCGGCGGCTACGAACATCTCGAACGATCATGCATGCACATACACCACCTCCTACAGCAGTCTGTCAGTGCCAAAAATAAATGCTACCAGTCGCCGGTGGCCATGCTGGCAGCCAGCAGGGACTGAAGTTTGCATATCCTATTACTACAAGTAAAGCATAAGACCACAATGGCCATTATGGCAGCCAGCGAATGTTCGAGTATACTGCCTCCCTAAAGGTCTGTTAAGACATTATAAATAAATGCTTCGCACACACTATGTCGCCAGCAGCCCGGTTGTGACTGACCACCGAAATGGCACCCACTCACCGTTGTCCTTGGCTTCCAACCGTGATGAAACCCCAGCCAGCACTCGCCTTTCTCGAGGGTCCTCACGACGAAGCCTCGCCACCAGCATGGCGGCCATCTTGACCTCACAGGATGCAACCAGACCAGAATAATAATGATCCACCCAGCCTAGGCAAGAGGTCGAGAATGTGATATATAGCCCCGCCCACTCGGAATACTAATAAGGAGAGATAAATTCCAGCGCCAGTATGGCCACACACGATGAAACCCGAACAGAATAATAATAACGACCCACCCAAACAGGAGGTCGAGAACATGCTAAATAGCCCTGCTGGTATGGATTACTAACACACGATATGGCCGACCAAAATAATAATTACCCAGAAGCCAGCAGGGAGAAACAAGATGTATAGCCCTGCCCGATCAGAATAACAATTAAAGGGAGGCATGCAGGAGGTCACAAAAAATGTGGTTCACACACACACCAGACCACCTGCCTCTCTCCCTTCATGCACAGCGTAATAGCCAGGAGTACACTCAGAGGTAACAAAGGATTGACACACACACACAGTTAAGAGCAATGTTACTTATTCAAAACAATACATCAGCAAGAAGCGGTAGACACATTACACCATCCTAAGCGACTATTTTGGCAACCATTAGTTGAAGCGGGATTTGAAGCCTAACATTTTCACAAGAACTTGGTCACCATGTCTACGGACAACTGCTCCGCTAAATAGTCATGAGGATATTTCGTGACACATATTTCATAGTCATAGAAAGAACTTCTGATCTCTTGGCCAGCCGTATCTCAAGCGTATATGTGTGTGACACAATGACTCACCTTGGCGATGTGGAACACCTTGACACTCCTGTTAGGATAGTAAGACTTATCAAAGACACCTTTGCTCCTAGAAATATGGACAAAGTCGCCCACTTTACCCCTTGGTCGGTGCGGGGTGTCTTGGGGTGCGTGTAAACAGTTTGCAGCAGAGAAGCGGCATTGGCAGCAGTAATTTCTGATGGACAAAGACCCTTAAGCATTCGGTTGAAATGTTCGACGATCGAAGCCTTGAGGTCGCTGAAAGTAAAGTAGTGATGAATCTTCTTCGCCACCATAAACATATGGAACACAGGGTTGAATAATTCCTTCTCACTGTCCGTCTGGACATTCTTCGGTGAGCCCGTCTTGTCCAAAACCAATTTCATTGCAGCCGCAATGTCGGCACCACGCTTCTGGCGCAGACAGCCCAACCATACTTGGGAAACAGTTTATAACCATCAGGATGTAGCAAATGCTCTTATTGACGCGGGCATAAAGAATCATTTCCACAAAGTCGGCCTGGAACAGGTCATGAAGTCCAAAGAGAAGCACATTATGCCTGGGGAAGTTCCGATGTGCAGGGCGATGCAACTCGGTGGCGATCTAAGCTCTTTACATAACCACAGGTCAGGCCTTCAAAGTTTATGGCCAACTTCGAAGAGCTCTTCCAAGATAATCACTATTTCGTTCATGTGGGACATATTACCAGCTTGCAGGGTGCAACGAGGAGATGTAGATGGTCCACAAGCTCGTTCATGATGTCCCAATAGACATACTCCAACCAGCTGTCACCATCAAGCTTCAGACTCGAACCGCTCACACCGATGTACAGAAACAGATCTTCAATAATAGCAAATTTATAGTACGTCTCGTCCTTATATGCACGACTGTTAGCATTATTGTACAACAAATGTGCATGTGTAAACGGCAACAACTGTTGGTACTGGCGAAGAGCCGCGCATGAATAATCCCCAGACACACGTTTAAACAATAGCTCGTAGAGGCCGGACAAGGCTTGCATGATGACATCCCCTATCTGGATAACATCGTTGGGCAGAAAGAAAACTTGATTGTCACTGAGGAACCCACTTCTTCACATGCTTGTAAACACTATAAGTAGAATAGATTAGGCAAGGCGTGTAAGAAGCGAGATAATGATGAAGAACCATAGAGTGTGCATTGGAGCGCACCTTCTTGTGTTTCAAAGTCGCCAGGGGCATATCATCCTTGTCATCAGCAATCGCCTCCTCCGCTGCAGTATTGTGTTTTGGTTCACAATGCTGTTCAGCATTCAGAGCAGGGTGAACAGGTGGCGGCTGCAACGAGTCAAGTCGAGCCGAGATGTTAATCGGCTGGAAGACCTCTGACAATACATCACATTCCATGTGTGCTCTCTTGGCAGACAGATACTTATTGCGAATTCTCGTAATGATGCGACTCAGATCCTCAGTGGAGGTAGCCATAGCACTGACATGTAATGTTAAATGCACATAGCATAAATTTAACTAGTGGTGTCGCTCGATAAACTTGGTAAGTCTGCTTCCACTTTGCCAATGTGCCATATGACTGCATCCCATACAAGGTTCAAATGAATCCACTGGTCCTCAGCAACGCATATGTCAGACCGATGGTGCGAGATCGTGCAACGTACAACTTCTTCCAAAGTGACAATCTGTAAACCCAAAGGGTTGATGCAGGGTGCGAGCATGTCGGCAATGTCACTAATGATTTTGTTAGTCATCCCCGACATGACAGTGTCGATTCTCGTATTCAGGTTGGCTACAGCCATCAGCTGTGTGGACAGTCAGCTCCCAGCAGTATGGTGGCTGTCTAGATTCGCAGTGATAGTGCCGAGTTTCGCTTCCACAGCAGAGTGTTTAGACATGAGGTCAGGGCCGGCAGGACTGGGGTTTATGACCATGTCGGATACATGTTCTATCTGTGTTTTCAGAGCAGCCAGTTTGATTGTATTGTCATTTGCCATGAGGAAATGATCCTTCAGGTTGGCACAGAGGGCTGTCAGCACCCTCGTGTCAACACAGTGCCCAGGTCATCAACTTTCTTCTCGACAGTAGCAAGTGTACCACCCAAACCGCTGAGGTTCTGCATAATGGAAATTAGGGTAGAAATCTGACTATACAGTTGACTGGATGATATAACAATAGCATCAATGTTCAATTCCAGATCGACCAGCTTCTTTGTGAAAGTTGAAAGCGCACCCTCAGTCTTGGAGTGCAGACCACCAACCAGCGCACCCTCAGTCTTGGAGGGCAGACCACCGACCTGCACTCCCACATCATTCAGTTTCTTCTTCATGTTTGCAAAGTTTGATTCCAGACCGGTCAGCTTTGTAGTCAAAGCAGTCAGCATGCCTGAACCTGCAGTACCAACATTAAGGGTGGAATTCATAGTGAGCGTATGAGCAATACTTGAAACAAGAAATACTTATACTAGTGCTTAAGAATGATTTTCAATTCATAGTGTTAATCATTATTATGGTAAAATATTCATTACACTGAAACGAGCCACTTTTTATACCTAACAAAAATTTTGTTAACATTTTAGCTATGAAGCTAACAAAAGGCTAGTTAAAAAATCATAACATAAATTTTAGTTCACAAAACTGGGACACTGTATCATTTCTATTACATAAACATGAACAGAACATGCCCAAAATTGTTAGGTTATGATCGAACGTGTTTGCTGAACAAGTAGGCTACTGAAAGATGTTATACTGACAAGACAGTCTATTTTTGTTGCTGGTGCTCTCTTTATTTATTATTTCGGGAGAAATATGCTAGTGGGGGGATCTTTAGTTTAATGTCTTTCGTGAGACAACATTGTTTTACATTCCTTACGAATATGTCATTTGCAATTGCACAATGATCCAGCAATAAAAACATTACTGAAGTTAACCTTACATTCGTTGGCTCTACAACACATGCGTAGTAAACAAATATTTTTGCAAGACAAATGAGTTGATAGTGCTGCCATTATTTACTAAACACGTTAACTAAAGTTACTGTTTGTAATTCGCAACCTCTCGAATGTGTGTTTTTATATGGAAATCCTTGCATGAACACTTCACTACAATAATGTTTGTCCATCACTAATACAAAATAATTTGTTGCATAATCATTCAGTAAAATGAACACTTTGCACATTTCCCTGAAACCAGGAAATTTAAAACCTTCGAAAAAACTTAAATAGTTTGAATAATGGCAGAACAAGCGATTGTGGTAAAACATATGCTGATAATATTACATTTCACTCAACAAACTACTAAAACGGTACCTGCCACCAGTAAAGCTTAATCAAAGCATATACAAAAATAATTAACTACCGATAAAATTTTTACAGCACCAACAAGGTACTCAAATAAACATGATCAAAATAAGCACAGTTCAAGGGCACTGAAGTACTATTTTCTTCCATTATTCAAAATTGTATTCGAAAATGTCACACAGGCCTGCATTTGTAATACGAGGTCTCAAACACAGGTTATGTTGGCTTGCCGGTAGCATGAGATGTAAGCAAGCACTTTGACACCGGCTAACATCGAGTGGTGCTAGAGGCCATGCGGCGCTCACCATGCACGTGTCACATGTCCCGTACGTTCGCAAAGAGGCCAATAATTTTTAACCTTCATATAAATGTTATTTTTCAGTGTAAAATGTGTTCTATTGTATTTGCAGGGTTTAATATGTCTTAAAACGTGTTCAAGTGTGGGTTACTATTTTTATATTGTTTGGTTATGAAATTCAAAGTGCCAGCGGCGCTGAGATTAAGAACACTTAATATTCCGGCATGAACGCCGTCATAAAGAGAGACTAAAATAATATTGAAATTCATAACAAAATTAAAGAAATGTAAAAAGATATTTAATTTAATTTGTGCCATTTTATTTTCAATAATAAAATATTTTACTTGGCGTGCATAGCACTTCCGCTTATGTGAACCCCGTAGCCGGCCATGGTATGACACTTGTCTCTGGAAAGTCTGTCAAGGAGAGCTGGCGAGGTAAGATACTGACCCATACGCACTACAACTTTTGTTCACTGATTTAGGTTTCCATAGTTAATTTAGTTACCGGTTAACCTTCGCTTACGTACGTTTTTGCCAGACATTTCCCCCAGTATTATGATTCAGCTTTATTGATTTCTTGCACCCTTGTGACATTTTTAACTTAATCGAGGAGGAGAAAGATGTCTGAGAGGTCACGTGACCCGTGCAACTTCAATCAGGCACCATCCGCCTATGTTTGTGGCATTTCATCGTAATTTCTGTATTATTGCAATGCACAATTTTAAGGGCTTTGTTTACATGTATGAATTTAAGGGTATTTTTCATGTTTGAATATTTTACAGAAATATTACGTAAAACCACATGGTTGACCGACGCCAAGTATTTGTATACGCCATAATTGCGTTTTGAGAGCTTATTTATATATTATTGTATGTGCAATATTTTATTCAGGGTTCAATGTGTTTTTCACGTAAAAAGATGCTTTTTGTATTTGACCATGTGGTCACGTTAATGTTTGATTTTACCACCATCAGGCATGTTACAAGCCTGTAACCACTTCAATTGTAAAAAATAAATTATTTTCTCAGCAAGAATAATCTTCTGTATGAATTTAGTTTGCAGTTTCCATGCAGAAATAATGCAATTTCACCTGCACCACGTGGTCCGCTACGAACTTCATCCAGCGGCATCCACGCCATCCAAGTTTGTTTTCACACATGTGTGTTTATTGTGAATATTCATCTTGTGTCCCATCGTGTTTCATGTATCATTTAAGGGTTTATGTAATTTTTTAATTAGTGTATGGTGCACTTATTCCCGTCCTAGCCGGCTCTGTGTATAGGCCATCACCACATTACCCACGTGCTGGAGGGCGAGCCCCGACGAGTTTGCGTTAGTGATGCCGAGTAATCACACGTGTTAATATGTATTAAGGGTTTCATTTGTAATTCACTGTGTCCTGTATTCAGGGAAAAACTATCAGTCCACCCTAGTGGCTGTCGGCCCTCTTCCCTTGTGAAGGCTGTGCTTTCACACACCTTGGTGAGATCATCCATCTAGGCATGCGATAGAGTAATTGCGAGCTGGGGAGCACCCAAGTGGAATTGGCTAGTCATGACAGAGATAATCATCATTTCGTTGGCACGATGTGTGCGCATAATAACAATAAAAACAAGTCTACAGTGAACTTAACTCTTTTATTTAGTACTGACAGTGTCCTAGCCACATATATTTTATTAAGTATTTATTTCCAGTGATGTTTAGTAAAGACTTTAGTATTGCCTAAGTGTTTACAAGTACGCACGGGTGAGACAGACACACAGAACCCACAGTATCCCTGAGAACCCTGAGTCTCAATAGTGCGGTGATTGGGAAGCATAGCTGGTGCCCAAATTACCAGTAAGTATTTGTGTCATCATTCGTCTTGTGTCTCACCCGACGGTGTCAACTTTTACGATCGATAATGTTGTTCGCGGAATGGCGATTATTGGTGCTCAATGGAAATGTACAGAATTATATTATTACAAGGTATTGTAGGTTTTAAATTAACTGAGATGTCATTAAAATGAACACACACATTAAATAATAATCATCGAGTGTGCATGTCAAATGCTTTTTTTTTAGCATGGCTAACAAACTTCCGAAAAAAGTATTACATAACACATGAAACAAACACATTTTTATTGCACATACAATTATTTTAATCTCAAGTGTATGATAAATAAAATTAAAATGATTCAAAACAGCAGTGAATAAATAAAATAACAAACTAACATACAAATTAATTTTGCCTGGGTGACTGCTGTAAATAAAGTGGCAAATTTATCTATGTTAAGTTGGTATTGATATTATACAGATACTTATTTCCGTACTTCACCAAGCACAACTTGACCCAAATAAGTAGTGCTTATACAATAAATACTTCGTCAAGTCATGAACTGACTGAGATTCAGGTCATTCATACAAAACAGAACTAGAAAATTTGCATTGTCTTGCACAAGTTACTTCAGCATATGGGAGTACGTCTGACAGAGATAAATCACGTCCACAGCGAAATGATGACCCATGCTAAAGTACTGTTGCATCATGTTCTGTTTCTCACACGTGACATCATCGAACATGAACGCACCGTTCAGCCTAACATCGCTCGGCGGCACGACATCGGCATTGTCGCTAAATGAAAAATACTGAAGTCCATCCACAGCCTGTAGAATCTGTACTAGGCGATGGTATTTTGGCTGTTCGATAGACTTCGAGTAGAGATACACGTTCTTGAAGCGGAAGCTGTTGAGATGCTCCAGAAGGCTGAGGAGCACACACGTCTTCCCACAGTTGCTTGGATCAGCGATAATAGCACGAACAGTGTTTGGTAGAAGTTTCTCCTCAGCCGTAGATTCGTCTTTGGCGGTGATGCTAAAAGGAAGTGTGGTAGTCTCAGGCACAATCTTCATCGTACTGAGATGGGAACACTAAATTACATGTACTTATGGTCAGTCCACTGACAAAAGTATAATTATACACATACCGACCGCATAGCATTAGTATGCAGTAATGCATCATGAGAACAAGGTCAAGAGGGGACACGGACTGGTGAATATGGTGATTAACAACCTTCCGTTTAAAGCACATATTTCCAGCTACAAATTCTGTGGGCCCGGTACCCGGCTAGCGAGGAGATTGAAACGAGGGGACATTCATATAATTCCCTTCGATGAGGCATGCTGAGAGAACGACATTGCATACGCGACAAGTGGCAGGTTGGAGGACGGACATGCTGCGGACAGGATCCTCGCAGACAAAGCCTGCATGGTAGGCATTTGGCCTGCATCTAAACTCGGTGAACAACTGACAGCCTGAGGAGTGTCCAAGATCACATGAGCGAAAGTGAAGCGTGGAATGGGCCTGACTTTGGGGAGGAAGAAGACATCTACTCGTAGGAAACCTCACCACCAAGTTAAGCGTGGTGGGATCTAGCAGTTACTCCTGCCACCATCAGACTACTCGGTAGTCTAATCAGAGGGGCCAGCGGGATAGCGAGAGTGGTGAACAGTACTAAAGGAGAAAACCAACGACTTGTACGGGCATGAAAGGTGGTGGCGGGAAGACGACGAAGGAAGCAATTCTAAGAGCCCTGCCTGATGCCCCACTCATGAACATTGATATACTCAAGTGCGCTCGGAAACTGTGAATACCCAAATTCAGGGGCATTTTCATGCGCGACCGCCTCCCGCATCACCCATGGCAAGCGGAGAGAGGAGTAATAAACCTAGATACCAGTCATAGGCCCAGGATGCACTGGACCACATATTTGAAGCATGGACTTAGGGTTGATTACTAAGACAGCTACAGCAACGTAAGGGCCCCACCCGCACTGAAAACGTACATAACATGCGCTAGGATATATTACAACCACAGGGCCGAGCAGCAGCAGCGGGAATGGAACTGTGGACACCTATGTCTGAGATTCATACTTAACATGGGATGCACCATACGTACCAATCAGTCATGTCCGTAACGCTGATCCTTTCGAGCGACAGCTGGGAACTGCAGTCCGCCCATTTCCGTCCTCTGAAACTAAAGGGGGCATGAAAAATCGCGCTAACAGCCTTTCAAACGTACTTCTCCATACCGAACATTGACGAATGCAACTTAATGATTCGCTACATCAAGGATAACGGGAAGAGAGGCAAGGTGCATATACCCACGGGAACGTATGACAGAGGATATTGAAAAGTACCTGAAGCGAGAACTACGACTGGATGTGGCGGTTCAGCTACAAGGAAGCACCAATATACTACACAGTGAAATGTCTAGTACTGCCCACATAGACTTCACACAAAACGAAATGCTTGCAGCTATGTTGGGGTTCAAGAACGCAATGTACAATGCCAATAACCTGCAAAAATCAACCCTACCCGTAAACATATTTACAGTGAACATGATACGAATAAACTGCAATTTAGTGACCGGCTCATACCTTAATGGCCTGCCTAGCCAATCACTGCACGAGTTTGCAGCGACAGTGCTTCCGGGGTTTAAACAAATAGGCATGCCGAAGACTTCTATTCAAGTCCTGGTCGTCACTGGGAGTGTACAGGAAGTGATTGTCTCTATCATCAACCAGGAGAGTCAGATCAACTTTCGAAGATGAAATCACTGCCTGGCTACATCTGCGCAAAAATGGGACAGAACTTTAAGTATGTGAATGTAATAACAGCAGCTTACCGCACGAAACCATGCATCAGTACAGGGTGAGCATCCAGCATGCTCACATCAGCAAACGTGAGTTTTCTGTATGGATTGGGACTGTCTATTAAGCAGTATGGATGGAGAAATTCTAAACGTGACAGAGCCGGCGGGGTTCGAAGACTCGATCACCAAGGTGGAACTCCACGTGTACACACCTTATTTGCCAGGGCTGTATGCCCCCTCATCCGAGGTGCAGATACCGGTCCAAACCCAAGATATCTACACAGTACCCTGCAATTCCTATTTGAGGTTTCAGGGGACGATACTGAAGTCCAGAAATGTCATACCAGCGACGATAGGAATCGTTATAAATAGGATTCTACACATGATAAGCCGCATCGCGCACGAGCTCAATGGGGGTGAAGTAGAGGCAACGCAGGATTTAGGAATCGCAGCAACCATCAAGAATTACCTCTTTCCGACACAAAACCAACTTCCTGCGGCGAAAATGGCTGGCTGAGGCATTGACAACGACTACAAGATTCTGGTCTAACCACAGGGGAAATTCTATGTTTGCATTCCACTGGCTATGCTGTTGGGCTTTGCCGAGAACTACAAACATGTGATTATCAATGCAAAGCAGGAACTAGTTATTCTCACGGCGAATATGGAGCTAATGCCTTGCTGGTTACCGCAGCCGTGTCCGAAGTCACGACGTTGGCTATCTGGTCCATAGAATGCCATACATGCAGGTGAAAATGTCGTAACAGGTACAACTTTTGAAGTATGCAGAGAAGGGTAGGAACATCGACATGGAGTTCCGCATGTGGAGTCTAGAAACGTACCCGAGCATCCCACAGGCCACGAGCGTCAACTGGAACGTAAAAACCAGCTTCCCAAGTGAAAAGCCACGCTACATAATCATAGTGTTTAAGATGGGAGTCGTGGACTGTAGAATCGAAATGACCACCATGGTTAATTTCCTGGTCAACACACAGGCCTATGTCCTGATACTCCACGACCGGCTGTGCGAGACCATATAGTTCAGGTATCGACGTAAAGTATACTTATAGACTACTCACCACCTCCCGTCTTACACAATGTTCATGAACGTCCAGAGCTGCATCTCGCAGAGTGGCTTCATAGTTAAACATACCTGTATAGCGTACAAGGATGATGGTTAGGCATCATGTGCCTTCCTGCCGCCCTTCCCATGGCACTTGCTCGACGAGAAGAGTAAGGTGACAAATACATAGCTTGAGAAACATTATCACTGCATTCATTGGGGCGATGGCAATGTAGCCTATGATAAAAAACGAGAAGTATTCACCTCCATGTTGACCGAGAGCAAAGCATGCATCGCCAGAAGCGAACAGAAGTAATGGCTAAATATTCATTGTAGCAGCAACACGAAGATGTGTGATGTGCAGACAGAGTAAGACTGCCCCTCGTTGCGAGTACTGAGGTATCGGTATATGCCGAGCCACACATGCATCGAGTGTGGGCAGGGCTGGGAGTGTCCGTACATGAACTAACGAATACTGCTCTCGTGGTCCCTGGGCTTTGGAGGGGGGCAAAGCAATTGCTGTCGGACAGCGCATGTCTACCTATAGGTACGAAGGCTCTGTACACCACAGGTGACGACCATGTAGGTCAAGCAGCAACAAGTGGTCATGGCCACCACTACATGACGGCACATGTAGGACATGAAGACAAAGTATAACCACCGCTCGGTGGCGTGTAAAACCCCGGCCCGGCGGATAGAAAAGACCACTGAAACACGCACACTTGTGGAAAGATGGAGGCTCTGTTCGCTATACTTAATAACAATGCTTAGTACACATCGTTGTCCGCCCTCGTAATTGGCAAGAAGTATGCAGCGGAGGACTTCCAGCAGGTCAAAACCACATAAGGCAAGTGTTTCATATGCCTGCTGCAAGGCATAATCCGGATATGCCTACCGACACGGTACACACAACTCATCAGCAACAGCGACATGGCAGCATTGGAGGGGAACGTGTTTATAACATATGGTGGAATTAAGCCCATAAGCTTTGAGAAGACAATGCATGTTATCACGTTTTCACAACAATGGTCTCGTTGGCTCTCTCTCTCTCATGCTCATTCATAGAAAGAAAGAAATGTATACTGCTTTTAGCCCGCTGGACAAGTACAAAGGCATCACAACCTGCTACCATCGTGTGCACTACAAACCGCCTAGACAGCCGGAGCACATTGAATGTTGCACCAGGCTTGAACACTGGGTGAGTCACAGCGATGGAGACTGTCTCGTCCTCTATCCAACACCCTGCAGTATTGTCACCTGTCCAGTTGACTACTTAAGACCAAACTCTGAGCTACCGTGTACCACAGCAGCCCTGATGGAACATGCAAACGAAGGTGATATACGACAGGTATGGTTACAGCGGACAATTGCATAGAGATGTACCGGCCTGCTGGACTTACTCGCTGGACCGAATCTTGCACCGGGGAACCGCATACAATGGTCATGAAGCACAGCACAGTGACATGGAAGACGCAATGTACACCGCTTCACCTGTGAGATGTTTCTGGCTGCCAAGTACGTATAAGAAGTAATGAGTGATACAGCATACATGCAGTTAGTGTCAATGCATCATCCAAGTGACATGAGTTTTGACCTGCAGTCGTTGGCAGCGCAGCTTCCAGGATAGGCAACCACTGCCACCATCACCATGGGCTTCAACAAATATGACTGTGTACAGTTCTGGCCGGAAGATGTTAACTCCTACTAAAACTATTACATGGGCTACCAATGGGTGGTGTTCAAACTGGAGCTCGGGTACGAGCAGGTCCAAGTGTGCGACGGTACCAATCACATGTGGGGCTATCAGGACGCCTCGGATGAATCCCATAGCAAAATACAGCCATGAGGCAAGTACAATGGATGTGCAGTCATCCATTTGCGACCCAGTAGTCGCCTCCCTGCCAATGGGTACATCCTCAAAGCTCATGCAGGCTTCAAAAACAATACGGAACGTCAACGTGCGAGCAGAAGAGTCGACTTTGCTCTGCGCAAGGAGAATGGCAAGACATGTCGCTGGTGCAAGGAATGTATGGGACATATACACACGACTTCAATGGAGAGCAAATGGTACCTACCCTGCAGTGCATGAATGTGTTGCGTGTACAAGTAAGAACAAGTACTTCACTTGACCAGTATGGAGGGTGACGATGCATGGACCACCGAGGGTGAGCTGACATGTAACAGCAAGAGTAGGTGCTGGGGAGTTTTTTGCACCCTTTTTGTACGCATCCTGCTGTGCTGGCATGGACATGTGTGAAGTAGGAGGAGCAGCAGCAGTGGGAGCTGTGAGGGTAAGAGAACCCTATACGACTGGTATGTCTGGCCCGGCTGCCTTCAGTCTGCCACAATGAGCCCGCCTTTTGCACCAGAGAGCTGGTACGCCAGTGTGGTGCAGGAGAAGGGCAGCGTGACCTACGTCATCGACCACCTACCTACAACGAGGAATGCGATAGTAGTGATAACTGGATGTTTGCACTGACCCTGGCACCATACAAGTGGGGCCCCCATCAGCTGGTGTGTACACCACCGAGGCACTGCACCATCAGCAACATGCACCCTGCCGAGGTGGATCTGATGGAGGTATTCGTCAGCATGCAGCCGCCGCCACCAACACTACCACTGAAGCCCCGACGACATCCGGCAGCAGCACCAGTCCAGCCGCCTTCCTCAGTTCTTCTACCCAGGCGTAAGCGACAGGCGGAATACTCCACCACACCCAAAACAGCCGATGTGGGCACCTTCACTGGGTGGCCGGCGGTGGTGGTCTTTGGTGTTTTTTTTTTTGAGTCAGGCATAATAGGCCTGGAGTGTTGCTCCCAGAGAAGGAGTCTTTGAACCAGTCAGTTGAGGATGTAATGACTGGGGTATTTGTCTACAGGGGATCGGACAGGAAAATGAGGATGAAGGAAATGTGGAATTTGGTAGAGGAGTTACAGGATCACACACCAGCCTGGAAAGTGGTAGTGATTGTAGGAAGTCCTGGGATACACTTTGGTTGAGATACCGAAGGTGGTGTTATTTTTTTTGTTTGTTGTTTTTGAGGTTATAGGGCAGGTGGTAAGTGTAAGGTTTACCCCAAAGGATGAAATAAATTGAAATTGTGAATGTGGATTGTGTTAACATGGTATTTCTGGTTTGTTTAAGTGAACTTGGGCTGTGCCATTGCAGGGAATGAATAGTCAGGCATCAGACTGGACCAGCCGAGGGATGGCTGAACAGAAGAGGACAGTGTTTTTTGACCTAGTTTATTGTGTTGTTAATTATTCCTAGAGTGGAAGTTATTAGTCTTAATGCCATTTTAGGCCTAGAGATTGGTTCTACTGTGGTCATTATTCTGTTGACAGTATTGTTTGTGTCTTGTGTACTGTGGAGATGTTTTACATAGAGGAGATTGAAGAAGGGCGGAGCTTGTCCTGATGTACAGGAAGCACAGGCAGGTAACTCCCATGAGGAACAGAGTGGTCCCTCAATGAAATCTGTTATTTCCCATATCAGAGATAGTGGCAGAGTGAAAGCATCTATCAGGGATGCTGATGGCCATAAGGTGGCTTTGTGGTTGTCTATGGAAGAGAATTCATAATGTCAATGTTGAATATTAGAGGAAAACTAAGGACAGTTTTCTTTGTATAAAGTTGATGGGTTATGTTATTGTGGCTGTTGGAATAGTATGCCGGACGAAAAGTTATAGCGGTTGTTTATTATGATCCCTTGTTTTGTTGAATATCCCAAAGCCAGTCAGATCTGGTAGTATTTTTTTTGTGTGATGCCTACAGCACATTTGAGGTGCTGGAAGTTACCTTTCAAGTCACGTTGTGTTTGGCTTTCGTTCAGAGGAGAACTAAGCTGTGCCATTACAAGATGACATAGGTATACGTTTTGAAGATTTGTTTTTTTGTGTGATGCCTACAGCACATTTGAGGTGCTGGAAGTTACTTTCAAATCACGTTATGTTGTGTGTGGCTTTCGTTCAGAGGAGAACTAAGTGTGCCATTACAAGATAACATAGGTATATGTTTTGAAGATTTGTTTTTTTTTTTTTCCTTGCTATTGTGTTATAAATTTTTTTTTTTTGGGGTTAGTCGATTAATATGAGTAAATGGGTGGGCAAGATCAGGCTGTAGATCTTTGCTTCATCCCTACAGTTCAGAGATGAAATGGACACGGTGTTGTGAACCCCTACAAGTATCGACAAAGTGTTGTTCAACAAAGACAATGGGTATAGTGCGACATAGACTTTCCACTATGAACAGTTTTTGGGTTAAACAGTGGTGATGCTGCATTTGAACTTTACTGTATAGACTTACCTGCAGCTAGTTATGAGTGTGTTGGGGGCGATGGACACTCATTTTGGTATTCTTCGTCGTTATGGGGGAAAGGGTACTCTGCAGCTCCATGCCAATTGGACTGTCAACTTCATGCTAGAGATTGTGTGTTGAGCTGGAGTATGGTTCAGAGGAGATTAGGACATTCCTGTGAGTGCTGTAGTACTTGTGGCTCTCTGAACCTTTCCCTAGCAGCTGTGGAAGTGACTTTAAGAACAATCCCTCCTCCCCTTCTTCCCGCTCGCTTGATATAATATTATGGTGACCAGGACCTTTGGGCAGCTGATGTCTCCAGTGAAGCAGATGAGTGGCTATAGTTCCTGTCCTAGCCCGATAGGGAGACCCTACCATACCTGGTCTGCCAAACCATCTGAGCTGTTCCACGTTCCAGGAGAAGATGATAGTCTAGTCACTACCCCGACCAACCTACATTGAGTGTGTGTGTGTGTACACACTTCCTTAGTATAGACCTTCTTTCCTGCTCATAGCTTTAAGGATCGGCCTGCTCTGATGACTTGTGCTACGAGTTTGTTTGTGGGTGTGTGTGTGTGTGTGCAGCTTCAACTGTCTTTTTTTATTTATTTTTTGTAATTTATTTAGGTAGCCCAATTTTTGAAGTTGTGGATGGTAGAATGAAATTGTTTTAAGGGTTAAGATGGTTTGTTTTATTGGTACAGGGCAAGGATAACAAAATTGCATGTTGCTCCTCCCAGGACTATTTGCTAAAGACTATTAAAGATAGGGACGTAACTATTATGTAAGGCCAAAGGCCTACTAAGTTACCATAACCTAAGCTAAAGGGACTATTTGTTGTCGTGTTGTTGATGTTATTTCGTCCCTGATACTTGTTCTTTATGTTTTCAGTAAGAATGTTGTACCAAAGGTGAGCGGCTCTTCGTCCAGCAGCTGGCAATGGTTTTTTCTGTCCTGGAATCTCCCAGAGCCTATGTGGTCTCCCTGCAAATCTTGATGTGGAGGACTCCATGAACGACAAGACCAGCAAGCCGCTGGCACGAGTGCTGCTCAAGTTCTTAAGTTTATTAAAGGGGAAAACACCAAATTAATTTAATTTTTATTAATTGCTAAAGTTCAACAGGACTACCAAACTATAAAGTATATTATGTAAAATATGGTCCCATTGTATGGGAAATAAGTATAAGGATACGTCTTTCTGTCATATAAAGGAATTAAGAAGTTTGTATAGGAATACAGTGGAACGTTGTATTGAAGTAACTATTAAAAAGATTTTGCGAGGACCGTGCCGATTTTTTGACAATCACTTTAAAATCTCAATCTCCTAAAACTTAACATTCTGTTGTACCTTTCATTTACCTGTAAAACAACACCGTTTGTGTTAATGAAAACAAATTAAAAAAAAAACCTAATTATTTTTTTTTTTATGTGAAGATAAAAGCCAGTGTACTTGTATGGACAACTCTTAATACAAAATTTTTTCATCTTTTGGAAATTTGTATTTGTGGGGGTCCAGAAATCTGTATGAGGGGGCAAATGTTAAAAAAGCGTATTTTTGGGGTTGATAATTTTTTTTGTGTTTTTGAGTTAAACTTAGCTTTTTTGTTAAGCGCAGTGTTTGGAGTGGTATTTTTTGGCTTTCTCTCTCTTTTTTTGTTCGGATGCCCTAAATTTTATGCCAGCAAGGAGTTTCCTATCACTTTGTTTTTTGTTAAAACCTAGGCCTACCCCTGAATGATTGTGCTTTCAGTATTTTCAAATGGCATTTTCTTCCTTGGAGGTTAGGTTAGAAAACTAGGCTGTTTTGGGATGGGTTAAGCCCTCCTTATTACTTGTTTATTTTGTTGGGTAATAAACACTGTCTTTTTTCTCTTTTTTTGCTTATAAGTAAGGTGGTGATAAATAATTTCACCATTGTTTAGTTCAAAATGCTTTATTGGGAAGTAACTGATAGTGTCTCGTTTAAAATTAATTCCTTTAAATTTAAAAAGCTTTTATTGTATGCACAGATATTTTAATTTGCCAAATTTGTTTTGCTTTTGTTGCATTTTTATTTTAAGGTTAGGTAATTTAAGTTATGATGAAATTGAATTAGGAAACAGTTACTTTACAGTTTTTTTCGTTTAGAATAAAGACTTTTTATTTTTTTTACTGCAGAGGTTCTTACTGAACTGAGGTCACTCAATATTTATAATCTTGATAACGTTTCGTCACCTCTTCGCTCAGCAGACTTCTTCTGAAGCGACGGTAGATTGCCGTATACTTCTCGACCCAGGTGCGAGTTTTTAAAATCCCCTTTCAGCAGTTCATAAGAATTGTTATCTTCTGTTCATTCGTAGCACCAGGCGGTAGCTGTGAGCTGTGTCAACTGTTTGCTTGGTAAAGGCCAAAATTGTTTTGATGAGGAATTCATTTTGCCGCTAAGCAATAAGGACTACTGGGAAAAAGAGAGGTTGGCGGCGAGCTATTGACGTATCGATCGCGGCGATGGCAGGCTCTGATTGGCTATATGTCAATTCATGCCCGACAACACGTTATCGCCATCAAAACAATGCCTGTGCACGCGCACCAGATGTGACGGGGCGGGTAAGCAATGGTCCACATGTTAACAGTGCAAACAAGACTTTCACCTTAGATGCATCGGGCCGAAAGAATATGCGACCTGCCGCAATGGGATCTTTAACTGTACCGAGTGCCAGGACAATGACTGTGTAGGGAAAATGCTGCCAGCAACCCACTTCGACAACTGTTGCAATAGCATACACGCCACAAAGTTTTACCAGGCCTGACAGAACTGTTTTGTTACCAACTCGGGTCACAACTCCGACAACCCTAGTTCATTTCTAGCAGTATGTGAAGAAAAGTTACGCAGGCATAGGGTGCATCGCGAAGACTGGACAAAGGTGACCGCCAACCGCTTCAGAGATGCCTCTGCCACGTGGTGGAATCTGGTCCACGAATCACGAATACAGAGGACTTTTGTGGTCAGGCCAGTTCAATACAGACGGTGGCGCCATACAAGCCCAAGACCGGCTGTAACACGAGCAGCAGCGGGAACACGAAGGGATAGAGGAATGCATTCAGTGCAAAGTAGGGTTATAAAAGCGAATGAACACAGGGCAAGCAACAACTGGCATATTGGAGATTGTTGTTGCGTTGTCAATAGCCGAGATTAAGCCATATTTACGTAGAGCCACCAGAAGTAGCGTAGAACAGTTCATGAGAGAAGCTTGCTTGTATGAGAGAGATGTGCGTGCAGGACAAGAGTATCAATCGCTGGGGCAGCACAGTGAACGGCCACCATCTACACCCCCATAGTTGTCACGCGACCGCCACCTCCATTAACACAGATAACACAATCGCTTCCGGAGTGAAGTCCGCCCGCAATGGATGCAAAAGTGTACGAAGTGAGTGACAGTACTGCTCAAGCATTGCGTGTAAACAATGAGTTAGAAGGGAAGAATGTAATTGTCGCTGTATACATAACTGCGAGTCACAGATTTGTGCATGAGGGACTGATCCAGGCCCAGGTGTTACCACGTCGCTTGCAATTTGCCACCACACACTAACAGGGTGAGGCCACTAGTGTTAAGCACGTGACCGTAGGGATACGGGACTTGCGGACTAAGAGCGACGTATACATTGTGCCGGAATTGTGTGAAGAAATGATCCTGGGTTTACCATGCCTGATCAACAATCAAGCTGTCGTCGAGCCACATCTCTACCACCTTCGCATGGGGACACATGGGAGGTGGACGCTGTATGCCGTGGGACCACCACCACCGCCCACAACAAACACTGTGCCGCTGGATCAATTTGCCCAATAAGTAAAAGGGCAGTATCAACGCAGGCTGGAAAATCTGCTGAACCAGTACGCCGGTGTGTTTCACACCGAGGAGAGGCTTCAACGCACAGACGTCACAGAACACGCCATAATCACAACACACGAGGACTCGGTCTACACAAAGCAGAGGGATCCAGGTATTTATTTCCAGAATATGATAAACCAGCAGGTATGCGAGATGTTGAGTGACCATGTTATTGAACCTATCCAAAATCCCTATAACTCAGAAATTACACTAGCCCCTAAGGATGGCGAATGGAGAGTTTGTGTTGATTTTCGCCCACTCAATAAAATTACAGTAACTATGCCATCACCTGTCATAAACATTAAAGACACTTTGTCAAAATTAGGGCCTGCTGCAGTATTTACACCTTTGGATTTTAAGTCAGGATATTGGCAAGTGCCTATCTGCCCACAAGACCATAAAAAGACTGCTTTCATTACAACTGATGGGAGGAGATTCCCATTTGTTTCCATGCCATTTGGGTTAAAATGTGCTCCTGCGACCTTTCAAAATCTCTTGGTCAACGTCTTAGAAGGATATATTGGAGACTTTGCGATGGCATACCTTGACGACGTGTTAGTGTGGTCAAGTAATTGGGAGGAACACTTACACCATCTGAAACTTGTGTTTGAAAGGATAGAACATAACAAACTGGCATGTAAGGTTGACAAATGTAAAGTAGGGATGAGTAAGATTAGGGCATTATGTCTCCGGGGACGGACACTAACCCAAAACACAAATCATACAACCAATACAGGATAAACCAGCCCCTAGGTTACGTAAGCAAGTGTAAAATTTTTTGGACTGTTTAATTGGTTGCGAGAATTTATTTCTAATTTTTCAGTTATCGCACCACTCACAGAACTGTTTTCAGAAAAGCGGAAGTTTGTATGGACACCACAAGACGAACAATCATTTCAAGAGATAAAACTTGTATTGCAAAACTGTAAACCGCTAGCCAGATTCAACCCGGATTTTCCGATTACCGTGCAGACAGATGCTAGTCAGGAGGGTATTGGAGCGGTACTCTACCAAGCCAACGAACAAGGGCGTAAGCACGTGATCAACTACCATAATGCAAAGTTTGGCAAAGCGGAAAGAAAATATCATGTCAATGAACAGGAGTGTTTGGCATTCGTGCATCCGTTACACAAATGCAGGCTAGGCCGTAAATTCAACCTGAAGACCGATAACTGTTGTCTAGTTTGGTTGGAGGGAATGCACACAACGGTAAGAGTAAACTCACCCACTGGGCATTGTTGTTGCAAGATTTCGACTTCCAGGTAGAGTACGTGGCAGGAGAAGCAAACGAGCTGGTAGATGCATTGTCGAGAAATCCCTGTCCGCAAATAACAGTAAATATTGTCATGTAAGTAATAAACATGGTGTGTGTATTCCACCGCAGTCGGAATTTAACATATATGACTGAAAAAAAGTATATTTATTGACTATTATTCTAAATGAGAGGGGTTTCAAAAGTGCTCACTTTACCATGAACAGCCTATAAGCACGTGTGGGCATCCTGCTACAAGTATGGACATTCCCAAAACATAATAAAATATTTCAGTGCAATGTGTGTTCTTTCTAGGGTAAAATATGTTGAAAAGTGTAATATGTCTTATTTCAGAGTTTTGTGAAATGTTGATATTTAAAATTCAAAGGGCACATGGTGCAGAAAAGAAAAACTATGATATTCAGGCGAGGACGCCTTCAAAAGACAATTAAATAACAACCAGAATTTCATATATAAAAAGCCTTGTAACATTTTAATCTGCATGCATTAGAACCTCCGCATGGTAGGTCCGCGCGACGCTTGTATCTGGACAGTTTGTCGAGGAGAGCTGGCAAGGTAAGACACTGTCACGTGCGCACTACAACTTTTGTTCACTAATTTAGGTATCCACAGTCAATGTAGTTCACCGGTTAATCTTTGCTTGCGTACGTTTTTGCCAGACATTTTCCCCAGCATTATGCTTCCGCTTTACTCATTCTTACACCCTTGTGGCATTTTAAAATTAATTGAGGAGGAGGAGGAGAAAGGTGTCGGAGAGGTCACGCGACCCGTGCATTTTGAACGAGACGCCATCTGCCTATGTTTATGGCATTTCAGTGTAACTTCTGCATAATTGTTGCACACAATTTTAAGAACTTTATTTTCATGTATGTATTTGAGGGTAATTTTTGTGTTTGAATATTTTACGGCAACATCACGTATAACCACGTGGCCAACTGAAGCCAAGTCTTTGTATACGCCATCATTGTGTTTTAAGAGTTTATTTATATAACATTGTATGTGCAATCATTTACTTCAGGGTACTATGTCAGTTTCATTCAGGGTTCTATGTAATTTTCACGTAAATTGATGCTTTTTGTACTTGACCATACAGTCACAGTAATTTAATGTGCCGTTCTCAAAAAGAAATATTGCAATTTCACCTGCACCACATGGTCCGCTACAAACTTCATCCAGCAGCATCCGTGCCAGATAAACTTGTTTTCACACGTGTGAGTTTATTGTGAATACTCATCGAGCCCCATCATCTTCTAAGGGTATTCATGTAATTTTGTAATTTGTGTACGGTGATATTACTTCCGTCCTGGCTGGCTCTGTGTACAGGCCAACATCACACAACCCACGTGCTGGCGGGCGAGCCCAGACGAGTTTGCGTTAGTGATGCCAAGTAATCGCATGTGTTAATGTTTCATCACATGTTTTCATTTGTAATTTGTGTCTTGTCTTCAGGGAAAAACCGTCTGTCTACCCTAGCGGCTGTCTGTCCTCTTCCCTTGTGAAGACTGTATTTTCATGCACCGGTATTTTCATGCACCGCGATGAGATTATCTATCTAGGCATGCATTAGATTAATTGCGGGCTAGGGAGCACCCAAGCGGAATTGGCTAGTCATAACCGAGAGTATCATAATTTCATTGGCACATTGATCTGTACAAGCAATAATAATAAAAGGAAGTCTACAGTGAAACTAACTTCTTTTATTCAGTAGTGATAATGTCCTCGCCAAATGTATTTTATCACGTGATTATTTTCAAAGTGATGTTTAGTAAAAGTTTAGTATTGCCAATGTGTTTGTAAGTACGCATGGGTGAGACGGACACACAGAACCCACAGCATCCCTGAGAACCCTGAGTCTCAATAGTGTGGTGATTGGGAAGCACTGCTGGTGTCCATATTACCAGTAAGTATTTGTGTCACTGTTCGTCCCGTGTCTCACACAACGGCGTCAATGTAATTTGTATGACATTATTTCTGCACTGACCCACTATGTGTACGACCGTCACCACACACCACGTGGTTCTGGGACGAGTCCCGATGAGTAGGCGTAAGTTGCGTCAATATTCACGCTTGTCCATTTCATACTCCATGTCCCGTCTCTGTGCAAACCTGCAGTCCATCATAGCGGCTGTAGGCCCCTTGCTTTGTGGAGGCTGTCTCTTCAAACACCGCGGAGAATCACCCCATCGGAGTGCGCATGTTAAGTAACGTGTTTGTGAGAATCACCCACTGGAACTGGCTAGTCACATCCGATAAGAATTTCACATTTCATTTCTGGCACATTGTAACCTGGTAAGAATAAACATACCTCTAGTGTAAAATTCAAATTTTTTTTCTAGCATCAGATACCCAGCCCAGTTAAAGTGTTTTACAATGCAGTGTTATGTATAAAAGTTGTTTTGTAAGTACGCACGGGTGAGACAAACACATAGAACACACAGCATCCCTGAGGACCCAGAGTCTCAAAGTGTGGTGCATAGGAACCACCGCTGCCGCCCATCAACCACAGATAAAAGGTATATCGTAATTGTCTCCGTGTCTCACCCGACTGCGTCAAACTATACTTGTTTGTTATACCAAAATTTCTGTGTTGCATTTGTACTGCATGGGAGTATCCTGTCTTGTTTTTTGTTTTGTTAGTTTCAGTATTTTATGTATTAGTACCATCCTTTTAACGGTTTATACTGTTGGGTGGCACTTTAAGCTATAAATAAATAAATGAATTTTTATAATTATAACATTATTAATATTAAAAATAAGCTTTAGTCATAATCCATTAAAAAGTGTAATTGGAAAACATTAATTTTTTTTAAATTTAATAAAAACAACTCATAAAAAATTATATAAATTGTCTGTGCTTCCGTGAGATAACATATGTAGTATCTTGATGTAGTTCATAGCATTCTCATTTATGCAAGTCATCTCTATCCTGCTAGTGAATTAGTTCTAATTATCGGCATGTTCTAAATCAGTAAACCTGCAATTATGGCATGTGATTATGTAGAAATTGTGGAATCTAAATTCTTTATTCATTGATAATGACATTGCATGCAAGGTCAAAATGTTGAAGTGTTTGGAAAATATATACGTAAATGAAATTTTTGGTACTGAACATCATTTAACATAGATAAACACGTAAAGAATGAACCAAGGGTAAAACTTAATGTAAATCTGATGTGGCTACAAACAATGGAGATGTGCAAACCATGCGTGCATTTACAAACACATATATGCATTCTCTCTCTTTGAGAACATGTGACCTGACCATTGTTTCACCTTCTGCTGTGCAACAGAACATAACACAAAGCTGACACACTTTCTGTTTTAGCAAGTATGTTTAATAGTCATGCAGTATATAGGTTACCAGACTCCCTTGACTTGGTTTCCGTCACAGCCATCTGCATGCCCTCTCGATGCTTCCCATTCCAGGATAAAAGGCAGCTGCAGTAATAAAGCTTCTATCTCCTCTATTACCAGTCCCTACACTTGCATCTCTCACTAGACTCTGGACAAACTGCTCATTTATTTTTTAATAAATAAACACGCATATTAGGCTAATACGTGAAAAATGAAAACTACACAAATTTTCACCAGAGATTAAAAATTTTTTGCAGAAATATAAAAAAATTATGAAACTATAAGCTTTAAAATAATCTTTACATTAATCTACAGAATATATATGGGCACGCACATTTTGCCTCATATGTGAAACAATAATTCAACTTGCAATTGGGCTATTACCTAGAGTCAAAAGGTTCCTTCCCTCAACCTTTTTCACTCGTACAATGGCCAACTCATCCCCTAACAAACTCCAGTCCCTCAGAGTTCTCACCAGCATAGACTGACAACCTACTCCTTTCCAGATGCCTTCATAAGCTTCCAACTTATACTCTGAATCTTCTGCCCTTGCTATTTATAAATGCCTTCATACCTTCCCCTCTTCCTAATGAACCTTAAAATATGTTTTTTTTTGTATGTTAAACTTCATTATATTCCTTTCTGTTCACATCCTTATTTGTTCTACGTTCTCCTACAACTTATTCACCCCGTCCAACTCTGCATACAGCACACAATCATCTGCAAACAGACTCACTTTGGCACCCATCACTGCAGACAAGGTCTCTCCCACTTTCATTATACGTTTTCTCCCCCTCAGGAAGTACCCTCTTATCATCCTACAGCTCATCCACTTTTAACATTGAAATCAAATGAGGCAACTTATCAAGGATGTACTCAACGTCTATGAAGCAGGCATTCACCTGCTTCCCCTTATCTACTGCCTGCACCAAATTGTCCAGCATTCCAACAAGTTGCATTTTACGTGAGTAACCATGTTGATACTCCTGCAGCCAGTTATTTTCACTTATAACATTGACCACATACTGTACCACAAGCCTGTACTTTACGCGAGACTCACAGGCCTGTTTAACTGCCAGGCTTTATCCTTTACTCCCCTAGCTTGTAAACAAATACCAGTAATGCCTCCTTCCAGCTGTGGCAACTTGCCTACATCTAAAGATGTTCTAAACAGGACTGTTCTACTAACACACAGCTCTCTCTTGCTAAACTTCATGGCTCCATTTGCTGTACCGTCGTAACCCACTGCCTTGTGTCTCTTCAATTACCCTATAATCTGAGATACCTCCTCCTTTTCTTTTCACTTTGCCAAACATCTTGCACCTCAAACACTGACAAATATGGGGTTTGCAGCAACTCAACTTTTTCTTTGTCAGTTGTTGCACTTAAACCCGCCTTACTATTCGACACTGGGATACCTCCCTCCCCTCCTTTTACCTTCATAATACACCTTTACAACTTCCTCCAATCCTTACCTGTCCCTTCCTCTATTATACTGCCTAGGTATTCATTCTTTTCCTAGTTCCCACCCCATGTGTTTCATACAATCCCTAGTACTACCTGATCCTTCCTTCAGCCCCACCATACATTAATTTGTCTACACTTTCTCTTCATCCTTTTTATCTCCCATCCATATTACAAAGGATATGCTGCAACCTTTATTATTTACTTTGAGATAAATATTTCCAACATGCTCCCTATGATCTGCCTCAACTTATTCCACAAGCCATCTACACTTTCTACCTTAGCCAACTGCTCAAATCTATCCCCCTAGAAATCTTCTGCACACTTCTTTTCCCCCCTCATATATTGCCATAGGCTATTATTCTAACCCTAGGATGCTCTGTCCTAAGTCTTCCACCACCAGAATACTTTGATCACTATTGCCAAGTAAAACTGTTGTACTAAATATGGCATCCTTGGGCCTAACCCAACACCTCCTCTATGCTGATGACATTACGATATTGAGCTTCATTGTTGATGTATGGGAGAAAGGAAATTTAAATAATACCACTAAACAATCTGAGTACTGGTTAAATAGAAATAATTGTAATTTATGACAGTAATACTAAGCTGATTTTTTTAAACAATTAATAATAAGGTACTTAATGAAAATTATAGTAACACCATAAAATTATTAAGAATTATTCTTAATAGTAAATTTAATTGGAAACTTTACATTAAAAATTAATTAAAGAAATAGAGAATTATGTATGGTTATCTTGACTACAGCATCAATATATAAATGTTTTTAAATGAAATTAAGAAATTTTTAATAGCACATGCTTTTAATTCAACAGATGATTATTTTAACTTTTGTAACTCAGTTGGTCCAGATTCCATTTGAATATCCATATACTGTAGCCAATCATATGAATACGTTTTTTGTTTGTGAAATTCACTAGCACATTTGTATGATTATGTACAATTATTGCAACATTACATATTGTATTGCAGGTATTAGGTTTTATGTAATGTATTGACCCGACATATTCCACTGCCTCGAGGCCATCTTCACCATGTAATAGGCTTTACTGAATGTAAATAAAATAAATAATCTTAGTAAAACCTTTTCTAGAGTTATTTTTTTGAAGAAAAACAAATATATACCCTTTTAGCATGGATGTGTTGATTATTGTCTATTTTAGATCGTTTAAATTATTTATAATGTATGGAATTCACTTTGGGGTAATTCGAGTGACACAAATAATATATTTATGAAGCACAATATAGCTATTTGAATTTTAGAGGATTTAGGAGACAGATAATCATGTAAATATAGTGATATTAATCTTAGGAACATGATAGATCCATCATTACATACCTATTTACTTCGTTGTCATAGGCCTCCCCCAATCTCTGGCCCAGTTGTGACCATCCAGCAGCACCTGGAGAACAACCCTATTTCTGAGGCAAGTGAGAGTGTAAAGGCAAGGGAGCAGTTAGTAAAAGTGATAGCCTGTTTCAAATATGCTGCAGAAGTGTAATGACACAAGGAGAGAACACAGTGCCCGAGGCGCTACACAAAATCACACACTCCCCAAACTCTCAACATGGTGACATCACAATCTCGGTTCCGGGACCCACGACAATTTTAAATACTTTCAATTCCCTGAATTATGTTTAAAGCCAGAAAAGGGTGATTCGTTTTAAGAATATTTTTGTAAAATAATTAGTGTTTCAATATTTTAGTTTTTGTTGTTGGTTCAATGATTATCTTACGTGTAACTATTGGAGGGCAATGGTGAGTGACACACTTGTGTTCCATGGGGGCTTGCCCTTGTATTTTGTAATACCATACTTCATTTTCAGTTTAGTCTCCTTTTAATTAACTCTGGAACATTTGTCTTCACCCCCGCGATCCCCTCACCCCTCACGGACTCACACACACAGATTTTTTGGTCCGAGCTTGTGGAGCCCCAGCTGGCCATGTGTGTTAGATATCTAACACCGGCCAACTTTGGCTTTTATCCATCTGCATTCCGACCAACAGAGTTTATGTTTTATTTTGAGTGGTACCAATGTAGACTGGCAGCATTATGTACGTATATTTCAAGGGCCATGTACTTTTTATTGGACTATGTTGTTTTGCACTGCAGGCTGTGGAGTGTGAGTAAGACTGTAGTTTTGTCGTTCATGCCACCAGCCATGCAATTCTGAGAACTCGTACTTTCATTGTGTTAGCCAACCATGACTATTTCCATCGAGTTTATATTTGTATTGTGGACCTTAGACCATCTTGCCCATCCCAGAAGGTGAAAACTGTCATTTCTCTAATGTTAAGTAGCTTATGGCAATAACTTTCATAATCAAAGTTTGCATCATACTTACAATACTAGGATCTTGTAACCTCTCACATAATATTAACAAATTACCATTGACAGCTAAGCTATTAACCTAACCATAAGTTAAAATTATGCATTAGACCTACTAAAATGCTAAAAAATACGACTTACTACACAGTAGATTAGTATATGGATTGCATTTTTTTTTGTTAATCAATAATCTATTTTATTATGTTATGTAATAATATATCTTTAATATTTCGTTTGAATGATTTAAAAATTGTTTCTAAATTATTTGTTGGAAAATTATTAATTAATATATAATTATATAATACCATGACAGTGCCTGTTACACGTCTGATGTTTATTGGCAAATAAAATATACCACAGGTGCTAATTAATGTATTAAGTAGCCTATGTAACCGAATAATCCAGTTTTTTCATTTAAATCTATATTATATGCTATTTACCATCAAATAATGTAATTGTGTTATTTCAAGTTACAGTAAAGTCAGTGATTTAAAGTTATCTTTGTGATATTTGATATTAATGAATTAAAATTTTTTGTCTTATTTTGCTGCCCCACCAGAACTTCATGCCTACACCAATATAAATAAACATAATCTTAAAGTTTGTGTTGCAAAATCATATGTAATATATTATCTTAAGTATTTTCATAATTACTGACCTGATTTTGTAAATTTTATACTACCAGAAATGCAGTTGTACAAGCTATAACGACACACAGTGTAAAATGTAAGAATTTAAGTATTTATTGCTATGATAGCTTTTACGTCTATAGTTTCTATGAAGTAAATTTTAAAACAGAAGCCTGAATTTCACTTAAAAATATCTGCTTCACTGGCATGAATATTTTTAAGAGATTACAAAGTACAAGATGCAAGAATACGCTGAAATTTCAAATACGCAGGCCTACTTGTGCAAGTACCTATATACATTGTGAGGCTAGTTATAGTTACTTCAGTGGCTAGTTATAGTTACTTCAGTGTCAATAGAACTATTAATATGAAAACACATTAGCCACTATCAAATAGTTGAAACAGCACCAGAACGCATACACAAGCCGACAAACATAATCAAGTACAAACTGAAAATAGACTTCATGAATGATATTTTGCCCAACAGCAGTTTCCTAAAGCCTAGATCGAAGCCACTCAGCCCATTGCCAGAGACGACACTGTCACACTAATATGTGAAGCCATTCAAGTCGAGTCACACCATGGGACACATAATAACATTAACTTTATACGTAACTCAATTTGAGCACCGGAACCCTCAAAGAAATCAGGATAACACTTTTAACAGGTAGGCAGTTGTCACACCACAGCACACATGTTTAAAACATAAAGCATAAGGAAAATAATACACAGAAGAAGTCGTCTAAGCACCGAGATTAATGAGCTTCTCTCCCACCCTGAGACCTGCATCTACATGGAAATGGTACTTTATGGGAAATCACAAGGAAAAACTACACACAGTGGAGTCAGTTGGGGTGGAAGCTACAACCTCCTGATCGCAAGTTGGTCACACCATGTACAAAGAAAAATATAGGGTAAACACAAACAATGATACATGCTAGCGGCAACGAACAAAGAAAGCACACATGTACACTAAAGCAGAGCAGTGGACTGACTCGATTCACATTTTGGAGAAGCTGTGGCTGGAGCTCAATTGCCGGCATGGTCCTGGATATTCACACGTGGGAATATTGTTGGAAGATGCTGCCTGATGGGTTCTCTAGTTTGCCCACTCTTATATTGCAGTTCTGCTCTATACTCACCTTATCTGCGCTTGCAAACCCCAGTGAAGAACCTTCCCACTCCACTACACTAAGGTTTATTTCCAGTCTGACAATTATGATTTTACGATAATTGTTAAGAATCACCTATTTTAGTTCCCCAAAATATCTCCAGACAAATACAGTGAAACCCGTTTGGCACATGCTATTGCAGATCCCTTCTCCACTTCACAAACTGTCTGAGCAACCCATTCTGTCTATAATGATATAACTTTCAATGAGACATTAGGACATTATTTTTTTATACACACACTTCCAACCTATGACAAGAAAATAATTTTGCAAATAATGACTCACAAGATATAAATTCACTCTTATACAATATCCTCATGAGCAGATTCATCACTTGCATATTAATGTTTTGTAGCATGTCATGTCATAATTATGGTAGTTAAAGGTAATTAATTTTCAAATTTCTTTCGAAAGTACATGTTACAAGTTGTAAACACTTTCCATGCCTTGTTTAATGTATTATTTTATAATTCCAAGTTATTAAAAATACGTTGATAAGATGTTACACAATAAAACACTATTAGGAAGTTTTCTAGGGGATTGAAAAATTTAGACGTATTCTGAAGAGCATCTACTTACTTGGGCGTATATAGATCTTCAAAATTATGTTAACTCTTTATGTTTTATTAAGGCTTGTTTTATTTTAGTATTTAGTCATGATATATCTATTTTGACAATCTTATGTACTATATTTGTTTACACTAAAACCACTCAATTATCGCTACCTACCTACTTATCGGCAAGTGAAAATCAACCATCAAAAATAAGAAGACTAATTTCCCAAATTTGGCAAAAAAAAATTTGTGGTAATACAGTGATGGGTATATTTTATTACTGAGTAGTCAGCATTGTCACAACTGTCGACATACAATCAATATTGTGTGTTGGTGCCAGACTATATAAACAATGTTACATTATTTGATAACAGGTACGTGCTCGTTTATCATTAGTAACTTTCTTCAGATGGTATATTTTATTACTGAGTAGTCAGCATTGTCACAACTGTCGACATACAATCAATATTGTGTGTTGGTGCCAGACTATATAAACAATGTTACATTATTTGATAACAGGTACGTGCTCGTTTATCATTAGTAACTTTCTTCAGATGGTATAATTTGATGACAGGCGTGTTTAGGTCATAAATGAAACTTAAATTTATGTGATCAATGTTTAATAAGTACAGTTATTATTATTATTTTTACAAATTTACAGCTATGGTATAGCCGTATTTTGGGAACAAAATTATGCACGTTTCCAAATGTTGCTAGTGGTAGCGATACTTGGGTAAAAATCAATCTTCCAGAACCAATGTTTTTAAGGACGTAACAAAATGTTTATTAACAACATAATGATACATTTGTTTAAGAGCAAAAAGTGATCCTACTCAATTATCATTACTACTAGCGATAAGTGGGTGTAACATATTGATAGGCGGAGAAAATTTATTTATGTATCATGTGACTTCCTAAGAAAATAAGGTGTCACCAATAAATTAACCATGGTTTAAGCATTAGTAAGAGAAAAGTGTAACTTACCTGATTCACAACCACCTTTCTTTCATGTTTATACAACATACAGTTAATTTTCAAGAGAAGTGTATGTGTATTTATTTTACACATATTTACTAGCCCCTAACTTCATTCCCTCTATATTTACAGTTAAGCAATTATGTTGCAGATATGAATATTTGGCTTCTGCAATGAAAGCAGCAATAGAGGAAGTCAGGTCTGGTGCTGCTCTTTTGACCACAGCAAAGAAATACAGTATTCCTTATTCTACTTTGAGGGCTAAGACTACCAGCAGGACACTGAAAGGTCCGCAAATAGCCAGAGTGTTATATTTATACAAAGGTGAAGAAAACATTGTAATAAACTGGTCTTGTCAGTTGCAAAGCCAGAGTTTCCTATAACTAAAGATGGTCTGTTTAACAGTGTCCAATTGTTAGCGGGAATATTAATTGATGAATCTGAGTTAGGAGCAAAAGGCGTAACTGGAGACACGTTCCAGATCACAGGTACCTAGTATGTAGAGTTGTGGGTAAATGGTCAATGTTACCAGTATTGGTTTCCTGTTTGTGCGTCAGAGCTTCCTTTCGAGGGAATACTTGGAACCAATTTTCTCCGCTATTATGATGACAGAATCAACTTGAAAGAACAGACATTGTATCTCAAAGATACTATTGATTTATATACATATGATTAATTTACTTGCATAATCAAGGAAGAGCAGCAGAAACAAGCTAAGTGATTGATGTTGCTTTACACACGACAGGTTGGGACGCTGACTCAAAATTGCTTCATATCAAGCCGACATTGATGGATGTACCGGGCATACGTGTGGCAAGGGCAATATGCAACTTAATTCTTACTGGCAAGAGCCTCCCAGAGAACAAGGTGTATTGTAGGAGCAGTACGGCTAGAAACTATATAGGGACATGTAATAGATTCAGTGAGACGAATCTGGAGGATGGGGTGACGACCGTCAGGGTACCTGTGTAGTTGACAAGAAGGCACTTATGAGGGCGAGTGACCAGTGTGATATCCCCTTTGTTTAGGTTCAAAGGGGAGCGTCCCAGTGTTTCATTCCTCTTCGCGATCACGTCAAAGAGGGCAAGAGGACATGGAGTCCTAGTCACGCGGAGGATGCAGGAGCAACATGTGAAGTAGGCGGTCGTGTCAAGAGGACTACTGACAGGGTAGGCCAAGTTGAGGGTTCAAGGAAACCTCACAGAGCGTTAGAAAAATTAGTACAGGCCATTACAAAAATCATGAACATTATGAATGAGAAGCTCGTAGTTGAAAAGAGTACAGTAATAGGATTTACCATACTTGTCAGTGACGTTGCTGGACTAGTATGCGTAAATAGCATACCCCAAATATCTGAGAGAAGTTGTACAAGTCTTTGGTTGGAACAAAGAGATTTAGTGTCGCCACAAATAGAACCACGGGAGAAAATCCTTGCAGATGTCCCTAGAAATAATGAGAAAAAGTATTCACTTCCAGGCTCCGAAGCAGTTCAAATCCCCTCGAGTTGTGTTAGCTGCAGAGTGAGAGAACTAGTGAGCGAGGTTAGGAACAGGACAGATTTTGTCGCTGTGTCCCCAAAATCCGCCGAGATAGAGTATGCCGAGAGGAGGCAGTTCTGATTCCAAATGAAAACCCCGAGTCCTGTCGTAATAATTTAAAATATCATAATGATTTAGGATGTCATACTAATTTAAATGGTGAGAGTAATTTCATCAGTTATGAAAAAATGACATGTCACAAATATGAAAAGTAGTAGAAACAGAGAAGTTAACTTTGAAAATACGCGCAAAAATGTAAGATCTGTACCGATGTCAGATTGTTCACGTTAATTGAAAATAAATGAGCCAAATTATGTACAGACTCAAGGCAGTCAGAGTTTTGCAACTCGCACGACGAATAATCGTAAATTAGTGAAGCAGAAGGGTAAAATGTTACCAGAACTACCAAACGATCAACTTAGGGAGATAGCGAAAATTGTTAGAGATAAATTGAAACATTTGAGTAAGAGTGATTTTAATATAATGTTCCCAGTGTTAATGAAGTTTGCATATATATTTCAAGTGGAAGATAGTTAGAATTTCGGGTTCACAAATTTATTGAAACATAAGATAGATACAGGAGAGGCCAGACGAATAAAGCAGAATCCATACAAAGTAGAGCATGCTTTAAAACCAGTAATTGCAGAGAAAATAAAAGACATGCTAAATAAAGATATGCTATTACAGAGAGCAAATCGCCTAGGCAGTTTTCCATAGTTATTATGAAACAGAAAAATAAAGACTGTTCTTTTAATATGAGATATTGTATAGATATCAGTCAGCTTAATAAAATTACAAAGCAGGATCCTTATACTATTCCGAATGTCATGCAGACATTTAATCCTTGCACAGGTCTAAATATTAGTCAACGTTTGATTTAGCAAGTGACCACTTCCAAATTGAATTAGGAGAGTGATAAAGAGAAAACGAGTTTTGTTACATTCGCGGGGAAATATGAATTTAATAGACTCCTGTTTGTACTATGTAATGCCCCAGCAACATTTGAGAGAATAATGGATAATTATTTTCTAACACGTTTGTTAGATGATCAGTGTTTAGTATATTTTGATGACATTATAATATTTAGTAGTACTGTGAGAGAACATGCAAAGTGCATGAGTAAAGTATTGAAAAGATTGAAGAAAGCTAATTTGCAAATTCAGCGTAATAAATGATCATTTGTAGAAGACAGTGCAGAATATTTAGGGCATGTTATAAGTTCAAATCAAAAGAACTTGCAAGCGATTAAAGAACTCCCCAGACCTAAAAATGTCACTGAAGTTCGCTCAATGGTAGGTTTGTTACAGTATTATAGGAAATATGCACAGAATTTCACGTATATAGCAAGACCATTGACAAAATTAACTAAGAACGATGAATCATTTTTGTGGGGAGCAGAACAGGAAGAAGATTTGAAAATGTTAAGAGAAAAATTAATTTAATATCCAACTATGGTGTATCCAGATTTTTTACAATCATTTATTGTAAGTACAGATGGTCGTAGTTATGCTGTAGGCGCTGTCCTGTCTCAGATGAGAAATAGACATGAAAAACCAATCACCTATGCCAGTAGACAGTTAAATTAAGCAGAAATGAATTACAGTACAACAGAAAAAGAATTATACGCTTTAGTTTTTGCTACAAAACAACTCAGAGCGTATTTGTATGGATGCAGATTTTCCGCTATTGCTGATCATGCTGCATTGAGATTGTTATAAAATTTGAAAGACCCTAATTCGAGACTCACTCAATGGGCACTTCGTTCAGCACAGTTTGATTACGAAGTAATCCAAAAACCGAGCAAGAAACACGCAAATGCAGATTGCTTGTCACAAATGGTAAACAATATATATTCAGAAGATTTAACTAGAGAAATAATTAAGAAAGAACAGAGGGAAGACAAAATATGTCCAAGTATAATTAATAAAGCAGATAGGGAAATTTCTTTATTGATAGGGAAGGCATCCTATACAAAAGAGAAGAGGATAATATTTCAGTAGTTGTTCCAAAGTCCCTCGTGACTAAAGTAATTAATCACCACCACGTCACTCCTTTTTCCGCTCACCAAGGCGTGAAACGAACCCAGGACCTCCTCAAATCATTATATTGGTGATCAACATTGAATGAAGATGTAGATGAATACATTGTGAGGTGTGATGATTGTCTTAGGAGAAGTACGAAAATTACAAAAGCACCGCTATGTTCTTTGTCGCAAGTAAATTCCCTGTTTCAGTTGGTATCTTTAGATATTTTAAGTCCCTTGCCGATGAGCAAGAAAGGGAATAAATATGTATTGACATTTATTGATTATTTCACAAGGTACTGTGAAGCGATACCAATTCCCAATCAAACTGAAGAAACAGTAGCAAAGTATTTTGTACAATAGATTATCTTAAAACATAGTTGCCCACAAAGCCTGCTTACAGATCAAGGAAAAAAAATTTGTGTCTACGTTAATGCTAGACACGTGCAAAGTGTTAAAAAATTAAGAAGCTATAGACGAACCCTTTCAGACCACAATGTAACGGACGTGTTGAGAGACTTCATCGAACCCTAGCGGATATGATATCTCATTACGTAAATGAATACGGTAGTAATTGGGAAGAATATTTGCCATATGCAGTGCACGCATATAGGACAGTTCTACACTCAGTGACGGGTTATAATATAGTACACATTATTTATTGTATGGGAAAGAAGTTAGGTAACCCCCTCAGATGAATTGAGTAGTCAGCCTAATGTTTTAGAAGGAGGTATGACAGCTAAGGAACATGTGGATATTTTGAGTAACAAATTTAAAGCAGCACATGAAGTAGCTAGCGAAAGGAATAAAGTAGCTTCTGAGAAACAAAAAAGAGTATTATGATAAGAAATCAAAATCACCAGATATTGAGGTAGGTGATTACGTGTATCTGCACACACCAAGCGTTAAGAAAGGTAGAGTATCTAAGTTTCATACGTTTTGGTCTGGACCTCAAAGTTTTGAGAAAACTGAGCTCAGTCACATTTGAAGTATTATTAGATAAAAGAAAAGTTATTGTGCACAGTGATAGATTAAAGTTGTCTAAAAATTCTACAGAGTCAAGGAGCTCGTTTGTCTAGGTAAGATGGACAGAATATGTAGGCAAAATGCCCCTCAAGTTATTGATGAAGTAGAATCAGTGGAGAGATTTTGTGATAGTAAAAATGATAATGAATTAAGGAAAATATTGAAGAAAATATAGGCTCAAAGTCACGTCCCAATTTTAGCAGACATTACCAAGTAAGCATAAATAGGTGAAGTAGAGGTTGAATGCCCTAGGGACGACAGCATCCTCGATGATAGTCAGTGTTATGATAATGCAGAAACAGACGACACATGGCAACCGTCGCATTATTTAAAAGGGAAAATTTGTGTGAAAATAGGTAAACATAGTGTCGGGTATAATTTGTGTTCAAGTGTAAGAAACCCCTTAATGGAAGAGGAGGAAGCAGAAATAAGTGATGCGTAGCCTCCCAGTATAAAGTAACCTATAATTTAATGGTAGTTATGAATTCAATGCGAAGAACTAAATAAGAGGTATATTGGTTTGCATTGCAGATCACACCGTTGGTGCTGGCGGGATTGTGGTCCAAGAAATGGACGTGGTATTAACAGGAGACAGATGGACAATAGTACTTGACATACCCATAAGAAAGTTTCAGAGTATTACTCAGGAATTTAGGAACCAGTTGAACATAATTAAAGGAATGAAATTTTCCGGAGACCACGAATTTGAAAAACCACCTAGAGAAATCAATGTTCTTGATAGGTTAGTTGTAGAATTAGGGGAGGAAGTAAATTAATTAACTTCGATATTACCCAGAACTTCATCTCATGAAAAGAGAGGTTTGATAGATGTAGGTGAAAGTATTCTGAAATTTATTTTTGGTACACTTACTTACAAATGATGATTATGTCCGTATTCACCAAGTCAATAGTGAGTTGAGGACGAGACAAGAAAAATTGATTCATATAGTAAAGAAACAACTAATTTTCGTGAAAGGGATGAATGCCAGAGTAGAGAAAAATTCGAAAGCTGTAGATACTTTAACAAAAGAGTTAGCGAAAGTAATAAAAGCCATGAGCGTAATGAGTACTTCAACGTCCTCAGCGATTGAAATAAATCACCAATTAACTATTAGTAATTTAGGGACAGCACTTAAATACAATAGTTTATTAAGAGAATTGGAATTACCTCTTCAAAATTATAAACAAGAGGTAACAAAAATTTAAATGGCATTAGATATCATGGCGACCGGTAGGTTACCCACTTCGTTATTGACGCCAGGAAATTTGTCAGAAATTATTAGAAGTATTGCTCCAAAACTACCCCTGGACAAGACTTTGATAACAGGAACTGATTTAGATGAGAGGTACAATTATTATGAAATAACAATGGTACATGCAATTGCTACAATTAATAGTATACAGTTAATAATTGAGTTTCCTTTGAAATCTGCAAATAGGTATTTCACAATCTATAGACAATGTATGAAAGACATTTAGAAAGATACGTTCAAATAGTACCAGATAAACCTTACATCGCGCTGTCAGAGAACAGGCAGTTTTATGTGTTAATGTCTGAAGTAGACATGAGCCAATGTAAAGTCGGAAATAATATAGTTTGTCCAGCTAACGTCCTGATGTTTTCCATAAAAGTTCCGAATATTAGGGAATATAATATTGTCACAATCTGGTTACAATTATAAGTTATGTAAAAGAGAGGTTCTAAGTAACTCATTCGTACCAGTGTTTATTAGATCAGTAGATGTTGATATTTGGATTTATTCAGTACTGGGAAAGACGGAAATTATTTAAATGTGTCCTTATGAAAAGAGTGGAACACGCATAATGGAGGAGTGGATCTCGGCACAGGGAGTCGTGTCCCAGGTAAGCCGTTGTCTGATAATTAATGAGAGAATTCAGTTTTTACTATATAGTAATAAAGTAACACATATAAAGTATAATGTTAGTGAAGTCAAATTCTGTCGAATTCAGTCCTTATTAACAAGTAGTAAACGAGTGTGTCGCATCTATGAAAACTTACTTTAATGTTAGTTTGTCGAAGTTAAATACAGAGGAAAATGTATAATTGAATCATCTCATGTCAGACATTCACAATTTGAAACACAGAAAGGTTATAAGTCACAACATAAAGCGACACAGTCACTTCTTAAGGGGTTCACTATGCTGGGATGTGTGGTACTCATCATCTGGTTCCTGAGATGGCGCCTATGTGAGACACTGGCTAGGTGTTCACGCACTGGTCTCTTGCATCAGAAGGTAGCAGAGACCACAGCACATATCCTATGCTTCGAGGATTAAGCAGATGCCATGGAGATGTGTGCTGGTTCGAGCACAGTTCCAGCGCCACAGCTGACATTGAGGACGACAGCAACTACTTGCTTTAAGAATTCCATAATACGTCAACGTGATCGAGTGTTAGTGTTGAAAAGCAAAGTAGAGTCAGTGAAAAGAAGAGTACAGTGCGCGCAAATTAAAAAAATGTATGCTACAGCCAGCAATATTACATTAGGAATCCGATATTCCAGAGAGCAACAAACATAAAATGTCTTAATGTGTTTATTCATTAATTTGATTGCAATTTAAAGATTGAATTCTTTTCTTTTTCTCTTATAATATAAAGGTAAATTAAGCAAGTATGTAATTAGGTTCACATGAAAAAAAAAAAACTTAAATATTTTAAGTTTGATCAATTAACCCAAGATATGTTGTGATATGAATATATAATTTGCAATATATTTCTTTTGTTCAGTTATACCATGAACATTGAAAACAAGTGATGATTGATTTAAAAAAAAAAAAAAAAAAAATTCTTGGTATGGATTGATGTTTAATAATTGTCCAATGTGTATATTATGTATGTGATATGTTTCAGCTGCACTTTGAAAAGTTACAAAGGCGAACTTGAATAATAAGGAAGGTGACATGGTACTCCCCATTTGAGTTCAGTTAAATTTAAACTTATTTGATGGAATAGTGATTAACTTCATTACCTTTTTACTAACTTGTATGATTCAGTTGACTGCAAGTATGGAAGTAATTTCATAAAGCTTCAAGAAAAGAAGGCTCCTGTGTCAACGTCACTGCTAGTCCGATGGTTTCTGCTAACTAGTCGACCGGAAACCTGAATTTCTATTGCTGGCAAGTCTACATCCTGCTGTTTCTGATAGAGCAGTTGCACTCCCAGACTCTATACTTCAACCAACTTCACTTTGATGACTGATTCACATACAGCCTCAGCCAAAATCTTTCTAATGTTTTGCTCAACCCGAACAAAACTTTTCTAAAAGAGGAAATGATGTGCCGCAGACACTCCGCTAGCTTTCCGCTGAACCAGCACCCATTGCTGTTATGATTTCTACACAGCATGAAACTGATTACAACCGCTTGTGACAGGACACACTTCCTGTTGTTCACAATATTTTGTCTTGTGGTTTCAAGTCACGCGCTGTGCTACAATGTCGTATCACACATTTTTTTCCCATCACATGATTTCAGTATCACGATGCTAGTGCCATGTGCAAAGACGAGCTTATTGGCTGACACCCAAGTCTCGCACTCTTATTGGTTGGCGATCTTCCACGCCCTGACTTCTTATTGGTGGGAGACTGCTCACGTGCTGACTTTTTGTTGGAGGGAGACTTTTCCCCACTTCATTCAAGTTGCTATATGATCTCTTGAATGGCCTGGAGATGCCCTATTTCAGCGGAGGACTTCAGAGACTGCACATCACCTGGGACAACTCGTCTGAGCTCCATCACCGTGGCTTCGTTATGAAATTTTTTTCAGTTCCGAATAAGTTTTACTTTTTTATATTATGTACCACGTCAACTCTTTCGACATCGCCAAGCAGGTAATCACAGAATTGCAAGTGTATAAGTTTCAGTTCTTTGATTTTAATTAAATATTTTTAACTTGACATTGCATTAGTTTTGTTTTGAATGTTTGTCCTCAGCCCTAGACCACTCGGGCACAACATACAATTTTTTAAAATAATTCTATATAATAATAAGTGAGTGAGAGAAGATATTTGGGAGGCTCTTAACAACGAAGTATTGAGAGCCGATGAGGGTGAAGTAGGTGAGTATGGATCAGTGCCGGAATGCAACGGCGGAGGAAACGTAAGTTCCCCAAGAAAACCTGCTGACCAGCGGCATCGTCTGACACAAGTCCCACTTACAAAAAACTGTGAGTGACCCGGCCAGGAAATGAATCCAATTTGCCCTGGTGGGAGGCGAGCAGGCTAACCGCTCAGCCACTGTGGTCCTCTATATAATAATAAGTATTATGATGTATCTTACCAGCGTTTCTCTAGGATATTTAGGTGCAGACCCTAAGCCTCTCCTGTTGTTATTTTTTCTTGAAGGGAAACCTTGCGCCTGGATGCTTCCCATGTACCCAGATTCTTTCACTTTCATTGCACAACCACTATAGAGCATTGAACTGGACTGCAGAACAAGTAGCGAGACTCGTGTTGGCATGTGTCACCCCCATCCAGTCCCTTCCCCTTAGCAAGAGAGTGCAGTAACTTGTCAGACAATTTCCGTACAGTCAGGCTGTTCATGCGGACTATTCGAGGTATTTTCTTCCATTGGACAAAAGGTTGCCCCTCAAAGTGGAAATAATGCATATTTAGTTTATCTTTGAACAGAGAATATATGTATTTAGTCACTTTATATTCTTTAAAATATTTAGAAGTAAATAGTAACTTCTATATTCTTACATGAAAATAATATACTTGAAATTATTTTTAATTATGGCATATTACAAAAAAAAAAAAAATCAAAATTTCATAAAAATATTTTTTAATCAGTTATATAATAATTAAGAATACTTTCACTGCTATAATACTATAACATTAAACAAATACGTATATTACTCTATTAGATAAAACACAATCAATACAAGAAATTCATCTCATTTTCTTTTAAATTCAGTTGCTCTTGTACAGTTTGGCATCTTTGCATTTGTTGTGCTGTTACTTGCAGCTCTCTGAAGACGTACAGAAAATTATAATTTTTTATAAAGTGCATTAACGTTAATATAAAAATTTTACTAATTGTTCACAAAACATTATTCTCTATCACATTTTCATTGATTTTACACATAACCCTTCCCCTCAAATGTCATTGTTTAAAAACAAGTACACGAATTAAATATAATTACAGTTTCAAACTGACATGAGTGAAATCCGTGCTATTTACATAGTAAAAGGGTATCTTTTTGGGTGCATGGCAACAGGCATAACAACATCGACCTGCAATGGTGGACTACTCATGATCACATTACTTTACTGTCCTTATAGGCAGCAGTAAGTGCTGGTGGAAATAGCCAGACATGCGTCCCCTCCCCCCTTAGGTGGGCTCACAGTAATCTTCCTATGGGTTGACAACTCATTACCGTACCTCTTATTGCAGCACACCATCCCCTCACAATGCTTGCTCGTTCATCTACGACCAATTCACGTAGTTCCTCTTCCTACCACTGCGCTACGAAGGCAGCAGCTTCCTAGGCATCTTATAGAATGTTTTCTGTATTTCAAAGATTGTACGGTTATTTGACATGTTATCGTAACTCCAATGGTTTTATATGAAATTGGCTGTATGTGAAAAAAAATTATTGTTGTGAATGTTTCATATTTATTTATTTTTTTATTATTGTCAAGTCATAGATGGATATATTTTATATTGTCATGTTGGTAGTGTGATATGTATTTGTAAAGTTGTTTATAATAAAAAACTTGTCATGCTACAGTCAATGAAAGCAGGTGTATTTTATTGCTCTATTTGAAGCATTTACTGCAAAAATTTCACCAGGATGTTGTTGGTTAGACGAGAGAATTTTATTTGCAGACTGGCTTGCACTTTCCACGTTGAGAACAATTTGACAAGCTTTATTGAAAGTCAAGTTGTTATCTTCTAGTAACAAATGAGTAATCATGCATTTGTCACACAATCCTATCACTAATTGATCACATAAAGCTCTGTCAAGAAAAGTGTCAAACTCACACTTGATAGAAAGTTGGTTTAAATAAGAGATAAAATCCGAAAGAGATTCATTATTGTGTTGACGTTGATGCCGGCTAAGAGCCAGCCACAGCTAGACCATGATGGCACTCGCCACTAGCGGTACACGTATGCGTATCCCCTACAAGTATGGACTTTCCCAAAACGGGATAAAACATTTCAGTGTAATATGTGTTTCTTTCCAGGGTAAAATATAATATGTCTTATTTCATAGTCTTGTGAAATGTTGATATTTAAAATTCAAAGTGCACGCGGTGCCAAAAAGAATGGTATTCAGGCGAGGACGGTTTCAAAAGACAATTAAATAACCAGAATTCCATATTTAAATTGCCTCAGTAAAATTGTCTTAAAATACTTTTGATGACTTTTCAATTTGCTAAATTAACATTTTACTCTGCGTGCATAGCACTTCCACTTGTGTGAACCCCGTAGGCAGCCATGGTAGGTCCTCGCGACCCCTGCCTCTGGGCAGTCGTTCTAGGAGTGCTGGTGAGATAACACGCTGTCACGTACACACTTCATATTTTTGCACTAATGATGTAGGTTTCAATAGCACTTTCAGTTTACCTGTTAACCTTTGCCTTGCGCACGTTTTGCCAGATGCCCCAGCATAACGCTAGTCCGCTTAACTTAATAATTTGAAGAATTTTCAGGCTTATTGAAATTTAATCAAGGAGAAGAGTGTTGTAGCGGAAAGGACGTGCAGCACACACATTTTGTGTATCAGACGCCACCCTCCCATGTGTAGGGCATTTCAATGCAATTCCTGCTTAATTGCGACATGCCATAATAAGGGTAATGTATTTGTATAATTATTTGAGGATTTTTGTCATGTAAATATTATTACAATTTCTCTCTCTAGAAATTATGTGGGCTATACCAAGTTCGTTAAGGAATGGACATCTTAATCAAATAAAATAATAAATTATAATTTCCTTACTTTATTTACAATAACTACAGCAAAATTCTCTGAACTCAAATCCTCACAATAAATTAAAATCACTTACTGTTCACAATTGACACCAAATAATAAAATTTATAATTACGACTGACACCATCGGGTGAGACACGAGACGAACGATGACACAAATACTTACTGGTAATTTGGGTGCCAGCAGTGCTTCCCAATCACCGCACTATTGAGACTCATGGTTCTCAGGGATGTTGTGGGTTCTGTGTGTCCGTCTCACCCGTGCGTACTTACAAATACATTGGCAATACTAAACTTTTAATAAACATTACTGAAATAAACAATTGATAAATATATATGGCTAGGACACTGTCATTACTGAATAAAAGAATTGAGTTCACTGTAGATTTGTTTTTATCGATATTGTTCATACACATCAACGTGCCAATGAAATAGATATCTCTGTCATGACTAGCCAATTCCGCTTGGGTGCTCCCAGCCCGTTATTAATCTAGCGTACGCCTAAATGGATGATCTTCACCGAGGTGCGTGAAAGCACAGCTTTCACAAGGGAATAGGGCCGACAGCCGCTAGGATGGACTGACGGTTTTTGCCTGAAGATGACACGGTGAACTACAAATGAAAACCTTTAATACACATTAACACATGTAATTACTCGATATCAATAACGCAAACTTGTCGAGGCTTGCCCTCCCGCACGCGGGTAGTGTGGTGATGGCCTATACACAGCCAGCTAGGATGGGAATAATTGCACTGTACACTAATTACACAATTACATAGACCCTTGAATGATACATGAAATAAGATGGGACACGAGATGAATATCCACAATAAACACACACCTGTGATAACAAGTTTAGGTGGTGCGGATGCCGCTGGATAAAGTTCGTAGCGGACGACGTGGTGCAGGTGAAAGTGCAATATTTCTGCGTGGAAACGACAAACTAAATTCAGATAAAATATTATCCATATTGAGACAGTGATTCTCTTTACGATTAGCATTGTTAAAGGCTTGTAACATGCCTGATGGCGGTGAAATCAAACATTACTGTGATTGCATGGTCGAGTACAAAAAGCATCAATTTACATGAAAAATACATAGAAACCTGAATGAAACTGACATAGAACCCTGAAATAAATTATTGCACATACAATGTTATATATATAAGCTCTTAAAATGCAATGATGGTGTATACAAAGACTTGGCTTCAGTCGGCCACGTGGTTATACGTGATGTTGCCGTAAAATATTCAGACACACAAAAATTACCCTCAAATACATACATGAAAATAAAGTTCTTAAAATTGTGTGTAACAATTATGCAGAAGTTACACTGAAATGCCATAAACATAGGCAGATGGCGTCTCGTTCAAAATGCACGGGTCGCGTGACCTCTCCGACACCTTTCTCCTCCTCCTCAATTAATTTTAAAATGCCACAAGGGTGTAAGAATGAGTAAAGTGGAAGCATAATGCTGGGGAAAATGTCTGGCAAAAACGTACGCAAGCAAAGATTAACCGGTGAACTACATTGACTGTGGATACCTAAATTAGTGAACAAAAGTTGTAGTGCGTACATGACAGTGTCTTACCTTGCCAGCTCTCCTCGACAGACTGTCCAGATACAAGCGGCGCACGGACCTATCATGGCCGCCTACGGGGTTCACATAAGCGGAAGTGCTATGAATGCCAAGTAAAATATATTATATTGAAAATAAAATGGCACAAATTAAATTAAATATTGTTTTACATTTCTATAGTTTTCTTATGAATTTTAGTATTATTTTAATGTCTCTTTGTGATGGCGTTCATGCCAGAGTGTTAAGTGTTCCTAATCTCAGTGCCATGGGCACTTGGAATATTCATAACCAAACAAATAAAATTAGTACAAACACTTTAAAACATTTAAAGACATATTAAACACTGTAAGGACAATATAACACAGTTTACCCTGAAATTAACATTTACAGGAAAGTTCAAATTATCAGCCTCTTTGCGCACGTGCGGAACACGTGACACATGAGCGCCGTCACAGGCTCTAGCGCCGCTGGCTGTTAGCCCGCATGAAACGACCCCTCCCTCGAAGGCCAAGATGGTGCGAACAACGCAACATTACAAATATATAACACAAATAAATCAACAAAGTCAAGGTTTAAACAATTGTCTTCAGTTAGTAAAATTAATGAAATTGTGAGTTATAGCTGTAGATAACGTATAAGAAACAATCAAGAACAACATCGGTCAAATCCAAAATCAAGTTCCAATAAGAAGAAATGTTGAGCATATTGTTTTGTTAAACATCATCCTAATAACTGTCCTTAGCAGTGGACTTGTTATAAATGTAATAATAAAGGACATACTTCTAAATTTTGTTTTAATAAAATTGCACACAGCAATTTCATAACTTATTTTTGTAATAAAACAAATGAATCTGTCATAGCAAACCCAGTACAGTTAAATACTGAAGTCTATTTTTAATATATATATATATATATATATATATATATATATATATAACGATTGATGTAGATACTGGATCAGCTTGTACCTTGATTCCTTTAAAAAAAGGAAGTTTTCCTGATGATACACTAGAAAAATTTAACAGTAAATTGCTGGCTGCTAATGACCAACCATTATTTATCTTCGGTAGATGCATTGTCAATATAAGATTTAATAAGTACTTTGGTAATTTGAGTCTTATAGTAACCTCAAAGAAATGTCACAGAGCCTTACTTGGTAGCAATTGGTTAGATATGTTAATACCATTTGGAGGCATGTGTTTTCAGCATCTATAGGTCATGTCTGTAATGACAATATGATTGATGAGGTTATGTCAGTTTGTAGTGTAAAGTTGCAAATGGTAAAAGATTTGGAATTGAAATTTCCTGGTTTAAGTGAATGTTTTTAAAGATTCTCAGTACCTAGTATAACAGTGTCTGATAATGGACCCCCATTTAGTTCTAACTGATTTTCTGCTTATTGTCAAGATCGAGGTATAAAGTTAATTAAAATTGCACCTTATAATCCACGATCAAATGGATTTGCAGAAAGAGGATTCTTTGTGCTAGTCACATGCCTCCGCCTCTGCCTTACCCTCCCTATCTTTTTTCGCTTCATACATACTTACACACACTCGCAATTAGGCTACCGCCCGGTGGCGAGCTCTCTCACCTCTCCTTCACCCAACCAACTCCTTTTTCACTCCCTTCCTGAACTTATCAACCCCTCTCACATATACCAATTACTCCCTCAACACATTCCACTCCCTCACAGACCTCACAAGCATGGACTGCCTACCCCGCTCCGTTCTCCCCCACACCCTCTGAAGCTTCTCACTGTTGTTTCCTCTTCCTCTAAACACCCCTTACTTAGATGCAGTGTAGCCCTACCTATCCTCCCTCTTCATTCACCACCCTGTATAAACGTTTAAGAAGTCATTTATAAAGATTATCTTGTCTAATTTTGCTATATCATTGCAAACAAATGTAAATCAGTGTTTGTTTTCATTAAGGTCAACACCTTCAAGTGTCACCGATGAGAGTAATGTTAAATTATCAACCTGAACAATTAGTGTATGTCTAATCCCATATGTATTCGTGGGAATGATGAAAATAGTTGTAAAAAAAACCCATTAAAAAGGGTAAGTTTTAATATATCTGGTGAACATAGATGTAAAATATTTTTTGAAGGTGATAAAGTTCTTGTAAATTTATATTCGGTACTTGGAAAGTCATATCAAATGGATTCCTGGTATAGAAGTAAGGAAAATTGGAAATGATGTTTATCTAGTGAAGCTCGATTCAGGTGAAATAAAAAAGATTCATTCGTCACAGTTAAGGAAGAGCTATTTAAAGGATAGTGACCATTATTATATTTATTTATTTAATTACATCCCATTGATCCCTTGGTTTCCATGGTGGCTTTAGGATATGGAACAAGTTAAAACTCTAACATATCAGCAATAAATATATAGGTATATATAAAACATAGTAAACAATGACAGAACAATAACACTGAAAAGCACATAGTGTTACAAATTGGATTATATATATATACAGATTTAAAAGTTGTATGTCATCTTAAAGAGCTCTATTTCTACATAAAAAATTAGAAAATATAATACAATTTCCATATGACAGTACAGAACAATTTCCATATATAGGTGTGACAAGCGCGCGTGTTTGTATATATATATATATATATAGACATATACACATACACACAGAGCCAATCAGTTGGAGCAAAAATGAGGAAGTTCTGAGAAGGAAGAGAAAGGAAGACGAACCAGAAGTCTTGAATTTGTTGTGGTCCATAGATGGGCACATTCATGTTGTGTGTGTGTCTATATATATATATATATACACACACACACACACAAATCTTATATCCATATACTTAAAACATATGTAACTACTTGCTTGAAATTTTTTTTTTTTTACTACCCATACCCATGCTGCCACAAACACGTTCAGAACAGCCATAAAAGCACCAGGAACAGCCTACAGTTAGCACCCCCTCCCCCTTGTTTTCAGACACTCCCTACATACTTAGGTAGTACTGCCGCAGCAGAAGTGAGTGACTTTTGCTGTCTAATGTAAAGCATAGCAACACCCAATGAAGTCCTACAGCATCTCAATGGCAGTCACCTCTTGATCGTGACTTCCCAGCTGCCACGTCGCCTGTGCTGCATCCACCATACCAGTACAGTGGTCAGCGGCAGAGAACATCAGTGACACGTGGAGAGGAAAAATGTCACCCAATGACTTTCATGGCTTCCCAGCCGCCGAGTAGCTACCTGCCCTTGCTGAAGATCAGTGGGCAGCACCAGAGCTCATCGAAGCCACGTGGGGGGAGGTGCCGCCTCCTGCATCCAGCAACATTTACTGCAGAGATGGGTGTAGCTCTTCCGTCGCCTCCGCCTGCTCATTGCTAACCCGCTCACAACACCGAGGGCAACCACCCCACTTCAGACACCAGTCTTGCGACAGCCAGGGCTCAGGCGTGCCAACTAACACTGACGGAATGCGCCCTCCTGCATGCCTTATGTCGGCGACCCCTGGTGCCACTTCAGACGCCCTGCATCCTCGACGCCTTCGGCGACCGCCCGAGACATATCACAAGGTAAGGAATTGGCCATTCCATTACAGGTGAGATGCCCTTCTACCCCCCAGGGGTTTGAGGTGTGTTAATCTCTACCTCTCTCCACGAGACACTAATATTACCTAAACTACCCCTATGGGGCAGAAAGTGATCTCAACTTGAAAAATCCAAATACCACGGCCAATGCTCTTTCCCTTATAAATATCTACAATAGTATTACTACTACTCATGTTACAGCAATACAGGTTTTTCGTAATTGGGGGGGGGGGGGGGGGGGGGGGGTACTTTGGAAATAATCTCTCTCTATTCTTAAGTTCCAAGGTATTTTGATTCACTATTTATTTTGCACCAAAACAACTGTTTACAGGCACAGACTTTACTCATAAATACACACAATAAAAATCCTAAAATGATTTGCACTCAAATTTATATATTGCATGGGCAGATCACTTAATAACGTTCAACGTCTTTTGCCTTACGCTGTAACTTTCAATAAATGGTGCTCACTAAAATTTAATACTAAAATCCAACCACAAACGAAAATTGTTTCAGCGGCGCTTGGCATGCTTCAAAAGCGTTTTAAAAAAAGGACGACTGACTCCGCAGGAACAAGCTGACAACAGTGCTTATGCATAACTCATACCTTAAATTTGGCATTCAAACAGAATACCGTACTGCTGATCACCAGGCCACGTCCGGGAACATCCTTGCTGCCCGGTGGCACCTTGCTGTAGGCGGCACCCATGCAACCATGCGGGTTTTCTTGCACTCACTAGCATGTAGATTCGCATTGATGCACTTGGGAATATTCAGCATCTTTAATCATTACGCAAAAGTACGGCCATGCTTCCAGCACTCTAACCACGTGGAACAGCATTGGCAATACATCCTGCATAAGTAATGTTGCAAAGACATATTTTAAAGTTACTTTTCTGGGCTCCAAAGAAATATTACAAAAAAACACGAGCCGTTGACGTACGTTGATGCTACAATTTGTACACTTTAAAATGCTTGTCCTCAAGCCACTTGAAAGAGTCAGTTTAACCAACGTGGCAAAATTCAATTTCATGAGCCATCAGTCACAAGTCGTGGTCTCTCAGTTATTTCCACGATTTTCAGTACGCTCGTATTAAAGTAAATATTACTCGTCCGCGCAGGATTTTCCCACATAATACATCTGTATCAAGTTTACTTCTCTGCGATACTTGGCCCATATTTCACTAAGAGCGGCTGCACGCTACAGGCAAACATAGCCATGTTGTGTCTGCATTCTCATCTGGCATGTTCTCATAATATTTTTTAAACAGTTAGTTTATTTGCTCCCGGCAACTTTACTGCAAGGATCACTTGCTCACATAACACAAGGCACCTCGCGACTGAGGAGAAATTACATGCTGCTGAAAAGTCTGCCCGACCTCCCGGTACTGTGCTCAGCTGGCAAGCGACACCACTCGCTCCGCAGTCGATCTCATACCTACTTGCGGCCGTCCTAACACCGTGGCTGACCTTCACTCACTGGCTGGTGGCGCTGTCATCGGCATGAGCCAGGTGGCGTCGCGGTATTTCACCACCCCAAGCGCCACGGTCGCGACTCTTTACAAATTGATTTGCAAAATAATATTGATACAAATATTACACACAACCATATAAAATATACGTGCTATAAAATTCATTATAGATTAACACTAAGCTAGGAGACTAAAATATACCGGCCGGTATTTAACCAAATATAAGTACACATAAAAACGGTAAATATGCAGCGCTACCAAATGTGGTGCAAAATTACTAAAACCATTACATTTTACTAGGTGACAATCTATGAATCGTCACACAGGCTGAGGCAGCGCCCCTTGTGCTGATGCACTTTAGAGTAACCAGCACTACGATGTACCAGCGGTCTCCCCCCAAGGCAGGGGGGAGGGCACCTGACCTCGCCCTCTGTGTACCGTTCAGGATGCAGACCACTGCTGCTCTGCTCGTGTGTCAGCCACGCACAATTGTGTGTTCAGTGTTTGGATCCACCAAGACCTTCATGAACTAACGGGTCAGTGAACCATAGTGACCCGAATGTGGTGCAAAATTACTAAAACCATTACATTTTACTAGGTGACAATCTATGAATCGTCACACAGGCTGAGGCAGCGCCCCTTGTGCTGATGCACTTTAGAGTAACCAGCACTACGATGTACCAGCGGTCTCCCCCCAAGGCAGGGGGGAGGGCACCTGACCTCGCCCTCTGTGTACCGTTCAGGATGCAGACCACTGCTGCTCTGCTCGTGTGTCAGCCACGCACAATTGTGTGTTCAGTGTTCGGATCCACCAAGACCTTCATGAACTAACGGGTCAGTGAACCATAGTGACCCGAATGACTCGTGTAACGACAAGCCCAGTGTGTTTACAGTGCTGATATAATCTGTTCCCCTGGAAGCAGATTCTCAAATATAAAAGGGAAAGTGTTACCTCCTTTATGCTCCCCATAAATAGATAAAGTGTAATAAGCTTCAGAGTGCTTTGCACTCTGGTGGTTTATGTAATGCTACTAACCTATGACTTAAGATGCTCTAAATTCATAATATATTATTGCAGTGTTTGTGTCATGTTTATTTTGCTTAAATGAGCTCGACAGTTCCAGACTCCGCAATGCTAAATGCCCAACTTCAACATCATATGTAATTATTGTTGTAATATTATAGTGTTCTTTTGAGTGCCTGTGTTTATGTCAAATGCCTTCTTTTATTTTATAATGATTTTCTACATGCTTTGCCAGCCTATCCACGCTTTTCCACCAACTCTTATTTCCAAACACGCATAGCAACAAGAGCTATGGACTTGAATTAAATGATTTCTTACGTGGGAATTACAGTCATGATTCCTCCAGATCTTGTTTTATGTTTTTGAGATTTCTATTATGTAGGCCTATACTTGTTCAAGTGTATATATTTTGTATTTCCTTCTCAGTGCTGGCAGGAGATCTCCATTAGGTAACAGGATTTCTGAGCCACAATTTTTAGTCTTGATCTGCAGACCAAAGATGATAAGACGTGCGTCGTGCGCCACGGGAGCTCTCAACACTTTGCATCAACCATTTTAGCAGATATAGTAAGTTTTTAAATACAGGAGCCATATAATTGCTTTTACTCCTCCCATGTAATTATCCTCCTATCCATCAGACTCGTGGCCCCAGAGAGTACAAAGCCTTTAAGTTTCCACATGCTTAACAGTGCTTTTGTCGATATCGGCCAATGGCAGGCCGAATATGCCATTGCTGCACGAGGCGAGGGTAGTGTATTGTAAGTAAATGTACTCTCATTCTGCAATATACACTTTCATTAGACTTTCACCATAATTTCATTTGCATTTGTACTTACCATAACTTAGGGATCCAGTCCACTCCAGAAACCCACGTGCTCAGTTTATGAACAGTGTATATGTGAAATGTGAAGTTTTGTCGTAATTTTTTGGTTGACATGTGCTGTGAGGACTGCCACATGGCTGTCGATCTGCTACTGTCATGAGATACAGTCTTCACGTGCTCACCCGTGCCATAGATGAGCCGGCAGAAAAACTTTAACATCTTTACTAAATATCTCGCCATTTCTCTCAAATCCGGCATACTCGGCCCATCGCTACCAACCTAGCCACGTTAAGGTGTTGAATAAGCTCTATTTATTGATGCTAGGTAAAATGCACAATTTGTGCATGACGACATTTTAAAGAAGAATGTTATGCAAAGTGCGCGAAAATTACATTCTTACATTTATCAACAGGATGACCCGAAGCATACTGCTTGTCTTAATAATTAATGGTTCATTCAAAATAAGCGAAAACTGCTCCTTTGTCTCTAAACCTCAAACCCATTGAACATTTATAGACATTTCTAAAGTGTCAAATATACAGCAGAAATATTTCTTGTAAGGAGCTAAAAAGCATAGCGACTGAATACTGGTACAGGATCAGTTGTGAAAAGAGTGCAGATGCCAAGTAGTTATGAAAACCATAAGGTTCTCCAAAAGACATTGGCACTTCTGTTTTGTGGGCTTCACTAATTAACTGTATGAATAACAATGTGACAGAGTAGTGCTATCTCCTTAGCGTTCTTTTGTATTCTGTCTAACAAAAATATGTACCTATTGGGAAAATTGTGAGGAAAATAATAATAATAATACATACAATACTACATGCCAAAACACAAAAAAATAATGTAATAAGTGGACAATCTGCTTCTGAATTGAATCAAAAGAATACACACCACTCCTTGCTTATTGTTTGCTTCTCAGGTAATAAATTATTAAGAATCACTGCTATTTTTAAGAAAACGTCCAACAGATATGAAAACTGTATATACCTAGTCCAGTCACTGTTTCTTCTGATCTTTTGAAACGAACCTTTGGGAAAAAAACCCTAGGTGTAAGATGTCAACCTGTTTTTTCAATAACTTATTCCACAAATATATAACACTGTCATTAACTTCAAAGTAGGCCTACTGTATTCTTGAATAAATTCAAGTTTACCTTAATATCTTCTATATATTGTAATATTTATTTTGTATTAAATACAAATTAAAAACAGTGAGAGCAGCGATGTGCTGGCAATGGCTAGTAAGAAATAGTTCACAGTTAATATATTGTTTTAACATAGTTTTTAGGTATGCTATTTGTAAATTATACGTTGCCTATTTAAATATTTAGGTAGGCCCGATGGAAACATATTTCATTGCCACTGTTAAAATAACAGCACAAAATATTGTGCACAGGCCCTAGTGTCATGGTGATTGTTTTTTCAACCGAGCGATAAACTGTCGGCTGAGCAGAGCTTAGCGCTCTATCCCTCTGGAGGTTTTGCATCACTAGTAGTAGCAGGAAAGGGTTTACTGTAGAACCCGATTCCACAAGTGTATTTATACGTGTGACGTACAGTTCATTAGGTTGGTAGTATATAATAAAAAACTAAAACGAGTGGTAGGAATGTGAATCAGCCCAAAGCAGAGTATTTTTGATTTTGTAAGTTGTAGGACTGTATGAGAAATGTAATAACAAATGTGTGTATCTGGCGGAATAAACAGTGTTGTAGGTACGCAATGTTAGGTCAAGATTCTGTAGCAGTTACATAGGATTTACCATCTGTAATTAATAATTGGATATGTGTGACTTGTAGGTAGCTCTAGTCAGGATAGGGACAGTATGTTTAGGTGGTATTCGATACAGCAAAATGTATATAAATAACTAAACTGAATATGTGTGGAAATAACCCTTTTCAAGTGGTCGAAATATGCACCAATTAAAGTGACTCACCGACACACAACACTTGGGCGCATGAGTTCAAATGTATTTCCCAATATCACATGTGGTATTGGGAAGTACACTAGAGCCCATCTACTCTAGTGTACTACCCAATACCATATTTGGGGTAGATGGGCTCTAGTGTACTTCCCAATACCAACGTTTATAAATACTGAAAGTATCCCCATCCGAAGACATCCACATTCCCGTGGATGCCCTGTTAGATTGTCATAGGTAAGGGATGGGGCAAAAGTAAAAAACATATGACATCGACACCATATTGGTGACGTCATAACATGTACGTAAAGAACATTTCATACTAATTACAGGAAAATAATGCTTTTTACTTACAACTGAAAAGAGATTTTAATGTTTGAATACATATTTTAAAATATTTATATGTGATGGCCGGAGGGATACAAATCTTAAGTTGGCAGAAGTGGCAAGCCATGACATGGCATGTTGCTTTTTGCCAACTGAAGCATTAATTTTCTTGCTCCGAAAAATACTACAAATTATCACATCAAGTTTGTAAAGGTTGTGTTTTTCAAACCTACCTAGGCAAGTTACGATGTTGTGATAAACCTGAGTTTCCATGGCGGGGATAAATACACTGTAACATGTAACGTGATCATGCACTGCTTGTGAAAGGGCATGGCTGCCACTTCCTCCTCCTATGGTGGTTGCGTCGTAGTCGTTATGCTGGCCCGGTATGTGTGTGTATGAGATGTAAAATATTGGATGTGCAAAAGTATGCCTATACATTTTGAAAGTGAACTGTTTTTAGGACAAACTTAATTAATTAATTTAAATTCAAGTCTGTTTATTTATCACTATTTTGTACGTTTGTCCTAGGTGTTAGAAACACAGTTGTGTAACATGCTTACGTCTCCGTGATTTTTATGTTTGCCACTATCACAACAAAATACTAAGCCCAGCCTGATAAATTTTAACAAATAATGGAATACCTAAAAGACCAATGCATCAAAATATCAGCGGAATAAAAGTTACAACACAATAGCGGCAAAATATTAACATATATTAGGTGTGATGTGCTACGTCATGTATAACAAATAGGTCTATGTTAACAATGTAGTTAAAATAATAACCGTAAAAACTATTGTCAATACAGGCATTTTTAAAAAAGTCAAAGTTGACCTAAATTTGGTTATATGCCTAAATTGTGAAAATTCGTACGAAATGGTATTTGAAATCTGACCGAATTCTTTGAACAACTGTAAACAGTAAACAACACATTTGACAGTTATAAAAGTAGAAGTCACACTGCCGTGTTTATGTTTAGGTGTAGCGAAAGGATACGTAATAAGTAACCGAAAGTAGAAATTTAGCAGGGCTTCAGAAAAATCTGAAGATGCTGTGAATACACTATAGTTCGCTGCATGGTTCACCATGTTGGAATTTAGGTGCCTATGGTAATATGTCTTGAGGAAACAGTACAAAAAATTATATAGTGTGCGGCATTCAGAGCATTTGTTTACATGCACCACCATGGTATGCTCATTGTATTACGATGTGGAGAGAGTGGTTGGAAAGGGAAGGAGGGCTCTGGGAAGGGTGCTGAAGGGAGTCAGCTGTGAGATGAAGGAGAAGGCGTATGGCACAATGTTAGAATATGCTGCAGCAGTATGGTACCCGTACGTAGAGGTGGAGAGGTACAAAGAAGGGCAGCGAGATGGGTGATGGGTAGGTGGAGAAGGCAAGGGCAGGATGATGAAGATGAAGGGAACTATAGACCATCAGTGATGATGAAAGAAATGTGGTTGAGCTATTTGAAGGACAGGAGGAAAGTTGAACGGCTGTTCAGGATGGTAAATGGAGAGGGAGGGTGGGAAAGGTTATGCTGCCAGCTAAGTATAAGGGTGTATAGAGGAAGAGGAAACAACAGTGAGAAGCTTCAGAGGGTGTGGAGGAGAACGGAGCGGGGTAGGCAGTCCATGCTTGTGAGGTCTGTGAGGGAGTGGAATGTGTTGAGGGAGGAATTGGTATCTGTGAGAGGGGTTGGTAAGTTCAGGAAGGGAGTGTAAAAGGAGTTGGTTGGGTGAAGGAGAGGTGAGAGAGCTCGCCACCGGGCGGTAGCCTAATTGCGAGTGTGTGTGTGTGTGTGTGTATATATATATATATATATATATATATATAGTGATGTTAGGCAAACTGCTGTTAAAGTATAAGCAGAAATAAATAATTGGTTCAGCAATTTCAATATGTATTACCATTAGTTTAAAAGCTGCTTTTGTGCAGTGCAGTTGGTAGTGCTTACATATGTGGGTCTTAGAAATTTTACAGTCGAAATCATTAAGTATATTTTATTATTGTGTGGAATTATGAGTGTTTCCATAGTTCAGGATTTATAAATCCAATTGATGGCAAACATGTTCTTTTTGCTATTGGTTCAGTAATTTAAACACATTTTAGTTATTTTCTAAGATTGTTTGATGAGTGGAGTACACCATACTTCAACTCAGAAATATACATAGTACATACTGTGAATATTGAAATTCCCCCATTAAATACATATAAGTTAATCATGATTAGTAATTTTGATAAATAGCATCTTCTAAAATATTTCTGCTCTTTTTGGAAAAGCTGTGATTCCTAACAATTCTCCTTCTCGGTATTTCTTAATAATAGGGGCCTTTCTGAAAACAAAAAAAAAAAGTCTGAAAGTGGTATAGTTCCACTCTACTAATTACACAGAACACGAATTTACTAGGGGCATCAACATTTGACCAATAGAAACCCCAAAAACGATAGTGGGGACTGCTATGAAGATCAGGGAAATTTTGGGGTAAAATGGGTGAAAAATATGTAAATAACGTAATATTTATTCATGAAAATTAATTAGTCCTAAATTGCAAACAAAACTCAACCAAACATTAACTAAATAGACAATATTACCAATACAAGCTACAAATACGATAGTGGGGAGGGCTATGAAGATCAGGGAAATTGAGGGATTAAAAAATACAAAATAAGTACATTTTCATTATAAACTTTAACCCCTCAATTTCCCTGATCTTCATAGCCCTCCCCACTACCGTATTTGTAGCTTGTATTGGAAATATTGTTAATTTAAGTCATGTTCAGTTCAATTTTTTTGCAATTAAACATGTTTTCATGAGAATATATTACAGTAATATTACAAATAGTAAAAAAAAAAAATGTTAAATTGCAAAACACATACATATTATTTTCCAGTGTAAATAGGCTACACGACAATAATTTCTGGGGAAACTCCAAGCTTCGCTGATGCGTGACGCTTCGGGTCCCCACATAAAAAAAAATTGCCATCACGCCTTGAATCAATGTTTTGGGTATTTACTTTACTCCCCTGCTGGCGCTGGGACTCTAGCTCGGTGCATAATTTTTGGCTACACTTGTACAGTATTTTTGCAATTTAACTTATTTTCGTCATTTATTTTTAATTTTTTTCCTTTTTTTTCTCTCATTTTACACCAAAATTCTCTGATCTTCAATCCCCCCCCCCCAATTGTTTTTGGGGTTTCTATTGCTCAAATGTTGATGCCTCTAGTAAATTCGTGTTATGTGTAATTAGTCGAGTGGAATTATACCACTTTCCAAAAAGGTTTTTCCCAAAAAATTCATTTAATTTAGACGATACTCACCAAATAATTTGCCATTCATACGGCGTACACGAATACACACTCCACAACTTCAATCCATTTGATCACACTACATACACAATAATCACCGCATATTTATTATAATTTGCCATTCATACGTCGTACATGAATACACACTCCACAACTTCAATCCATTTGATCACACTACATACACAATAATCACCACATATTTATTATAATTTGCCATTCATACGGCGTATACGAATACACACTCCACAACTTCAATCCATTTGATCACACTACATACACAATAATCACCGCATATTTATTATAATTTGCCATTCATACGGCGTACATGAATACACACTCCACAACTTCAATCCATTTGATCACACTACATACACAATAATCACCGCATATTTATTATAATTTGCCATTCATACGGCGTACATGAATACACACTCCACAACTTCAATCCATTTGATCACACTACATACACAATAATCACCGCATATTTATTATAATTTGCCATTCATACGGCGTATACGAATACACACTCCACAACTTCAATCCATTTTATCACACTACATACACAATAATCACCGCATATTTATTATAATTTGCCATTCATACGGCGTATACGAATACACACTCCACAACTTCGATCCATTTGATCACACTACATACACAATAATCACCGCATATTTATTATAATTTGCCATTCATACGGCGTATACAAATACACACTCCACAACTTCAATCCATTTGATCACACTACATACACAATAATCACCGCATATTTATTATAATTTGCCATTCATACGGCGTATACGAATACACACTCCACAACTTCAATCCATTTGATCACACTACATACACAATAATCACCGCATATTTATTATAATTTGCCATTCATACGGCGTACATGAATACACACTCCACAACTTCAATCCATTTGATCACACTACATACACAATAATCACCGCATATTTATTATAATTTGCCATTCATACGGCGTATACAAATACACACTCCACAACTTCAATCCATTTGATCACACTACATACACAATAATCACCGCATATTTATTATAATTTGCCATTCATACGGCGTACATGAATACACACTCCACAACTTCAATCCATTTGATCACACTACATACACAATAATCACCGCATATTTATTATAATTTGCCATTCATACGGCGTATACGAATACACACTCCACAACTTCGATCCATTTGATCACACTACATACACAATAATCACCGCATATTTATTATAATTTGCCATTCATACGGCGTATACAAATACACACTCCACAACTTCGATCCATTTGATCACACTACATACACAATAATCACCGCATATTTATTATAATTTGCCATTCATACGGCGTACATGAATACACACTCCACAACTTCAATCCATTTGATCACACTACATACACAATAATCACCGCATATTTATTATAATTTGCCATTCATACGGCGTATACAAATACACACTCCACAACTTCAATCCATTTGATCACACTACATACACAATAATCACCGCATATTTATTATAATTTGCCATTCATACGGCGTACATGAATACACACTCCACAACTTCAATCCATTTGATCACACTACATACACAATAATCACCGCATATTTATTATAATTTGCCATTCATACGGCGTATACGAATACACACTCCACAACTTCAATCCATTTTATCACACTACATACACAATAATCACCGCATATTTATTATAATTTGCCATTCATACGGCGTATACGAATACACACTCCACAACTTCGATCCATTTGATCACACTACATACACAATAATCACCGCATATTTATTATAATTTGCCATTCATACGGCGTATACAAATACACACTCCACAACTTCAATCCATTTGATCACACTACATACACAATAATCACCGCATATTTATTATAATTTGCCATTCATACGGCGTATACGAATACACACTCCACAACTTCAATCCATTTGATCACACTACATACACAATAATCACCGCATATTTATTATAATTTGCCATTCATACGGCGTATACAAATACACACTCCACAACTTCAATCCATTTGATCACACTACATACACAATAATCACCGCATATTTATTATAATTTGCCATTCATACGGCGTATACAAATACACACTCCACAACTTCAATCCATTTGATCACACTACATACACAATAATCACCGCATATTTATTATAATTTGCCATTCATACGGCGTATACGAATACACACTCCACAACTTCGATCCATTTGATCACACTACATACACAATAATCACCGCATATTTATTATAATTTGCCATTCATACGGCGTACATGAATACACACTCCACAACTTCAATCCATTTGATCACACTACATACACAATAATCACCGCATATTTATTATAATTTGCCATTCATACGGCGTATACAAATACACACTCCACAACTTCAATCCATTTGATCACACTACATACACAATAATCACCGCATATTTATTATAATTTGCCATTCATACGGCGTACATGAATACACACTCCACAACTTCAATCCATTTGATCACACTACATACACAATAATCACCGCATATTTATTATAATTTACCTTTCCTTTGTTATAATAGCATAGAAACACTCGTAATTCCACACAATTATTAGATTTAACACTTCAAACAACATGAATTGCAATAAAACACGTGTTTGGTCACTCGTTAATCCGAAGCCTCAGACAGGACCGGCGCTAACCAACACCCCGCAATTTCCCACAATCCATCTGACGTCAACCAACATGGCGGTATATGCACAGTGTATTGAAAATAACATAGCGGTATACGGGCACACGCAGTGTAGTGACAATAACATGGCAGTATACATTGCCTCCAAAGATAAACACAGTCTATGAAAGGGGATCTGTATCATCTACGATATCTATATTTATTCTACTAGTAATATGTTTTATCCTCTCATCAATATAGACCAGGTAAGAATTGAGTAATTGAATTACACAATGTCCCGACACAGCTCCATACCTGTGTTGTTTACCTCTTTAACCTCAGCGCCGCACTATAAATATGCCACATAAATTATGTCTTACGCATTAAATGTTCATTGCAAACAGTATTCTTACATGTACAACAATTCAGCGAACCTATATAAATATATTCTACATAATCTTTACGTATTTTATAGCATAAATGCAGCAATCTTGATCACCCTCCTCCCTATCATTTTACAGAAAATAACTTGAAGCCCCTCCAAAATTTCTAGTAATTATGATTAGGCCTACTAATAATAACATCAAACATATCCAGGTATTATTTTTCCGATTTTTGAAAAAGCCCCTATTCTTAAGAATTACCCCAGTCTCTATTATTTACTTTTGACAATCTGGGCTTGTTTTCTATCTCATTACAAACATTTTTTTTTTCACCAATGGGATCTCCAAGTTACTAGGTTGCTCATTACTCACAAGAAAATATTGGATGAAAAAACACCCTGTTTGTATAGCATACCACACCAGACTAGGTATATGAATGTCCATTTGGGTAATTTTATAGAATAGGGACTTTCTCAAAAATTGGGAAAATAATACCTGGATGTGTTAGATATGATGATTACTAGGCTAATCATAATTACTAGGAATTTTGGAGGGGCTTCATGTAGTTAGCTGTAAAAAAAATTAAATGTGATAGTGAGGAGGGTTATCAAGATTGCTGTGTATATGCAGTAAAAGATGTATAATTTACATCCAATATGTTAATAATGGGTTGCTGAATTGTATTACACGTAAGAATACCACTTGAAACAAATCTTTAATGTGTAAAACATAATTTATGAGGTATATTTATGCCACTGCGATAGGGTTATTCAGGTAGGCCTATACAACAAAGGTAACAGTGTCAGAAGATTATGTAAATATGGTAAATTACTCAAGGCCTACCTTGTGTATATTGAATAGAGGAGTGCACTACATAACGTAATACTAGTAGGATAAATAACCATGTAGTACAAATAGGTTCAGAAATGGTGTGTTTATACAGTAGACATGTATTGCCATTTTATATATCTACATCGTTGACCAATGACGCACAGAAAAAAAAAAAGTGCATTCTAATTGAAGTTCAGTTTTAAGACTGTCATTTTACCGGACAGACGTGATGTAGCTGTGCATTTTTGCATGATTTATTGCAATTCATTGTGTTTGACATGTTAATTAAAATAATTGTGTGATAATACATATGTTTCTATTGTATTATGCCCATGGGAAATGTGAGAAAAGAATAATTGTGCGGAATTACGTCAAATAGAGTGTAGGCCACACATAGTGTCCTACGAGCGACAAGTGATTGGGTAACATAATTACTTCAGTTTGTGATGTAGTATTTACATTTATTAATTGTAGATAGTAGCAAAGGCTATGTACATATGAGGAAATTGCAGGGAAAAATGAGTGTAACATACATGGTCTTTCCCACTATCTAACTTGTAACTTGTATTACTAATTCTCAAGTTAGGTATTGTTCAGTTAGATGTTTGTGCAATTAAACGTGTTTTCAAGATAAAATATTAAGAATATATAAGAAATATCCAGAAAAAAAGTTGAATTGCAAAACAACATAACCAAATACGTAAATTCACAATATTTTCAATACACGCTCGCACAAACACCCAAATGTTACTGTGATAACGTATGATATTTAAGCATAGCCGCCTCGCAGGAGAAAATACTGTGCAAGCGTAGCCAAACATGCACTGAGCCAGAGTCCCAGCATCAGCAGGGGGGCAAGTCCCCAAAACAGTGATTCAGGGCACACCTGCAATTTTTTTTTGGTGGTGACGCGAAGCATCACGCATCAGCAAAGCTTGGAGATTCCCCAGAAATGATTTTCATGTATAGCCTATTTGCAACGAGAAATAATGTACATGTGTTTTGCAAGTCTAAATATTTTCACTCTATTTGTAATATTGTAGGCCCCTACCGTGACAACATGTTTCATTGCAAAAACATTACCAAAATTGACAATGTTACCAATCAAATTTACAAGTACGACACTGGGGACGGCTATGAACCGGAAGCAAATTGTAGGGTAAAAAGTTATTATGAAAACTTGCATATTAATTTTTTTTACCCCGCAATCACCCTGATCTTCATAACACTCCCACTATTGTATTTGTAGCTTTTATAGGTAATACTGTCTATTTAGGTAATGTTTGATAAGTCTTTTTGCAATTCAATGTATTTACGTAAATAAATATTAAATTATGTAAATATTGTTCCCTTGTTTTACCCCAAAATTTCCCTGATCTTCATAGCCCTTATCTATAGTTTATGGGGTTTCTATTGGTCAAATGTTTATACCCCTAGTAAATTTGTGTTCTGTGTAATTAGTAGAGTGGAATTATACGACTTTACAATAATTTTTTTTTTTCTTTCAGAAAAGCCCCGATTCTATAAAATTACCTGTATTTGTAATGCGCACTGCATCGCAACAAACATCTGTATTTACTTTCCTAGGCCTAAATAATAGTTGATGTTGAACACTTCTGCTACACATTCATTATAACAATGACAAATTGACTACTTGCACTGCAAGAATCATACAAGCAACTACACGTACTGATAAGACATAGCGCCTTACTTTAGTTTATTTATATTGCAACTTCGTTAATACATACCAAAAAGCAGCAAGGGATAAGGTGATAGTAGTAGGCAGGAAGCAATCTGGAATAGAGGAACGGGAAACAGAAACCAGGGAACAGGTAGTGGTAGAAGGTAGGTAGCAGTATGCTGAGGCTTGCAAGTATGGGATTAGCAATGACCAGCAAGCAGGACAAAGTGGACAGTTCAGAGCCAGAGGGGAGATAGGAAGGTTGAACAAAGGGAGGGAAACAAGGGTGCTGCAGGAGGCCAGAGACAAGGGTAGGCAGGTGGGTGGAAGAGCCACAAAGCAAGAACAGGTTGTAGGAAGGTAGCCAGAGGTAGTTTTTCTAGGCAGCTCTATTGTAGAGGGGGTGGAGCTGATGAAAGTCAGGAAGGAAATTACATATAAAGCAGCGTTTGGGGGGGGGGGGGGGGGCAAATACCAGGGATTTGGAGGTTACATCAGGGGTACCACAAGGAAGCATGCTGGGTCCTTTATTATTTACCATAATGGTAAATGACATGGGTTTGGGGATTACAGGAAAAATCAGATTGTTTGCAGATGATTGTGTTGTATATACTGAGGTGGGAGAGGGGGGTGGAAATTTGCAGGCGGACATTGATAAGATATGGTTGTGGACCAGAAAAAATAAAATGAAGAAAAATGTAAGAAAAATTAAGGTAGTGAGGTTCACAAGGCAGATGAAGGTAAGCAGGGACCTGTACAGATGTGAGGGACAAGAGATAGAAGAAGCAGCAGAATATAAGTATATAGGGATTGTACTGCAGGGAGACCTCAGGTGGAAAAAACAGGTAGAGAGGGTGGTTGCAAAGGGAAGAAGGGCTCTGGGTATGCTGGGAAGAGTGCTGAATGGAGTCAGCTGTGAGGTGAAGGCATATGGCACAATGTTAGAATATGCTGCAGCAGTATGGGACCTGTATGTGGAGGTGGAGGTGCGAGAACTGGAAAAGGTGCAGAGAAAACAGCAAGAAGGGTGAAGGGTAGGTGGAGAAGGCAGGGCCAAGATGGTGAGGAAGAAGGGAACTATAGGCCATCAGTGATGAGAGAAATGGGGTGGAGCTCATTGAAGGACAGGAGGAAAGTTGAATGGCTAGTCAAGATGTACAGGGTGGTGAATGAAGAGGGAGGATGGGGAGGGCTAAGTAAGGAGGTGTTTAGAGGAAGAGGAAACAACAGTGAGAAGCTTCAGAGGGTTTGGAGGAGAATGGAGCGAGGTAGGCACTCCATGCTTGTGAGGTCTGTGAGGGAGTGGAATGTGTTGAGGGAGGAATTGGTATCTGTGAGAGAGGTTGGTAAGTTCAGGAAGGGAGTGGAAAAGGAGTTGGTTTGGTGAAGGAGAGGTGAGAGAGCTCGCCACCGGGCGGTAGCCTAATTGCGTGTGTATGAAAAAAATTAACAGTTCACGAACACGAAACAACAGTACAATATGCTTCCAATATTTTTTTTTTTGGTTGACCCCCTGGAGCAGAGCTCTAAAATGGGTTGTCTATTATTGAACATTGCCAAGAAGTAAATTAACAGGGCATACTTAACAAGGCAATCACATAATAATTAGCATAATTCCACTTACCCAGAGTAAGACTCTTCGATGCTTTCATTGAACTTTTCCTTCGTCTATCACCAAATGTTGCAAACCAGTTTCCAATTTTGTGGCTTCCACTTGTAAACGAACTGAATGTATTACTTTTATGCAATGTTTTTATATCCATTGTACATTTGAGATCTACTTTAAATGTCCCATAGCACACCAATACTGATCAAAACCACTACATTTCAAAAATAATTTTTCTTAAGATCGTTTAGGATTACTGTGTGTAACCTAACCAACATAAACGATAACGTTTCACATAAACATTACACAAATCGTACCAGAATAAAACCTCGGACACAGTATGTGCAATAAGTACACATATATATACACACACACACAAATTCGTTTCAAACCAGACTCCACGACAGCTGTAAGTCAAATGTGAGGAAATACACAAATAACAGCACAAACGCAGTGCCAGACCACACTTCCATTTTTAACACGTTCACAATACTTCAACACACACTTAACATTGCTCCTCCGACCGCACTCAAGCGAAATTGACGTTTTAAGCTTACATTGACATCAGTTATAAAGTAAAGGCACATATACGATGGAATTTCACTAATATTTATTAATACTCATGTTTGCCAAATTTGTTACATCCTCTCTGTTGGAAATATATCCCTCGAAACTTCATAATCTTTCTCATTACTTGTACTGCAGCCAACATGCTTCACATAAATTTACCTATGTACAACAATTAGGCCTATAGTTTTCGATGATACAGCCACAAGTATGAGTAAAGCATCTTACCGTTGGTGAAGATGCGAAACGTAGTCTGTCAAAATTGGTAGGTTTTCACGAGGGGGAAAAAATTTTAATATAAAATATATCTTAATTTGAAGAAATTTTATATCACTACAGTTTATAGTATTTTAACAAAATCGTTTGCAGGAAGCTTCAGTTTTATTGAAATTTTTTTGCTATTAGTGGGAAAATGTGACATATGAAGTTTTGCATCACTTCTTAGGTTGACATGACATACAAGGTTTATTTTTATCCACAAATCTAATACAGATGTTTTACTTTCATACTAAATACCAGAAACATTGAATAATTGTGCAAATATTAAATATATCATGATAGTTAATTAGAATAATTTGTTTGTTTTTTTTTTCCCCCATCAAAATATTAGAGGTTTAATAATCAAAATTGATGAACTTTCTGTATGCTTGGACAAATTATCCGCAGAGCGCAATTTGGATGTACAAATATTATGTCTAACAGAAACACATTTAACTGAATCCTCTGCTAAGCTAATTAAAATTCCTGGTTATTCCCTCTGTTCCACTTATTATTGTAATAGAATGACTAAGGGTGGTACCTGTATTTTCATCAAACATAATTTAATGTTTAAAAATGACACACATTTGTTATGGGAATACCAAGTGTTTGAATGCAGTTATGTGGAAGTAATAACTGAACATTTTCAAAAAGTGGAGGTCCTCACTATATATAGAGCCCCTTCTGCCAACTTTAGTAACTTCTTAAAATTTCTTGAAGCAAATCTTAAAGCCATTTACAGAGCCAATCTAGAAATTATTCTCTGTGGAGACTTTAGGATTGGTTATTTAAAAGAAAGCAACCAAAGAACTGAACTCAATAATCCACTCAGTACCTTCAACCTTAAATCCATAGTAAACTTTGCTGCCAGAATATAAGGATCCAGTCAGACAGAAATTGATAACATTTTCATTGATAATAATGCAGTTGCATAGTGCTACTGTCTTCTAATAATAAATGGCTTATCAGATGTGAAATTTTTCTCTGGAAAATGTCTTACAATTAAAAAGTGAGCTCAGCAGAGAGCAATGGTCAATATTGTATACTTGTACCGAAGCAAATGAAAAATCTAACTCTTTTCTTAACCAAGTTCTCCATCGTTTTGAAAAATGTTTCTCATCCCGACTGACACACAGTAATGCAAATCAAGAGAAAATTTTATGGCTCACCAAAGGAATATAAATTTCCTGCGAAAACAAAAGAAAACTATACAAGGCTGCCAGAACCAGCAGCAACCCTGACACAATGAATCACTACAGGAAGTACTGCATAATTTTGAGTAAGGTCATAAAATCTGCAAAAAAAAAAGAAATTTTTTCTGTTACCTAATTAAGAATTCTCAAAACAAAATAAAAACTACATGGAATATTGTAAAAAACACAACAGGAAAAACAACGGATCAAAGTCCAGTTGTAAACCTAAAAGTAAATAACTGCTTATCCTCAGACCCTAAATTAGTCGCAGATACATTTGATTCATTCTACTTCAATGCCGTAGAAAACATGATTTAAAAAAAACATTAAACAAGATATCAACCATATTCCTACACTACAGGGTACAGTATACCCTGCTATATCTTTTACAAACACAACTCCAAAAGAAGTGGAGAAAACAATCCATTCTTTGCAACTAAAATTATCTAGTGGCTATGATGGCATTAGCTGTAGGTTATTAAAGCAATGCGCTTTTGAATTCAGTGTTCCATTAAGCCATATTTGTAATGACATCTTCAATACAGGATTGTTCCCAGATAGACTCAAATGATCTATGGTAACACTATTGTTCAAGAAAGGAGACAAGTCCGAAGTAAACAATTAAAGACCCATCTCAATTCTTACATACTTTTCAAAAGTAATTGAAAAACTAATGTATAGGAGGTTGCTGCAACATTTTGAGAATCACAAAATCTTATAAAATTTCCAGTTTGCCTCTAGGAAAAACGTATTAACAAATGTTCGAACTAATAAATAGCATTCTTAATGCACTTGATAAAAAGATGTCATCTAATGGAATATTTTGTGATCTCACTAAAGCATTTGACTGTGTAAATCACAGCATGCTTATAGAAAATTAAAGTTTTATGGACTCTCAGGTACGCCAAATAAACTAATAAGCTCATACCTTTCAAACAGACAACAACAAGTGTGGATCAAATGAAAAACTACTTCATTCTACTCTGAACCAGGAAAAATGAAGCATGGGGTCCCACAAGGATCAATATTAGGCCCCCTACTGTTTCTATATTATATAAATGATCTTACATGTGCCTTAATCCCAGAAACTACTCCAATTTTATTTGCAGATGGTACTAGCATCCTAGTCTCTGGAGACTCAGTAAATGATCTTACACAAAAAACAGACACAACATTTACAGGGCTAATTGCATTGTTTACTGCAAACAAATTAAATCTCAACCTAGATAAAACATATCTTATGAATTTCCTCACAAAGAACAGAAAAAAACATTAATTCATATGTTAGCAATAACAGAGGCAAAATTAATGAAACTGCAGTGATTGAGTTTCTGGGCTTAAAACTAGACAATTTACTTAACTGTAAATCTCACATTACGTATATTTTACCTAAACTAAGTTCAGCACGTTTCGCCCTGCAGAGTGTTGCAGAAGTCTTGAACAAAAATACAGCAAAAATGGTATATTTTGCATGTTTTAATTCCATCATGTGTTATGGTATAACTTTTCGGGATAATTATACTGCAGCAAAAAAAGTGTTTCACATGCAAAAGAGAGCTGTAAGAATAATGCATGGCAAAATAAAATCATAATCATGTAGTCCTCTTTTCAAGAGCTCAGAGATTTTAACATTTGCATGTGAGTACATGTTTTCAGTACTTATATTCATGTCCAAAAACAGCCATTTATTTCAGAAAAGTGAGTCCTTTCATAAGCATGACACTAGAATTAAAAAAAAAACACTTACACATAACTTCAGTTAACTTAGAACTTGTCCAGAAAGGGCCATCCTACATTGGTAGCCAACTTTTCAATAAGTTACCACAACACCTTAAAGAAATTTGCTTCTCTAGCCAAAAACTCCTTAAAAAACAGTGGAAAGAATTTTTTTCTAAGCTAACATTTATGGTGTAGATGAATATCTAAACTACAAAATGAAGAAATTATTGCATGTCCAGTGTATAAACTTTGTATACTGTAATTTGACTTGTCCAATATCTTTGTACAGCTATATATTGAAAAGAGATCTTACAGATGCTATAAAACAAAACAAAAACAATATCACTTTGTCATTATTATTAATACTGGGTACTAAATACACAATAATTATGTCCACGAGGTTAACACTATTCAATATACCACTAGCCTATATAATCATTTTTACACTAATATAAAACAATGGTTGACAATAAAAATGTTGGAGATGATAACTGTAGCCAAGTAGACATACAGCACACATCTTCAAATTTTGGGAAAAAACAAAAACCTAACCCGACTGTCCGCAACGAAAATCTGATCAGAATAAATGTTCAACAGGCACCAACAAAAAATGCAGTTCTCAAGAGTATAAAATACTCTAATTCTCAGATAGTCAAGCAGACATGTGACAGAAGAGGTTAGGGCAAGATGTATACAAAAAAGGTAAATGTCTGTGGAATGGTTGAACCAGGAGCATTATTTTCAGAGGTGACAAAATCACAAAGAGCAACTGTGAATATTTCACAAAGAAGGCTCTTGTTGTAATGTATGCAGGCGGATGTGTATGATGTGTATTATAATGAGCCCAGTAACATGCTTGTAAACATAAAGAAATTATTACATTGCCTTAGCCATACCAGGGTGGCAGTCTGTAATATTTAGCAAATACATGATTTGTTGCCAGATTCATGTGTCAACTTGGAAATTGCGAAAACAAACAAAAAGATTGCAGACCTCTGTGCGAGATTTTCCCATATAAGAGTTATTTATGTATTCAGTTTACCTAGCGATGCATTCACTCGTCATGGTTTACATACAAATCGCAAAGGGAAAACATTGGTTGCAAGAAAATACTGAAATGCTGTAATGCTGAAACCAGGTCGCAAGCAGATGTTGTCATAGCTGGCTATCATGAGCCAAAAAAACATAAAAATACCGGCCCTAAACTTCTTTATAATACTGATAACAACCAGTTTAATTCAGTAGTGCCTGCAACTAATTATCAGCATGAGGTAACTCAACATTTCTGTACAAAAACTAGTGTCCTTGATCCCAATCAGAAGAAACGTCTAAATCAGCAACAGCAGCCTTGCCAAAATCAGCAGCAAAACTTCAATAAACTGTAGCAGGGGAAACCTAGGGATTCAGATGAGTGCTCTCCATTTAGTAAATTTCTACATAATATACTGTCTATTAGAAACAAAACTAGTGAATTAGAGCTTATTGCAAGTGAACTTTCTGAGGTTTCTTGTTATGTATTTGTGAACATTGGTGTAGTGAAGAGGAACTAATCTGTGTATGTAAATAACTACAGTATTGGAAGTTATGTTTGTAGGACTACATTTAAATGTGGTGGGGCTTGCATATTTGTTAAAAATGACTTACAATTCAAAAGAAGATCTGACTAGGAGTGTTTACCTCTGGAAAAAATATTTGAGATTGCTGCTGTTGAGATTGTTGATGTCTACAATAATGTGTATGTAGTAATTTGTTTATATATATATATATATATATATATATATATATATATATATATATATATATATATATACCATAATACTGATATAAATCTTTTTTTAAATAATTCGAATGAATAATTTTTTTAAATTTCCAAAATTGGACAGAAAGTAATTTTATGTGGTGACTTCAGTATAAATACAAATCCTCTAAGTTCCACTGAGGTCATACAAGTATATTTAGCAATTCTCTAGCACCATGGTATGTTGCTTCTAACTGACTTTGTAACCAGAGAAAGACTAACCAGTACATCTACAATAGATCATGTAATTATTAGCAACAATATATTAGATACATATTTAAAAAGAGTAACAAGCAGTTTGTCATACCATTATGGTCAACTATTAAAACTCAACTGCTCCAAGCTTGAGACAAATACTTGTTTAACCTACATTAGGGATTATAGTGTGTTTCTGTTGTTCTATGATGCTTTACAACTTGAAAACTGGGATTTACTCCTCTAAGCTACAACTGTTGATGACAAGTTCAGAACGTTCATGAATATCTTTACTTTAAAATTTCAACGGTATTTTACTAAAAAAACTTAGATATGTTAAATACTCATCTCAATCTGATAAGAGCTGGATTTCAAAAGGTATCAAAATTTCTAGTATAAATATGAAACATCTTTATCGTAGAAGCAAATATGATAGAACAGCAGACTTTGTTACTTATTACAGTAACTATAAGAGGACATTAAAAAAAATTGTTAAAGCCTCAAAACAAAAACATGTTGAACATATGATAATAAATTCAGATAATAAATCCAAGACTGTCTGGAATATAATAAACAGGGTCAATGGTAAGTCAAAAACTACCATTGAAGCCCCTCAATTGGTTGATTTAACTGGAGCCCCACAAAAATCAGCTTATTCCACTGCAAATTACATAAACAACTTTTTTTACAACGTCCCTAATGAAGTTAGAGCTAAACCACCCATTCAGAGTACATTACTCTGGAAAATAAAAGAATCACACTGCAATGTATTTGTATCCTGTAATAAATTCTGAAATTTTTACATGTATTAAAAAAACCTTAAGAATAAAAAAAATCATCTGGACTTGATGGCATTCCTATCAAAGTGATTAAAGACTGTTCAGAACTTTTAACAATACCTCTTGTACATATAAGAAATTAATCTTTTACTAACGGTATTTTCCCAAATGACTTAAAAATTTCTAAAGTTATCCCATTGTTTCAAAAAGGAAATTCCTCTTTAATTAAAAATTATATGCCTATTTCACTTCTAAGTTCCTTCTCTAAAATATTTGAATACATAATAAATAATATAATAGTCAGTTATCTAAGTATAATCTCCTCTCTGCATCTCAACATACTGAGTCAGTCATTGGTGAATTTGTTGAAATGGTTAGAGAATGCAAAGACAGATCTGAGGATGCTCTTGGAGTATTCCTGGACTTGTCTAAAGCGTTCGACACTTTTGATCACAAGCTACTCATCGATAAATCGTATAACTTAGGGATTAGGGGAATCGGAAATAAATTGTTGAAATCTTATTTATCAAACAGAAGGCTGGTAGTTGAAGTTAATAAAAAAACCAACATAATGTTATTGAGTCCTTCTATTCTCAGTCTAAAATAGTAAATGTGGGAGTCCCACAAGGAAGTGTTCTAGGACCACTTCTTTTTTTAAATATATGTACATTATTTAAGTCTCCAATTTACAATTGTGCCTGTCATTTCCTTTGCTGATGATACAAATGTTCTGATCCAGACCAACGCTGACACTAAATTAGATTATTTGGCTACTAGTACCTTGTGTACATTAAATTCTTGGTTCACTACTAACAAGCTGTTACGTAACTTTGATAAAACTAATTACATATTATTTTCTTCTAAATTAAAAGCTACAAAGCCAAATATCCTGCTAGGCAATACTAAACTTAAGTCTGTTGAACATACTCATTTCAACGGAATTGAAATTAATTACTCTCTATCTTGGAACCAACACATTCGTTATCTGCTTAGTAAATTAAACAGTACTTGTTATATGTATAAAATGCTCTCACATATAATCACCAAAGTGTGTAAGTGGTCTGCCTATTTTGATTTTGTTTATTCGCACATCAGTTATGGGATAATTTATTGGGGCCAAAGTAAATCACATCTTCTGTTAGCGTTTATGATTCAAAAGAAAATGTCTAGAAAAATATTCCAAATGCAATGTTCTGAAAGTTGCCGGGGTGTTTTTAAATCTGCTGGTATCCTTAGTGTACCATGTATATATTTATATAAAGAATTACTTTTTATGTTTATAAAAAAATTGTACAAATAACGAGATACACGAACATTATACCCGAAAAATAGAAACTTTTATCTACAGAGGGTCATTATAATAAAAACCTTGAAATCTGTAAGTAATTCTTGTGTCAGATTACATAATATATTACCGTCAACTCAAAAGTATATTAAGCAGTACTCAAAATTTAAAACTGAATGATTTAGATTCCTCATAGACGATTCCTTTTATAACATTGACAATTTTGTACAATCATGATTTGTGTATATTGTCCCTGTATCTTAATGATTTATTTCTAACATATATGTTTTGCTTCTGATTAACATTTTTATTGTTTTATATTATATTTTTTTTATTTACCAGATTATGACTTTGTACTATCAGTAAAGTTCTATATATATATATCAGATATAGTGTATTTCAAACTTTATTAGGCCTATATTGGTGCTTGTTTGTATTTAAAGTACTGTACCTTGTGTATGCATTCTATTAATATTAGTAAGGTCTAATTAATTTGCAATTTTTGTAACTAGAAAAACACTTGTGTGTGATGCGCTGTGCCTTCAGAGGTTCTGGTTGTGTGTTTGTGTCCCACCTGAGAGCAGGTGGGGAACAGGAACTGATGATGTGCCCAGCACCACGTTTGGTATAGAGAACGATTGTAAATGGGCGTCGTACGGCCGTCGGCCTACGGCGACTCTGGATATGCAGTCAATATGAAGGAGAGCTGAGTGAATTTGTCCATTATGTTGCTGTGTGGTTGATGCTTATGCGATGGAACAAACGGGCACAAGGGATACGTGGACGTCAGGAACACATCAATATAATTGATTTAAATTGTAGTGTTGACTATACTGTTTTAATTGCATTGTTTGATAGGTGTCTGAAGATCTCAGGTTACTCACCAATGGCTGTAGCTGTTCATTGTGAAGCACTTTTGTCGCACTGTTATCATTGTCATGTAGACTTGACGTGTTCCTGATGTCAGCGTATCCTTTGTGCCCATTTGTTCCATCGCAGACACATTAACCACACAGCAACACTCGACTGATCGACATTAGGTTGCAGTCTCGATCAGTGCAGGTCGACAAGAATGGCGTTTACACTTTTCTTGCCATCCTGTAACTCGTGGCTACAGGTCATAATATTTAACATTCATTACAAGGGGTAACTCTAGTGATGAATGGATATGTGGCCTAAATGAGTGTGTCCCGTGAATTCATGACTGTTAGACACAAAAGCCATTGGAGAGAACATTCGGATAAGCAGTGCCGCTTATTCCCACAGCTTTCCGATGTGCTGGATGTCGACGGGCCCTGTGGCCGAATCCGGAGTGCGACATGGCTCCAAGTAGTGTCGAAAGACGGGGAATCTCATTCCTGCAGGAAGTGTAAAGTGGCGAGTGGCTCCGTAGCTGCATTTATTAATAGGAGCATTTTCAGTCATTTTTAGCAAAACAACGAAATAGGGAAACTGCCCGCTCCAGCATAGAGAGTAGATAATATACCATAGAAGACAGGGTGTAATTCCGCCCCTAGTGAAGAAATCTGTGTTGTCACATCCATATGCATTCCTATAATTATAACCATTACGAAACAAACCGATTTTAATATGTTAATTATAAGAGTGTACATGTAATCGTCTATCGAGAACCAGCCACTCGAGGCATCATTTCATTTAATATCACCCTTCAAATGCGGTGACATACTCGTGACATCACATTCTTATCGATATCTGTGTTCCGGAGTTCACGAGTATGTCATCAATGTGTTTAATCTAATAATCATAATTATATTCATTGTATGTTTCGTTTATCATGTTAATTATTAAGTTCCATTTTTTCATTTTTGGCGCCGGATTCGCCAGATGTGCGGCGAAGCCGAGGTCAAGTTGTTAGTCAGATTTCAGCACTCCAGACAACCGGCAGGGCAGACTGTAAACTCTGCGTACCTCCCTCGGTAATTCAATCTAAGCTACATTTTCTTTTATCGCAATAGTTAACATAACACAAGAACATTTAATTACTATTATTTATCCGAGGGGAGTTCTCCCTGCATCCTGAAGTAGCATACCAGGACTTCATGCACCAAATGCGGTTTTAACATAACTCTAACTTACGGCCTACACCATACTTTCCACAGTAGTGACCACCGGCAGGTCCAGATTGCCGGGTCTGCTTTAACAATGGTACACGTTTTAATGTGCAGCAACATTTCATTGTACTTTTGTGGTAATAAAACAGTTGTACCATGATTACACTGGTTTTAATGTATTAACTCGCCTGAGTTCATCTGGTCCTGCACCCTCATAGCAGCATAAACTTTAAAGTGTCTTTCAGTGTATATTTTGTATTTACGGGGCCTGCCTCGCTGAAGCTGAGTAAATTCAGTTATAAAATAGGTGTTCGACATGACCGACAGCTTCGTCCTAAATGAAATATTTTACATTCAACATAATTAAATTGACAATTGAATTAGTTCTCATTCATTTTGACCACATACCCAGAGTTGCCATAGATCATCGGCCATATGAGCCCATTCAACATCGTTCTCTCTACCGAATGTGGCACTGGGCACATCACTAGTTCCTGTTCTCCACCTGCTCCCAGGTGGGACATGAACACATCCCATAACCTCTGGAGGTGCAACGTGTCAAGTGGCTTGCCCAACTATGGCTACTCAAACATCATAGTGCAAGTTCAGTCCTACGTCAATTGGTTTTCCCAACGCGGGCGAATCAAGCAACAGTAGAACATCAGAGTGCAGGAGAGCACCAACAACATGTCGGTAGTCTGCTCAACAGAACACGTGAACAACCGGCTATGCGATAAAGGTAAAAGTGCGACAGTGCTTCACATAGAACAGCTACAGTCATTGGTGAGTATCCTGAGACCTTCAGACACCTCTCTATAACAACACAATTAAGAAAGTACAGTCAACACTACAGTCAACATCGATAAAATCAAGGGTTTGTGTTTTTATTTGTCACATTAACAGTACAAATATTAATTGGTCAAGTTGTTAGATTTGTTTACACTGTAGAGTGAAAATTTGTTATGTCAACAGATGTACAGTGAATCGAGTGGGAAATAATGCACATCAACAAATGTCTAGTGAGGGCCTCCATCTGTCTAAACAACCCACTAGTCTGGGTTGTTTACTTGCAACATCGTGAGATGTTTTAACGTTTGTAAACATATACTGGTTAGACATGACAACACATAATGCAAAATACACAACTGTAAGCCAATACAGATGCAAGTCGAACACACCCACTTGACACTGCAGGTGTAAATCGAATTTAAATGTGGACCTGTACTCAACACTGCATGGCAGCAAGGTGGCAGCACAGCAGATGTGCATATGTAAGCGATGTAGTGTTTTGTAAACAAATGCACACAGCGTTTATCAACGTGTGCATTAATTGATAACATATATCACAACAATAAAAGTAAGACAGTATTTTCAAGCAATACCAGCCAGTAATTTAAGATACTAAAGCAATCAAAATTAAATTTAATTGTTTCCGGAAGATAAAAAGTCAATTTTTTCAGTGTTTTACCTTGGACAGTAACGAATGTAAAGTGCAATGGTCAATTAAATCAATTTTTAAAACATTTCTGAGCATTTATCAAAATAATTCAAAATGTTAAGGATTTTTCACTGACTATTCAAAAGTCAACAAAATTTTTACAGCCATTGTGATGAATGTTAAATATTATATATGGCAATGAGTTACAGGTTGGCAAGATAAGTGTAAACGCCGTTCTGGTCGACCTGCACTGATCGAGACAGCGACCTAAAATCGATCGGTCAAGTGTTGCTGTGTTGTTAATGCGTCTGCGATGGAACAAATAGGCACAATGCATACATGGACATCAGGAACACATCAACCTCAAATGCTAACACCACCTGCACACTATCCACAATTATTGCCAGAATTTTATCCGACTGCATTAATTCCACAGCATGTTCCACCCTTGTTTACTCCATTTTCATTCACCACGCCAGCACCGGCAAAAACGAGTAATCATACAGAAGCACCAAACGATCCGAGTTGGAGACAGTTTAGAACACCACAGACAGTAATGAAGACATGCCACAATCAACAAATGCAAGAGACGGATAAGAAAAAGTCTCCCACCAGATTTCTAATGTAGCCCACATTCGCAGGGACACCAACCGAAGACTCGGAGGTCTTTCTGAAGTACAGCAGCGGACGTTTGCAACAGTAGGGGAGGAAGAATCGGCAGGATGTGTGGGAGCACAGCTGCAAGGCGAGGCCGAGGTTTTTGTAGAACTCCCTTAACCACTATGGGTTATCGTGGGAAGAATTTGTGCATGGCTTCCACTGCAGCCTCGGAGGTGCATTTACTTCACTTCAAGCACAGAGCAAGCTAACGCTCCAGGCCCAACAATCCAGCAAGCCTCTCACCACATTCATAACTCGGAAGTTACATCTGGTACGATGTTCCTACCTGCAACTTCCGGAGCGAGAGGTGGGTAGAGGTTGTGGCATAAATGGTCCTACCAGAGTATCGAGCAGCAGTAGTCCCGTTGCTCAACAGCACAGTGGAAGAAATTATGAGATCTGTTATAAATCTGGAGAGGAATCCATGCCAACCGCGCTGCGAAAACGATGCCGCATGATGGTGACACAGGCCGAGAGAGTACACATACACAAAGGACAGTTTACAACCGAAAGCTTATGGTAAACAACAGTTTGGACAGTCAACCAGAAAATTCGCGAACGCGAACAGCAACTTAAACAGTGTTCAGTATATGACGTGCTGTAAACATAACAATGTCGCACGTGCTCCCACAAGCCCAGATGTCAGGTGGGAGAAGACAGGGAAGTCACAACATCTGATAGGTGGTAGTACTTGGCCAGCAGACAAGGGTACAGTAGTCAGAGTGAAAATGATAAAATTCAGAAATCTGAGGAGAGGCAGTCTGGGTGAGGTGATTGGAATGAGGTATATTACCCAGGCATCAGGCACTATCCAGACCTAGTGCTACTGATGTGGTAGAGGAGACTCTTCTTCACTCAGGGCCATTTGGCCGACGACCAAAGGCAGTTATCCTTCAGTGAACTGAATCACTTCTTGTACTGTATATTGATGAACTGTGTCGCATGCTATGTGGTGAATTAACTAGGCTATCTACATTCCTATGCTACTTTACACTGTAATACTTGCAAACAAAACCTGAAAGTCAATATACTTGTCCTTTTGGCGGAAAATTAGAAGGGCATGTCCCTGAAATGCATTGAACCTTACCATAAATAAAAGCACTTGGTACATGGTGTGCCGTTTATTTAGGTGATTGCATACATGCCTCGAGAGCAAAACTTTACATGAAATGTGCCGGACATTTACTGGTCGGCAGCAGTTAAACGGAAAAATGGCGTGAAGGCTAGTGCGTTATTTAGTGCATGTTTAACTCCTCCAGGCGATGCAAACCTGGAGAAGGTGAGATGTGGTGTCCAGGGCGGCTTGCGAAAAAGGTTCCTGTTAACTCACGAGACTATTGCAGTAAAAATGGTTGGTACAAGTGCTAAATGCCACCCGGGCGCAGAACCGAACGGTACACGACTGGCCTCTCCGAGTTCTCGACGTCTACTGTCTTTCCATCATGGTGAACTAGCCAGGGTTGCCACCACAGTACACCACATTTATGTGTGCCATGTACCCCCTCCGGAAGTCCATTTTCCCATCGTACCAAATCAACAAAGACTCCACAATACGCAGTGAGTGTGCGCACTTTACACCGCAGGCGGCGGATTTGCATTGCAGTGGTAGTGTCACCTGAGCAATGCAAGTGCAGTGAGCGCTAGAGTGCAGTGATATGAAAGGCGATCCCCACTTTTTCTGTTTTAATATTCTAAAGGGCTTAACAGCAACACAAATGGTAGACAAGTACATGTGTACACATAAACACCCCAATTAAATGCATTAATCTCCTAATATATTTCTTTTGCAGTGTTTTACTTTATGTAAATATTTTTCATTCTTGCATGTAACTATCCTCATCTCATATTAGTGTAATTATGCATGTATATTCTTTTGTAGAACAAAATTAATTTTAGCAACTTGTAGGATCCTCCTAAGGTAAGTGTAAAGTGTTTCATGCAAGGGTGATGTGTAGTAAGAAGTTCCACGTGGGGTGCTAGCCCGCCAAGTTGGCCAGCACGCCACATTTTCCCAGTCAGTCATAGATTGTCTTGCGAGGGGTGTAGCACCGGAACTTTTATTCGTCTTCCGCCGAGACACCATCTCTCGTACCACCCAGTGCTTGCATCGCCTGGGTGGATTTTATTTGTACAACCCAATATATTGTGACCACGAGTCTGTTTATTCTATATAACCCACACTGATATGTGTAGCTCAGCAGCAAGTGTATGTTACCTCAGACGAGGTGCGTAGATCAATACCTAATAAATTACACAGTGATGCAAAATATCGCTGGTATTTATTTCAGCTAGCCACAAGGCATTTAAGGTATGGGCCTTCTCCCACCAAATTTACCGTATGCATACAGACAGTGCAATAAACATTTTAAATGGTCACATGTAACAGCAATGTCATAAATAAAGTGTCATATGGGCGTGTGGGGTGCCTTAATATCCTACACTGCCACAAGCAAGAATATACAATACTTTTCAGAGGAGTACTTCCAACCCCTGGAGTGATTATGCCATGATCGTCAGCCAAACAATCCTGAGCACGAGTCAACTCTACCGACATCATTGGCATTATTCTAGAGAACAATGTCTAGTACCCCAGGTAACCAAAATTCCTTAACTTCCAATTTAAACATTTTCTATTTACCGCTCCTCTAACCTAACCTCGATTGTCATCTGACCACATGACACCACGTCAAAGTGTCGCCAAACTTAGGGGCGTATCTCTCCAGGAATCTGGGCAAAATTATTTTCTGCAAAAATCCGAAATTTCCAAATTTTTTCCAAAATTTTTCTCATAATTCCTGCAACACCTGCAACAAGGGAGACGTATGGTCAACCAAGCGACCAGAGAGTATTCCATGGCAGCATCTGTGACGCCTTCCAGATGCCCAGGACATGCCGGGAAGGATGCATGTGGCCATGTGAGAAAAGTGCACCAAACACCATTGTGCCACCATTAATTCAGCATAACAGGTAGCAGCGAGAAAGTGGCAAGGAGCCACCATCTTTGGACAGCAGTGTGATATCACAGCATCACAGCAGTGGGACAAAGGACACATCGTGAGTCGAGCACACTAAAGCTCCCCCTCTACCTGCATCACGCTACTTCGCGAGTAGGGAGAAGGAGAAACAAGAAGAGGGAGAAACACCTGGCTGCTCCTCCCCCCATGCTCTCCACCATGCACCGAGCAGAATAGCCGAGAGCCCGCCATCCGTTGACCCCTTCCCGAGCTGTGCAGGATAGCAGTGCTCCCGCGATACTCCCACATCGTGCAACCATGCTCCGTGCTGCCGTGCCTCGCGCTTCCACGCTCGTTCATCTGCATGGCGATGTTAACGAACAACAATGGCCGGCCAAATACCTTGCTGACGTGGTAGATCGATATGAAATGGGCACACACTTCTGCAAATGCACCGGTTAGTCCAATCCAGCTGTCAACCCCATCATGAGCAACCATGGAACCGTGCTTCTAGAGCAAAGCAAGGAACATTTTTCAGACACTAAAACTTCCATAATTCTTCAAGATTCCCATCAAATGCACTTGTTCGCAAAATTGTTGTTTGTGGGTTCCGGAGCAACCCCGATCAGTTGCAGACAGTGTCAGACAGAAACACACTAGGAATGTTTGAGTAATGCAGAATTAGGCACAGAAACAGGCTTACAATACATTTGTGACGATTGCAGTGAACAGTTACGACCGTAAATGCTCCAGAAAATTTATCGTGACTTGTTAATGGGAGCGCAACCCCCGTTTGACGAAGGTAAACAAGCGGAAAGCAAAGGGGAAGAAATGAAACAAGAGCAGCAGGATACTGCAAGCAACGAATCAGTACCGGAAATTGCAGCGAGTGAGAGGTCAAACACTCAGGGAGCATAATGCACGGAATTGAACAGTAAGGCCAAGGATGTTGACATTGTGGTACTGTTAACATCCTTGGCCTTGGCCCATGCCAACCCTTTCACAGCTACCTCCACCACTCCAGCCGATACATCCGTACTTACAACCATTCACAGACTATCCTAACCAACAAATTTATCTGCAAGTACTGCCACGAAATTTCCCATTAGCTTTTCCCAAACCAACACCGCTCACTTTATTTCCCGCGCCCAGCTACGGAATCTACACAGCTCCGAGTTGGCCCATGGACAAAGAGCAACAGAGAGAACAGAATACCAACCAACAAACAAGCATTGAAAGCTGTCCAAAACTGACTCCGACACATTTCCAAAACCTGCCAACGTTTACCAGCATCGCAAGTGAAGACCCCAGTGCCTTCCTCAAAGAATGCACTTCCGTTTAAAACAATACGGCGTGTGGGAAGACGAATGGGCCAGCTGCATTGGCAACTAACTACAGAGAGAGGCGAGCAAATGGTGGACCACCACAAATCACTACAGAATGGAATGGGAGGAATTCGTGCACTCGTTTCACTGCCGATATGGCTGTATATTATTGTCTCTGCAAGCACAAAGTAAACTGCTCTGGCAGGAGCAGCGACCATCTGAGTAACTGCCCACCTTCATCACCCATAAGGTGCACTTAATCAAGCACTTTCACCAGCAGTTGCCAGAAAGGGAATCATTGGAGATTGTGGTGTAGACAACATTACCTGAGTATCGTGCGGCACTACTGCCATCCCTCAACAGCACAATGAAAGAGGTATTGAAGCAGCAATCATCCTAAAATGCAACCTGGCACAACTTGCTGCGAGAGTGCCACTGAACGATGGCGACACGAGTCGCGAATGGAAAACATGTATGTGCAACGAGAACGGGTAGATCGCTATTCTGGACATTCTAGACAACAACAGAGAACGAACAGCACGAGTAACGGTAAAGTGAATATTGCATGCCGCGGTGATAAGATAGTGGGAGAAAATGCAAAATGTGATGTCGGGCAAGTGCGAGTCAGGGTGGACAAGAACCAACCTCCAGCAACACTCTGCAGATACTGCAGACTGGCAGACGACTGGCATTGGCACAGCAGGTGCCCCAAAAATCCACACTTAGACAGCTACAGAGGATCCACATCCAAGCAGCAGGGAAATGAGGTGTTGGGGGGAAAGGGCGCGACACTCTTTTCTCCCCGGCAGCAACAAAGTCAACACCAGAATGCCATAACAAGCACTATTAAAGCAGGTGAGTGGGAACTGTGTACAATTTATCCGAGTTCTTGTGTATGGCAACGGACAGCCCTGCCACGCACTTATCGATACAGCTGCATCGCATAATTTTCTACAACTCTGCTTTGTCAATCCTAAGGACTAGCACCAAATAATCGTGTAATCAAACTCGCAACTTGTCAGCTGAGTAGTGGTGCATTGGGACAAACTACAGTTACTGTCAAAGTGAGGGACCTTGAAACAATAACAAGCACAATAGTAACACCAGAAATCAGATAGGATGCGTTTTTAGGCGTGCCTTGGCTCCAGAAGCAGAACACAGAAGTAGAACCGGATGCCAGATGCATACATTTTGGCGTAAAGGAGAGGTGCATGATGCACAATATCGACAAAACATTTGCAGACGACCTAGCCCCAGTTTCACTCTCAGAGTTCGATCATGATGTTCTGCCACAGTATCAGGCAGCATTTCAAAGAATACTGGATGAGCATTCATACCGTCCAGTCTTTTCATCACCTGTTTCTAATATTCAATTTCCAAAAAAAATTACGAAATATCATTCTTTCGACTGTATCATACCATCTTTGCGAGTTTTTCGACACTATCTGTTTTTATTTTATCCACACACACACAGCATATATATATACACCTTAGTTATAAATTAAAGATTTTTCTCAGAGGATTTTGCTTCTTAGAAATAATTACATTGTTTGTTCTTTTGTCTTGTATGCCAATCTCGGAATCATTATCGAATAAAATAAGGGTACCATCCTACACATCGCCACTCTCATCACTTTCGTCGTAAGGGGAACCGAAGGTTTTATGAATACCGTTTCCAGCAAGACTCGGCCGCTGCCACAAAACTGAAACAACACACAATTCTCGTCGATGAAGTCTTTAAATTGGCCGAAAGTCGAGTGTAGGCACACCAAGCTATCGTATTTCTTATAGTCGAAATGGGTAAACACGTTATTTACTCGTAAAATTTCCATCAAAGGATCCATATTGCTTTCCATTGCAAAAAACACGGCTATTTAAAAGAGAGGAATCGCCGTGTCTCGAGCCACATCCATCGCTAGTTGTTTGGCAATATTTTGAACTATCGTAAAGGCAGAATTCAAAGTCCAATTCGACAAAATATATAACGTAGTTACACAAGGTAAAGTAATTTTTGTATAAATTGAATAGCTATACTGAAATATCATCAAATGCAAAGACAACATGTCGTGTTTCGTACTGGTAAAATTAAATTTTACGTACAAGTTTCGCGAAAGCTCTTTCCATACAGATTTGCCAACAGACTTTGAATTATAATCGAAACAAAAACTTACAGAGTGATGGATTACAAAGTTATAACTGAAACCAAAATAAATAGATATTTTATGGCTGGAATTATATTCGGTTGTCGGCGATGACTGAAGTGATGCCGGTGGCAACACATGGAGAAAAAAACACCCTGGCTCTTACCAGGACACTAGGAGAAAAAATACTCTGGCTCTTACCAGGACACTAGGAGAAAAAATACTCTGGCTCCTACCCAGGGCACTAGGAGAAAAAATACTCTGGCTCCTACCCAGGACAATAGGAGAAAAAATACTCTGGCTCTTACCAGGACACTAGGAGAAAAAAATACTCTGGCTCTTACCAGGACACTAGGAGGAAAAATGCTCTGGCTCCTACCCAGGACAATAGGAGAAAAAAGTACTCTTTCTCCTACCCAGACACTAGGAGAAAAAAGTACTCTGGCTCTTACCCAGACACTAGGAGAAAAAAGTACTCTGGCTCTTACCAGGACACTTGGAGAATAATTACTGTGGTTCCTACAAGGACACTAGGAGAAAAAATACTCTGGCTCTTACCAGGGCACTAGAAGAAAAAACTCTCTGGCTCTTACCAGGACACTAGAAGAAAAAATACTCTGGCTCCTACCAAGGACACTAGGAGAAAAAAATGCTATGGCTCTTACACAGTACAATAGGAGAACAAAAAATCCTCTGCCTCTCACCCTGGACACAAGGAGAAAAAATACTCTGTCTCTTACCAGGACACTAGAAGAAAAAATACTCTGGCTCGTAGCCAGGGCACTAGGAGTAAAAAATACTCTGCCTCTTACCAAGGACACTAGGAGAAAAAAAAATACTCTGGCACGTACCAAGAGACTAGGAGAAAAAATTATGTCTCCTACCCAGGACACTAGGAGAAAAAATACACTGGCTCCTATCGAGGGCACTAGGAGAAATAAATACTCTGGCTCTTACCGGGACACTAGAAGAAACAATAATCTGGCTCCTACCCAGGACAATAGGAAAAAAAAAAAGACTATCTCATACCCAGGACACTAGGAGAAAAAATTTCTCTGGCTCTTACCAGGACACTAGGGGGAAAATACCCTGGATCCTACACAGGAGACTAGGAGACAAAAATACTTTGGTCCATACCAGGACACAAGGAGAAAAAATACTCTGGCACTTACCTGGGCACAAGATGAAAAAATAATCTGGCTCCTACCCAGGACACTACAAGAAAAAATACTCTGGCTCTTACCCAGGACACTAGGAGAAAAAATACTCTGGCTCCTACACAGGACACTAGGAGAAAAAATATTCTGCCTCTTACCCAGGACACTAGAAGAAAAAAAATGCTCTGCCTCTTACCAAGGACACTAGGAGAAAATATACTCTGGCTCGTACCAGGACACTAGGAGAAAAAATTCTCTGGCTTTTGCCAGGATACTACGAGAAAAAATAATCTGGCTCCTACCGAGGAGTCTAGGAGAAGAATTACTCTGGCTCTTACCAGGACACTAGAAGGAAAAATACGCTGGCACCTACGCAGGACACTAGGAGAAAAAAATTCCCTGGCTCTTAACCAAGACACTAGGAGTAAAAAATAATCTGACTCATACCCAAAACACTAGGAGAAAAAAATGCTGTGGCCTTTACCAAAGACACTAGGAGAAAAAAATACTCTGGCTCTTACCCAGGACACTAGGAGAAAAAATACTCTGGCTCTTACCAGGACAGTAGGAGAAAAAATACTCTGGCTCTTACCAGGAGAGTAGGAGAAACAATACTCTGTATCCTACCCAGGATGCTTGGAGTAAAAATTACTTTGGTTCTTACAAGGACACCAGGAGAAATAATTACTCTGGCTCCTACCCAGGACACTAGGAGAAAACAATACTCTGGCTTTTACCAGGACACTAAGAGAAAAAATACTCTGGATCTTACCAGGAGACTAGGAGGAAAAATACTCTTGCTCCTACCAATAACACTAGGAGAAACAAATACTCTGGCTCTTACCAGGACACTAGAAGAAGAAATATTCTGGCTCCTACCCAGAACACTAGGAGAAAAAAAATACTCTGCCTCTTACCCAGGGCACTAGAGGAGAAAAAAGATACTCTGCCTCTTACCCAGGACACTAGGAGAAACAAAAACTCTAACTCTTACAAGGAAACTAGGAGAAAAAATACTCTGGATCTTACCAGGACACTAGGAGAAAAAATACTCTGGCTCCTACCCAGGATGCTAGGAGACAAAAATAAAAGTTATTCGGAAGAGGGGTGGGGGAACCTCCTTTTTGTCTCACAAAAAAAAAAAAACTTCTGCCCCGAGATTATTCTCGCATTATAATGAGTCCAACTTGGGTAATGTATGTCAGTCGCCTCACTGGCCAATGTACGAACACTAGTCATGACTTTGAGCGAGCGAGTGCATATCAGATACACAGATGAGAAAAAAAACATGTATATGAGTGCGTGAATTAAAAAAGAAATGAACTCAATTATAGAGTAATCCCTCCCCACTGCCCTGAAATACGAAATAAAAAAATTACTTTTTGTGTAAATAAACACCACGCACTTTGGTCTAGAGTCAGTATGCTAGGGATAGCAAGTATCAGACTGTAAAGATAGTTGTCGTTAATTTTTTATATTTGCAAGAATGTATAATGTTGTTGTAGCTAATAAGGTAGAGTTAGACTGGTTATTTGAAGGACTGGGGGTTAAATTTAGAACTATTTATGATAGGTTTTTGATGCACCGTATTACAAAAAAGGAAATACAATTACTATTAGAAAAATATACAGAAGCAAAGGAAGAATTGGGGAAAATGCTAGAGGTTCAAAATAAAATAGGGAAGGAGTTGGTTAAGGAGTATAAAGAGTTTCGGAATGTATGGCACAAATATAAAATTTTACGAAAAAGAAATATTAAAAAATCAGGAAAGCATTGTCAATGTATTATTACACAAAAGTGTAAATTATGCAAAAAAAATTAAAAAGTCTGCTTTCCTTAGAAGCGAAAGAAACAATAGCTTAAGGATAAATTTTTGTTAGACTTTAGAGTGTTTTTTGTTTAATTTAGGGTAAAACAGATTTTAACATGTTTCTTTATTTATTACAGCACATTCACCAGCCAATGTTGGGGAAAGGGCGAGAAAGATGAGCCAGAAAGCAACTTTATCAGCTATATAGTGGCTCCTCTCTTACAACTTCAACGGCTGTCCCCCGCTCAGCCGCAGGAGCCTCTCACTCGGCAGCAGCAGCTCCAGTGGCTGTCGCCCGCTCAGCCGCAGGAGCCTCTTACCCGGCTGCAGCAGCTCCAGCGGCTGTCCGTCGCGCAGCCACAGACCCAACATCAGAAGAAGATCCCTCCTCACCCCCCACACACCGAATCATTACCACAACCCTAACCACAGCTCTTAGCTAAATTCGAGCTGTGTAGGGGGTGTATGATGGGGAGAGCAGTGTGGGAGGAGAAGTGTTTTAACTGTATAATTTCATATAGTATGGATAACTTTTTTAAATTACAACCTTTTACAAAAATTATATATCCTAACCCGACGGATCCAAATTTCCACTGCAAATTTGTACCCTCGGGTAAATATTAATTAAATTTTGAGAAGAGTACCGAATCAACTGCATCCTTCACCTCCTATAGAAAATTTGGTATACGGTTTTCGAAGTCGTGGATCAGGTTGGTGAATAGGTATGAGGGTAGAAATTGACTGCGCAAAATCTTGTATTTTTCCCACACTTAAAATGGTAAAATGTTTGTAATTCCTCAGCATATTTTGCACTATACTCAATGCACACTTGTAAGTTAGCCACCTTTCTTACCAGCGTATTCCATGCACATGTAAATTCGAATTTCGGATGGCTGATTTGGTCTCGTCACTGAAACAAGTTAGCTTAGACGGAGGTCCAAAAATGTAGTGTTGTATGCGATTTGTTTCAATGCCGAAAATAGCCAACTCCTTTATGTAAAATGTATGAAGAATTTCAAAACCTTGAAAGTCAACGATGCAAATCGAGTGAACTTCATCATCTACAACAGAAACAGGAACATTGATGACAGCGGCTGCAGCATCACCATCTTCACACTCTCGCCATCCACCGATTTCCATCGCATCACCATCTTCACCCTCTTTACGTCCGCCGATCTCCATCGAGGAATTTGGCCAAGACTATCTCTCTGTCTCTGATCTATGTGAAGGCAAATCATATACGTCGAGACACTGAGCATTGTATCCACAAATAAAACATTGACAGAAGGCAGGTTGTTGGGCACATGTTCCATGTTTATCACACCTCGTCGACATGATGCTCTTCTCGACGACAGAGATTGATTGATGAGGTTCTATGCGTTCCTGCAGTTATATACCATTCAGTTGCCAGTAATAAAAAAAATTATTTTATTTATTATTATAATTTTTTAATTATATGTGAGTTGGTTGAGTAAAATGTGCTGAAGATCGGTATCGTTCAACAATTGTTTATTTACGTAATTCAACATGGACATTTTTTTACCGTGCCCAAGTGCATTTTGAGCTAATCTCGGATCGACCGCACTTGCACGCACCGAAAAATTATTTCGCCAAGCATGAAAGAACACTCCCCGATCGGGCCTCACTCCTGTTATTTTTTTGTATAAGGCAATGTAAATCAAACAAAGTTTTTCGTATCGGGTGACAAAGAGTCTATTCAAGTTTATGTAAATATAACATGATGGATGATTCACAAATGCATTCAGCATATGCGTAAACCGAGAAGGAATACACATTAATGTTATTTTGTTTTTGCTTTAATTTCAGTTTTTCACTTTCAATCAGTTCGTTAACTTTAGTCGTCATCAGGGAAAAAATTTGGTTTTTTTCCTTATCCGACTTGTACAGGAAATCAATTAAAAGCATAAATTCCACTTCCGACGAGTAGGGAGTTTTCGAATCATTTATAAACTCGGTAAGCATATTTTCCGCATAGTTGTGTATATTCTTTGCATTATTCCATGGCAAGACTTTTGGACTTTGGTCAATTTGTAGGTTGTCATTCATTTTTCCTTCGACCGTGATGGGACTTCCTTCACTTGAATACAATATCTGCACATCGTAGTGGTTCAGTTTAGCCGCTCGTCGATAAGACGAAGTGATCATATATATTTTAAAGGGTTTTTGGTAGGAGGGATCTAGACATTTCAGTTCGCTCACCAACGTGTAGCAAACAACGGTGCAATATATTACGAGTTTTTGGTAAATACCTAAAAATAAAATATAAAAGAAAATCTTCGAAACCTGCCAAAGTACCGCCATTTTACATGAAATTCATGTACTTTAAATGGGACCTGATGCATAATTTACGACCTCTTTCACGAGTCTTGAAAAAAATCAATGGATTCGAATTGATCAACATTCTTATCATACAATGATTGTAAAAGAATACATTTTCATCAGTTGATGAACAATGTTTTCGAGAAGACTATCATAGTATCGTTTAAAGCGTGGATGAATTATTTTCACCGGCACAAAATGTTTCTCTGCCCAAACCTAGCCTAATATCGTTAGAGATGTAATAAAATTGGCATCTTTTCGATCGATATCTCAAATTCTATCGTAATATACGAAATAGACACATTTCTTTGGTTCTTTGTTCAACGAAAAATTCGTGCCTATTGTTAAGATTTTTTGGTTTTTATTTTTGTTGATTGTGATACATTTGTTTACCTGATTTGGACACGAACTCCATAATTTTCCCAAAGAGTTGGTAATTGCCGATTAATGTATGGTGTCTTTATAGGAATGACACATGAACCTGTGAAACATGTTGAAATTATTCATCAGTTGTTGTATAGTTTCTTTGTATGTGGGTTTCCCCTCCGATAGATATGAAATATAGTCGTTACGACCATCGTCATCATCCGAATCGGCCCCATCGCCATTACAGATATCAGTTTCGTTTGAAATATCACAATTTAAAAAGTGATTTAAAAATCAAACACCTCTTTATACCGGTCGTGGGTTTCCATTTGGAGCAGCATTTCCTTGATTGCCATATTTTTCTTTGCATTTCCACTCGTTGCAAAACTACAAGCCTTTTTATCGCGGGAAGATGAGATGAAAAGAAGAGGTTTTACCCAATTTCAAGACTTTGGGTGTGATGTTCATATTTTCACAGATATTCCGATATTGGGCCGGTTATTTATCCTTGCATCGGCCGCACTGCATTTCACGAAGAGTTTCCGGATACACAAATATTGCGAGTCGGCTGAAAAGTCCACAAAGAGGTGATTGAATGCTGTATTTAAAATCGAATACGTTAGAGTTAGCATGTACAGGTGTATGTGGTTGGCCTTATTCGTCCAAATGTCGCCAATGTTATTATGAATGTTGTTGAGCGATTCGTCCACGACGACATTTCGTTGAAAATACTGCTGCTGCAGCACCGATGATCCAAATTCTTGGGGATTAAATAGATTGTAGGAATTATATTTTACGGTATCTCTCCGTAGATGTCGTTGGACCATTTGGATTTTACAATTCAGCCTGAATAGATAGTCTCGGGACGATGATGTGTCCAGTGAATGGCGAATGGAGATTTTCGGCTGGATGAGCATGAAGCAAATGAGAGAACTACGCAATAACTGCACAGCCCTGTCCACATCATTGTTCAATAATAAATTCTGGTCGTTCAAATAAGGCATGGTTACAAATTCTCTCGTTATATTCCCTTAGACGATGACGTAAGATTTTACACATGCTTTTATTTTAATCGCGGAATGTTTTTTTGCTATGGCCGAAAATTTTTTACAGATGGGGTTTAGAATGTTTTGCGGATCGGTGCGTAAGAAGCTGTCCCACAAATTAGTCGCCGATGTCTTTGGTGAATTTTATATGATTGAAATTATCCTAGTCAAATCATTGTAAGTTTCCACCACATTGCTTTCTCGTTTCATATTCAAACACTCTTCGGGAGCATCTTGCAAAAAACCAAACAAATTGTTCAAAGTCGGCAAATCCTTGGATGCGAATGAATGAAGCTGCATTGACGAAGGTTGCCATTTTAAAATTACTAATAGATATAATTTTAATGCAATTCGAGATAATCTATAGTTTTTTCGTATGTAGTCATTTACTTTTAATTAATAATTATATTGGTCAATATTTTCAAAAATGGTATGTTATACCAATACTAAAAAGATTTAAAAAAAAATGTTTCCTTTTCCATTGCACAGCATCTTATGAGCCAAGGGATAAGAAAATAAAAGGATTAATGGAAAAAATAATTACTTAAAAAAAAATGAATAAGAAAATAGTGGCGATGCTTTTGACAAGTCTAATAATTTTATAATTTTTTGCAACACAATTAATAAAACTATAGAAAATGTAGAAGATGAAAAAATAAGTGTTGATTTCTTTCAGACTTTGCAACAATTGCTTCAAATTTTTTATAATTTGGTAAGCAATTTGAATAATTTCGAAATTATACAGAAAACTTGTTTCAATTAAACTATGTAGCTGCAAATTATTGCAATGAAGTCATAAATTCGCTCATAAATGGTAACAGTGACAAACTGGAGAAAAAGGAAGCAAAAAAACAATGGTAATTGTAAATACATTACCAGGCTTTGGGGAAGCCAATAATATTTTATTATCCACATCCTTCTCCTAACAATCGAACGAGGGATCTTTAGATCAGGCTATAAATATGATGTGTAACAGGCAAATTAATATCGCGTCTTCTTGGTATGGCATAAGTAAATTTTGTCTCAAGAGAGAAAATGTGTTTGATGAGAAACTTGTTGGTTTGATGAACAAATACAATGATTTCAAACACGAGAAGGGGGTGAATAAATGAAAAAATAGGGAAAGGGCACCTAAAAACTTTTTTTATATTTGTTGTAATATTTGACAATTTACAAACAACATCATTTAGTTAACTTTTAGAAAAACATGTCTTATTATTTTTCAAAGGTGATAGTTGACTTTTTGTCTGCATTCGCATTTATGGAAATTTATTTATTTTTTCACTTTCGACAGTCATCGCAGCAATCTCGGCAGCTACATGAGGAACAAGCCTTTGGAATTGGATAGAAAAATCTTGTTTATAATTTCCTTTTATGTACAAGACAAATTTTGAATACAAATTACCCGTACAGGGACCTATGGATAAGTTTGTCTAGTTCTGCAAGACTTTACTAGAGTGCTAATCGAGCGACATTCCTTCACCCCCACTCCCTCTCACACTCCTCCACTTTCAACAACTAATCAGAGTACAACATTTACCCTCCCCTCCCTTTCCAGTCCTTTCAGTTTGCCTATATGGCTGCGAGATCTGCAAGTGAAATTCTACAACGTGATTGGCTGGTGAAATTATGAGTGGGGGGATCAACAAACAATCAGAGTACACCATTTACTCTCCCCTCCCTGCACTCCTTTCAGTTTGCAAGTTTTTTCCGAACTAAACATAATTTACACTGTCGCCCAATTCTTGTGAGATAAATGAAGTTGAATTTTACTCCCACTCCTAATTTGGACAACCTATCACAATGTGGCATTTCATTTCCCCTCCCTTCCCCTCCTTTCAGTCTGCCTATATGGCAGAGAGATCTGTAAAAAAGACTTCAATCGATGGCGAGCAATGGACAGAGAAACATCATCAGCTTCTCCTCTTCCTCCCCCAGAACAGAAGAGAAATAAGGTAAGTACAGAAAGGTAAGTTAAATAATATATACTATATATATAGTATGTAGTACATATATTATAAATTATATGTACTATATATAGTATAGTATATATACTATGTACTAAATAGTATATATTATTTAACTTAACTTTTTGTACTTACCTTATTTCTCTTCTGTTCTGGAGAGGTTGAAGGTTGATGTGTCTCTCCAGCGCTCGCTGTCGACCAAAGTCTATTTTCCACGTTTCTCGGCCATATAGGCAAACTTGGAAGAGGGGAAGGGAGGAGAAATGAAATAATGCACTCATTTTGGTTGTTGAAAGTGTGTATAGGAGGGGAGGGGGAAGGAGTGTCGATCACAACACACTCTGGTAAAGTCTCGCAGAACTAAACAAGGGTAACACAACTCGTCCAAGGTAACATATTCGCTTCACATTTACAAGATGAGTTTTGAATACTAATTATCTGTATAAGGATCAGAAACACATTTGCAAGTTTTCTCCAAATAAACATACTTTACACCATCGTCCACACTTTGCGAGATGAATGAAGTTGAATTTTACCCCCAATCCTAATTTGGACAACCATTCACATTGCAGCATTTCATTTCCCCTCCCTTCCTCTCCTTTCAGTTTGCCTAAATGTCGGAGAGATCTGGAAAAAAACTTCAGTCGACAGCGAGCAATGGACAGAGAAACATGATCAACTTCTCCTCCTCCTCCTCTCCAGAACAGAAGAGAAACAATGTAAGTACAAAAAGGTAAGTTAAAAAATATATACTATATAGTATACATATTTATATATAATATATATAATATGTCTACTATATATGCACTATATATATTAACTTACCTTTTTGTACTTCTTATTTCTATTCTGTTCTGGAGAGGAAGGTTGATGTGTCTCTGTCCAGAGCTCGCTGTCTACTAAAGTATTTTTTCCAGGTTTCTCGGCCATATAGGTAAACTTGGAGGAGGGGAAGGGGGGAGAATGAATAATGCAAACTAATTGGGTTGTTGAAAGTGTAAGTGCGATGGAGGGGGGGTCGATTGCAACACACAGCTGTACAAGTATTCTCAGAATAGCACCAAAGCAATTAAAAGACACTCATTTGTAGGTTTTATCGAAACTACACCAATGTGATTACAACACACATTTGTACGGTTTCTCGGAACTGCACTGATGTGATTACAACACACATTTGTAGGGTTTCTCGGAACTGCACTGATGTGATTACAACACACATTTGTAGGGTTTCTCGGAACTGCACGGATGTGATTACAACACACATTTGTAGGGTTTCTCGGAACTGCACTGATGTGATTAAAACACACAGTGATTGCAACACACCCCTGCAAGTTTTCTTGTAACTACATCAAAGCAATTACAACACCCCCCCCCCAATACAACTTCCAACAACCAATCAGAAAACTGTGTTTCATTCCCTTCCCTACACCACTACTTTCAGTTTGCCTATATGGTGGAGAAACCTGGAAAAAACATTAGTCGACATCGAGAGATGGACCAAGAAACATCAACCTTCCTCCTCTCCAGAGAAAAGGAATAAGGCATGTATAATAATAGCAAATGTACCTTATATATAAGATATATTTACTAAATAACTTATATTTTTTGCTCTTACCTTATCTCTCTTTTGTTCTGGGAGAGGAGTAAGCTTGATGTTTCTCTGTCCACCTCTCGCCGTCGACTGTGGGTATGACGTCACACTCATTTGTCGACTGCATTTATGACGTCACACTTGTTTTTTGACTGAGGTTATGGCATCACACTCGTTCGTCGCATCACACTTGTTCGTCGACTGCAGTTATGACGTCACCCTTGTTTGTCGCCTATGGTGACATAACACTCGTTCGTCGACTGTGGTTATGACATCACACTCGTTCATCGACTGAGGTTATGGCGTCACACTCGTTCGTCGACTGTGGTTATGACATAACACATGTACATCGACTGTGGTTATGACGTCATACTCGTTCGTCGACTGAGGTTATGACGTCATACCCAACTCTGTGTCTGTGATACTCACATCATCTTCACAAACGAGCAACAACATACACGTGTTGCTCCTAACATCAAATTTGCAGCCTCGCATATACATTTGTTTATTTTTTTGTAAAATTATTTTATAACAAATATCATATTCCAATCGTCGTTATCATTGTTTATAGTAACAACATTCCCATCATAACCATCGCTGATGTTACCGCTATCACCATCGTTGTTGGTATCATCACCATAACAACCAAGTCACTTTGTGACGAATGACTATCGTAGAGCACTTGAATGTTTTCTTTGCTTAAAAAAAACATGGCAATATCAAAAATATATTTTTTTGTTATGGCAAAAATAAAAAAAACTAAACTATAAATACCCAAATTCAGATTCTTATTACACCCAGTTCGAGTAGTCTGTTGACTATTGGCACTGCCGAATAGTGCGTGGGTGTTATATCATCAAATAAGTAAACAATTTCACATATGTTAGTATTTAGTATTTTTAACAGATATGAGGTTTTAAGGTTTATAGTTTTTTTTTCTCTAACCTTTGTCCCTCCCATTTATCATCAATTTCCACTACTCAAGTCACTGGTTTTATTGGATTTTTCTTTCAGGAGTAGAATGGCTAGTTTTCCATTATAATTTACCATCATTGTGTTGTAGGGTAAAATGAGCAAATATCGAACATCTCCCATCTCGGTCCACCTGACACAACATCGTCCAAAAGGAAAATTGTGTATAAATTCCATCAAGTCACGAAACATATTAATTTTTTATTCCTCTTATAATGTATTCAATCAATATCATTGAAAATGATCACCATGGTTTTTCACGTTCGCCGATGGATGTTTTAGTGTTGCAGAAGTTGAAAAAAAAAAAAAACAAACGGCAATGAGTGGTCGTCGACTTGAATTTTCACACGATTTTCTTTACCTGCGGCAAGACGATAAACATCAAATACTTTTACGTGATTATTGAGTATTTGAAAACAAATTTCGTGGAAAATTACCTACTTGGTCGACATTTCGGTACCATTTCTTATACTGGAGATGTGTCGTTATGGAAACATAACTTAATTGATAAACATCCAGCTGATTTTCGATGCAGATTAGTCAGGGTCACCTATGAAAGGACTGGCTATCGCCTCTGATGTTACACTCACGGTTGATACCCTAGGATAGTAAGTGGGTAACGATGCAGACACTGGATGATTTTCTTCAACACCATTCATTCGCATCACAAGTCGATTCACAAAACTATGAGAGTGAATGAGTCTAATCAGAGGGAATGAGAAGGGCAAGATGAGGCAACCTCAACTTTGCCTCACGTGGTTCTTGAGGCAATCTTGAGAATGCCTCAACTTTGCCTCAGGATTATGTCAACATTTTTGCTTCATTACCCTCAACTTTGCCTCGCGTAATTTTTTTACTTGCTGCACTTTTTTGTTTGAAATTTTTTTTTTCGAGTCTCGAGAGAGTCTCACTTGATGGGTGAAAAATAAAAAACCAACAAAATAAAGCATATATGCCTTTTTATCGGATTAAATAAACATACAATAAAAATAAGAATAAAGAAATAAAAAATAAATGGAGTTTATAAGTCTTTGTTTCTCAGATGAAACATACACACACATAAATGAAGTACCGAGTGTCGGACATTACCCTGGAACAAGCAAAAAAACAAAACTGGCCAATTGTTAGTGCAAAACAAATTAGGTGTATCCTCAACAGTTGGTGGTTTAGGTAAAATTAAAAAAATCGTGCTTTAGTCGAGGTGCAAAACAATATTGGTATTTACATCGTACAAACAAAAGTTCCATACATTTACCGTCGGTCGAATCGCAGGGCCATGTAACAATTAAAAATAATTCCGATGATCTGTGCTGTTTTGTTATTCCCAACTTGAAAATGCACTCGAAGGAATCAATTTCAAAGTTTAAAAACATTCTGAAAACTGACGAAATGGCCGAATTTTTCATCCTGTTCAAGATGATTGGGAATCACCAGTACATTTCGAAAAAAAAATTACATTCTATCATTCTAGATTCGTTTGATTCTCTCATTGCATCGTTTCCAGAATCCCCTGAAAAACGGTACCATGATTTAATAGATCGTATGAAGACATGGCAGTACAGTCAAATTTATGCCAACTGGAAGAAAATATATACATTTCTACTCTTGTTAGAATCGTGTAAGGTCGGTGAGTCGTGCATGGTTGACCAACATGCTATTTACGCCTTGGACGAGCAAGTTTTTCGCTGCGCCAAGCAAATATTTGTTGAGATTCAGAAGTTTTTCGATATTCCATTTTGTAATGGGTCCATAAAGACAATGTTGCAAGATAGCAGGAGCCAGATGCGCCGGAATTTACTGTCGCCACGAATAAAATGTTTGTGCAGTCAAATCGTTTTACAAGCAGATCTACGACCAAACGAGATCATCGTTTCTCACACGTGGATGACATCACTAGGCATCGACCTGAACGTCTCTCGAATCGTCCTCTTCGACCTGACCAACGTTGTGGATGGACAAAAGGAGAAATTCATCAATCTGTGGTGGAAAAACGTCATTTTACTCAAACGAGATACAGTGATACATCCTGCTTCGATCGTCGTCATCGATCGAGTGGCTTTTATGACGATAAATTTACTGTTTGTCTCGCCGTTGATCCCGAAGAATCAGAATGCCTACATCGACGGAGATACGGAATTATTGTACATGGTATCGGATGCAGTCGCCGTCAAGGAAGCTATAATCAATATGTCTTCCATTTACACTATTTACATTCATTTTAATAAACTGAGTTTGAATTATACCGAAGCTCATATTCTGTACATGCATAAACGAAGCTTACCCAAAACACACGAGTTTCACCAATTATACGAATTATTTCGCAATATTTACACATTGAAATGGTTTGATGACGACACGAAACGCGAAGCATTAGACAAACTGATTGTCGTCGTGCCCCAATTTTACGACTTGGTCGAACCAACGGCGGATATTTTGGACAATTTTTGTCTCTTTGTTTATTTCAAATACGGCTCGAGGAAAACATAACATTTCTTTTGCGAGGTGAACCAGAAAACTTACGAGTTGGCAAATGGCATCACTAATGATTTTCACGACGAATCGCTCCCATTTCTCTAGTCATTAAAATCACCGAGTTTATTGGGCTGAAATTTAATTCGCATCGTTTTGAGCGGCGCCAAGGGAAACATCCATCACTACCTGGGACTCGTGGATAAATTGATATCCCTCGACGGTACTATCGAATTTAAAGACACAATCAATTCCTCGAAACATTCCTTGAATTAAATCGCGGCCGAAATCGATAAGGTAATGTACCAAATGGGTATAAATGAGCACATATTTCCCCAACTCGGTCACAATTCGTTTATCTCAGCCATCGAATGGAATGGTTTAACTTTGAGAGATGATGGTTCGTAATTAAATGAAAAACGAATTTAAAATAAATCAAAGACTTTGTTATTTCCCAGACAACGATTTATCTAATCGTTCATGTAATATTTTGTGAATACTTTGTGAATTGTTTTTACACACACACACACACACACACATACATATATATATGGATACTCACCGAAAAAAGGTGGGAGGAATAGAGAGAGGAGGAAAATAATTATGGTTAATTTCGAATAAGCTTTTAATGGACATGGGCAATGGCCCTCCAATGTCGTGCAATCTGCGTTTATAGGATTGCGAATGGTGTTTTTCGAATAGACGGGTATCGTGAAATATATAGGTTCGACTTATCCCGAATATAATTAGTTTGAATAGCGGTTGGCAACGTACGAGTTTTGGCCCAAGGCGATGAAACAACGACCAAAACAACTTAGCCAAGCTGGTTTCTTTTACACGGGGGACAACAATACGGTTATTTACTTATATTGCAGCTGCAAATATTATCACTGGAAAGAAGAACATGATCCTTGGATAGAACACGTTTATAATTACTCGATGATTGAATGTCTGTATGTTAACTTGATAATAGATAACATATATCCTATTATGATAGCAAATTTCGAGGATGGTAAAAATGTTTGTAAAATAGACATCACAGACGATGTTGTCTATGTTGATGCCATATCTCAACATTTGCAAAACAGCAAAGAACAACATGCCTATCCTGAATACAATATGTGAGAAGCACGAATTAAAACATTTAAAATAAAACAGTTGCCTCCATTTCTAGTTCAAGACCCGAAATGGCTAAGTAATGCGGGGTTCTTTTACACGGGTTTCAGTGATTGAATTACTTGTTTCAATTGCAGTAAAAACATTATACATTGGGAAAATGAAGATGATCCTTGGATAGAACATTTTTTTTTGGTATCCCGAATGTAAATTTTTCCTTTTGGCGAAAGGAAAGGGTTTCATCGACAAAATGCGGGAAAAGAATACAATGGTTTAAGCAAAAAGAGAACGAGGAGATGGCAAATTCCACAAACAACGATTTGGAGAAATGTGTGAGCGACGGCAGCAGTGGCGATAATGAAGATGAACAACAAAATCCATTTGTATGCAAGATTTGTTACCAAAGAGAATTTAAGGTTTTTTTTCTGCATTGTGGTAATTCGATTTCATGTATCGAATGCCTATTTACACATTCCAAATGTGCAATATGTCGTAAAAAAATAATTGCTGTAAGTAAAATATTCATATAATAAATAAATATTATTTATACATTTATTTTTGTCAATTCACTTGATACATATTTTTTCACAAACACAACTTCTTCATCAAACAGGGAAGCAAACCAAGCGAACAAGAAATTTTGATTAGTAATGTAATTATTCTAATTGAACCCATTGGTGATTTCAAACGTGTTTCTTCTCTTGATCAATTCCTTCGTAAATGGAATGTCTGCTGCGAGACATCAATTCATTTCGACTTTGCAACCCAAAATGGAAAATTTATGCAGGAACCTTTGCATATGTGAAGTAAACGTTTGGCACAAAGTTGTAAGACGGACAACTCATATTGTTTGAACGTATGCGGGTCGGCATGTTGGCCGTTGTAATTGAATAACAACCCATACACAAACTGCAAGTATGGAGAGCGGTCTAGAAACACTTTACTTTTCTGCAGCGTTTGTACATAGCACAGTAGTTCGTTTTCCAAGTCGATGGTATACATCGATTGGAGTAGGTTATTCTTGTTCTTGTATGGGGTATATTCCGTCAGAAACTGGAGAAAATCAAACGATAGAGAAGACACTGTAGTCTTCCCCACACCCGAACTGCCTTCGAGAAAAACAACTTGGTTTTGTCGGGCAAAAACTTGCAAAGTGATAAACATGAAACTACTGCAAGTCATACTAAAGACCATCGTGATGATTGTAGACATAATTTCTTTTCCAAATATGAAATGTTCATAGAGCTGTAAAATTAGTAATTCCAAACAACCGAAGCATAATCGAATGAAATAGATTGGAGACAGTAACTGTCTTCGCCAAACAATCAATGTTAGGGTTTGAATGATCGAACCCAAATTGATTGTCAGTGCTGCTAAGATGACGAAAATGTTGTCGAGGTATTCTTCACGTAAAAATCCATTGCTGATCACCATCAATATCGAAGTAATCAGCCACCTAATATACGATGCGGTGAAACAGTTTTCGAGAACATGTTCTCTTTCCGACATGGTTGACGATGATCTTCTGATGAGTTGGAGGAGATTCGTTCAAATATATATATATATATATATATATATATATATATATGCGTGTGTGTGTTTAAAAAAACAAAAACGAAAGAAAAGAAAAGAAACCTCTACAAAGAGAATGCAATGTAGGCGAATTAATTTCGCAGGAAAGAACGTACTAATGTTCAGTGATCTTCACGGTTGCTGCCTGAAAATACATTTCAATTTGAAGATAAACTGTCTGCTAAACGAGGGTGAGCTGGAACCGTACATTTTATTAAAATTGATTGGTGATCAAGTTCCGATTGGTGATATTCTGATTTATTCCTCCAAGTTTGATTTGTCAACAATTTTCGAAAAGGATACGAGTGTAATGTAAATTTCGAAATGGAATATGTACTGGCTAAGGAAAGGTTCGTACATTACCCGACAAGTGAATTTGAGATTGAATTTTACGACTTGATGAATGATCATCTCCCTAATGTTTTAATGTCCAAGGGATTGGATCCGATCTTGACGGAACAATTTCTCACAATGTTGACGACCGTGTACGAAAATCAATGCGATGGCGAAAACTTGATAGAGTAAATACGGCAGAGTTTGTAGGCGAAACATGTCGACGAGGAGACGATCCGATCGTGCGAAGCTACTATTGATGGATACAATATATTCTTGATGCATCCACCGCAAAACCCGCGAGATTTGGATAAAATCGCCAATAAGTCTGCAAACATGGATGAAAACTGGGTTCGGATGATGAACCAGTATTACTTACTGTCCGACATTGACCCGAGTTCGTCTCTAAACATAATCGTCGCCAATTACTTAGAGCCGAGGCAACAGGGAGCGCTCAACATTAAACATTCAAACATGATAATTTCTGTAAATACTAACGGAATTGAACTGTTTGACCGGACCTTTGATGATTTGGTTTTCACACGCAATGCAATGTACATAAACGCAACTGCTTCATACACGTGTTTCAAGTACCGAGTCTGTATACACAACAAGGTGTTTGACAAATTTATCCATCGGCAATATATCATGGCCTACGAGTTGGACTCGAAACGTCCTTGGAGTTCGGTGTCGGCGGTGATTTATGTACACCGCGACTGCAACTATGCATTAATCGAAAATATGTCCGAGACGCGAAAAAAAGGTGAGGCCAACGAGATATCCACCGATGAATCGGAAAAGACGGCGACTGTAATGAGGTTGAGATCACGCCACGTAATATAAATACGTCAGTGTTAAGGATGTGTATGCTGTCGTTTCGGAAAATGCATTATTGGACATATATCGAGATATTCAACTTCACTTCTCTGTTGTCGAAACCACTTTCTTCAACGACCAATCTTTTTTCTACGTTCATTTTTACATACGGAATTTTCTTGAGTCGAGATTGTACAAGATCCTACACAAATGGTTGGAAAGCCCATACATGTGGCTAGATCTGAAATCGGTCTGGGCCAAACGATCACAGACTCGGTTGATATACACGAGCAACACAAAACTCTTGTATTCGCACGAATATTTGTACTTGTACAGTCACCTAGTTTTGCTCTTTGTGCAAAATTACAACATGATTATTCCCCTTCCAGGAGATTTACATGAAGAGACTTTTTGCATCGTCACCTTTATCGAATTGTTGAAAACATACATATCTTATGAAATTACAGAAGAAATTGAGTAACGAATATGTATATATAAGAACACTGAAAATAAAATGATTGTAAAAAAACTACCTTGTATTTTATTTCTATGCAGGATAACCAACCGTGCCTTTTCATTACCTTTACTACCCGAATCCAATAACACAGAACTTTATGATTTTTCTAGTTTAAATCAGAAAAATGTAAACTATTTTTAAAACACTGATAGAGGGAAATGTGGAAAGTGAATACAGTGATGATTTATTGGTGCGAGATGCGGATACAAACTCGTACAATTCTTATGCACGTGGAAATGTTTCAAATTCTAGCGTGAAACCAAATGTCGGTGATACAACTGAAGATGATGTAACTGATTGAGCTGCCAGTATTGTTACTCGAAACGAGACTAGGGCTAATGAAATTATCGGTAAAATTGAAGAGGTTATTAGGAAAACAATTACACCGACAATAAAAGAAACAGTTTCAGATGCAGATTATGTTTCCCCGTGGTTTATCGACAGTTTTGGTCCTGATAGTTGTCGAAAATGGAAGACCATAAAAAGACGATCGAAAAAATTGTAGAAATTTTTCAAGAGATGAATAGTGAAACTACAAATAAAACATCTCTCAGTTTTGACCTAAAAAATGAAGCTATTGTTTCAAAGTGTGTGTTTGGTAATTTGGGGCACAATTCTAGGTATGTGTATGGCACTCTTAAAATGTGCATTAAAAAAATTTGCTCGGAGGAAAAAAGTCTTCATTTGGTTAACAATCACCTTTGTAGATTGCGTAATTAAAAAAATAAACGCAGATAAGTCTATGTATTATTTTAAAAAAATATTTACATATAAATTACAAAAAAAATACACATATATAAATAAATTACAATTTCTTTTTTCTTTCAAAATTTGTTGTTCTCTATCTTTTAGATTTATACACAATGCAGCGAGCTCAAACTTTAAATACTGCACATTACTACTGTATATATAACGGAAAATGACAAATACTGTTGGGATTTCATCCTGGCATTTACATAGCGTTTCTAAATCGGCAGGATCCATGATTTTATGATTCAAAACCTTGCCATTTTTGTTCTGTAGTAGCAGGAAGGGTGATATTTGTTGTAGTTAAATCATCTGGTCGACACGTTCCATATTTTCTTCTTCTTCCATGGTCGAAAGAGTGTATTGGATTACCTTGTCTGTGATCAAGTACCACGAGTTGAAACTTCCCCCACTATGATATTTTCGAACAATCTTTTTCAGTCAATTGCGATTTATCGTAAAATACATATTTTCTCAATAGTTCGTTTCCAAGAAACGAAATTCGAGAGCTTATCTTTATCTCGTCGACATCGTTCAAATTGACGAGGTTAATGTTTGAACCGAGTAGGTTAAACAACTGAAGGATTTTGCCAACAGTCGGATAAAGTTGGTAATTTCGTCATCTTCGGAGCGATAATTACTCACGTTCGCCTTTATATGATCGTTGCAATAAAACTTGAAGTAGTTGCCGTTAATTACACCCAACATTACTTTACTTTGGAATTATCCACGACAATGAACGGTAGACATGTTTTGTTCTCGACCCATTGATATTTCGCAGCTGGTTTCCGTTCTGGTTGTTGATTGATTGGTGTTTGAATAAATGATTCAATGTCTTGAGCTTCTTCGTCATCGTCACAACATTCTTAATTTTTTAGCTTGACTGATTTGCGATCTCCCGTCATGAGATTATTAAAAGTATTATCTCTATTGTCAAGTTGACATGGCTGTAGTTCAGGCTGCTGCTGTTGTTCTTCAGTAGTTTTACTAGGGGTATCCATCGTGCCGAGTTTCTTCTGAGTGACAGGTGAAGTAACAACAATTAACATCCTCTTTTATAGCTGCTATCTCGAGCAAAAATTATTAGTTTATTTGATATTTATTTGTTTTTCAATATTTGTTATTTCGTTTGCATTTTTAAGTATTTATTTCAATATTTTTGTTCTTTTTTTTTGTTTCAAATATTTTGTATTTCTAAAGGCCAATGGACTATATGTATTATTCGACGAGTATAATTTGCTGTTCGCATGAATTTTTTTTGCAGGGTCTCAATCGTTCGAAAGACAAAGTAGTTTATTTGCTTTACAAAGAAATCGTATTTAGTTATAACACGGGCGTGCTGTACAACGAATGCATATTGGGCTCTTAGTATGGTCGGTCACTTCCAGCCCATTTCGAAACGCCATTTCGTACATGCTGTTAAGTCGGAATTAAAGT
>CM057009.1:323052077-323064577 GCA_029891345.1 Dryococelus australis
CAAAAATTTCACAGCAATTAAACAACAAAATTCCTATAATTAGACTTTAAAACAAAATAATTTGGGAATGAGCTTGAAAACCTCACATTTACAGAACCACTATACTTCACAAAAACTAAAACAGAAAAAAAAGTCTTAAGTTTTTTTTTTCCTAAAATTACCTTAATATATATTCTGGAACATTCAATTAATTTGCAATTTTTAATTTGAAAAAAATAAGGAAAAAATTACATAGTTTGACTTCATACACTTGTTTGGGCATCATAACTAACTTTGGCAAGATTTATATGGAGACACAAATCTAATTTCCCAATGAATTAAAAAAACACATTTCTTAATTTGCAATGCATGCACCAAATGGATTGCTTGCTTAACGGGGTGTGCTTGTTTAAACTAGGTTCATTTTACAGTTTCAATATACAATACAAATCCCAGGTTTCTGTTTTTTCTCAGTTAATGTTATAATACTGTTACAAGGAGCCTGGTGGCATATTTGGTTTGTGAGGATGGAGGTCTTAATAAATAAAAAACATATTTGATTTTAACTTATTCACTAACTATTTTTCGTAAAAAATTATTTGTCTCCATATTAACATTTTAATTCCAGCCCACTTTAATGTTATTCCCCTAACATCCTTTTTATGTCTCCCATTGGTATTTTCAAATACCCATAATCATTAGCACCGTTCTAACCTATCTCTGCCATCATTTGTAATGTTTTTCACTTGCGCACCGTCCCAATGTCCAGGCTGTTCATACCTTCACTGCCTGATTTCGCAGCGCAGATTTTCCCCCACTGGTCTCTTTTCTGCCTGTTCTCTTGTCACTAATGTTCTATCACTGAAAACCCAACCATTCTACAACTGGGGTTGGAGGCCCAAAACGTCTTTATAGCGTGGCCTTTACCTGGAAGGTTTGCTGCATCCCGAGTGTATGAGAGAAGCTACGTCAGTATTCCAGAGCATTTTCACATGCTAAAGACCTCAATACCCAAAGGTCAGGGTGGAACCGCCCAATAGGCATAACATTCTGCTTTGAAACATTTACATTGCCCTCACGTCCCGTCGGGAGGTAACCACCGCTCCCTCCCGCTGTGCACAAGGCACACACGCCTGCACCTCGGTACAGATCTTGTCTTGTTCATGCGGAGGACGGGTCGCTGAACTCGTATGACCCACCTAACCCAATTTTTCCAAGAATAAAATTATTGTTACGCTGTCAGTGCAATACAGCTGGCCCATAAAGCAGTCTAATCATCTAAGGGAAATGGATCCCCTTTGTCTCCCCTTAGGGCGAGGCATAAAAGTTCAAGGTGTGAAGCAACAAGGGTTTTCGTTTTGATACACAACACAAGCTAAGACACACATAAATCCTTGCATAATTTTTCAATTTGAATAGAATAATTTTTTTTTAAAAGAGCAGTTTTAATTATTTGGAATTGAGTGGGTATTTCTCACAAAACTGGTTGAGGAAAAGACGGATGTGTGTGCAAACGCAAAGGCTATGTTTTAATTGTCTAAGAGGACGTCATGTGGCAGCACAGTGTAATTCCATGCATTACTGCCAGCCTCTGCCAAAGCAGGCACCACACACTCCTCCACGTACCAGATAGAATAAACCAAAGACTCCACCCAGAAGCTGAGAAGAGATGAACCCAAGCTAGATATGAAAGTGCAGTTGTGACGTGTGCAGCAGAAGGGAGTAAAGTTGACACTCAAGTTTCCACTATTTTTTAAAGACTGCATTAATACTCGTGAAGGATGAGCAGGACACTTCCAGGGGTTTGTGCTCTCAGTCCTCCTTTATCACAGAGGCTTGTGTACAAAGACTGGCGTCTCAGGCGACATCGGACGGAGCGAGAATCGCTGGTGTCGGTAACGTTCGGTTCCAAAACAAAGGGGCAGTTTTTGTTGAGAATGTTTCTCTTCAGTCGCCAGAGCTTCACATCACCAGCAGACCTCTTATTCCAAAGAAATTACCAAGACATGCCTTCTGTCCTGACTGCAGTTGGAGGTCTTAGCATCTCTATGGGCTGCCACTGGCTGGTCCACAATTTGAAACACCCAGTACAATAAACACGTTGCTGTCTGCAGAGATAGTTGTAGAGTGATGACAGAACCCCAAGATCACTGGACATCCACATGCCTTCCATACCGGGTTTGGACGGGTGTTGGCAGGTAATGCACAATGTGCACAGGATGCCCAACAAGCATCATCATTACGTATCTACTGATTTGTCCCTTGATGGTGCCCTGATAAAAATTATGGAAACTGAAGACCTACCTCAAAAAAATTTCATATCTGTTGAAGACCAACAGTGTGAGCAGCACTTCCAGGACACCCACATGCGTGACAGTGAGAGCAGGTATGGTTTAGGCTTTGGTTAGCAGCAACAGATGTCACACTTGGTGATTCTTATAGTAGTACACTAAGTGACTGCATGGACTGGAGCAACGAATGTAGGTCACCAGAGTTGCTTTCAACAATACAGGCAGTTCATGGATGAGTACTGAACAATGTCACAGATTGGAACATTAATGGTTGGTACCAAGGGAAGGCTGCTGTATCCTTAGCATAAGAATTGCATTGTCAGCCATTATACATCATTCCTGATCATGCGGTCATAAGAAATGTTTGTCAACTAAGGTGTGCGTTGTGTTTGATGGCTCCTTGAAGACTAGTGGTGGACCGGACGTGTCTAAATAGTGTGCTCCTGCGGTATAATTTGCAAAAGGATGTGGGTGACAGTGCTGAACTTCAGAACATCACAGCTGATGTGTGTGAAATGTATATCGCCAGGTTGTAATTGACCCTGTGGATCGGAAGTTCCAGCGCATCCTTTGGGAAACCTCTACTGGTGACGCAGAAAGTATTTTTGAACTCAGTACAGTGACATATGGCTTAGCATCTTTGCAGTTCCAGGCACTCTGAACAATGCAGCAACTGGCCAATTGATGAAGGTGCCAAGTATCCCTTGGATGCTTGCACCTTATTGCATTGTGTGTTCATGGATGACATTGTGACTGGGGCAGAGACTGTTGCTGAGGCATTTGAAATTGAAGACTCGGTTAGTGGCATTGCTGGGAACATGTGGTTTCCAGCTACACAAGTGGTGTTCCAATCATAGCATGTAGTAAACAGCACTGACCCAAGTGAAGGTGCTATCAATTTTGAAAGAACAATCTCAGTGAAGGTGTTAGGATACACTGGGCCCCCGGTAAAACAATCATATCTGTGACAAGGTAAAAGTGTCATTGCTACCAACTACCAAACGTGGTATCCTATCCCTGATTGCACAGTAAGTAAAGTAATGTTCCAGGTGCGTGGCCCAAAGGCATCGGGTGGGATGAGCAGGTAGGAGGGGAAGTTTAAATGATTGGGAGACCTTCAAGGCTGCATTACCCTTGTTATCCTCTGGTGAGAGTACAAAGACTCATTACAGTACGTGAATCCCAGGTTCAATTCCACGAGTTTTGTGATGCAAGTGAAAAGGCCTATGCAGCAGTTATGAAATGCTCGTGTGAGAGATGAATGTGAAGTCACTGTTCACGTGGTGTTTGCAAAATCAAAGGTAGCTCCTTTAAAAACTATGTCAATTCCAAAACTTGAGCTCTGTGCAGCACACCTGTTAAGCAAGCTGTGGCAACATGTCTCGGAACTCTTCCAACCTAAGATCAAAGATACGTCCTGCATGCTTGGACAGATTCTAAAGTTGTGTTAACATGGTTAAGACAGTCCACCACACAGGTTGTGAACTTTTGTAGCCAAAAATGTTACAGGAATTCAGTCAGCATTGCCTCCAAGTGCTTAAATTTTGTTCCCTCGGAGTGTAACCCAGTAGATGCAGCTTCATGTGAATGACTGGCTGCTGCAGCAGGCAGAACACTGGCCATCACACCATGTTCAAGACCCAGGTGAAGTACCAGACTGAAGCACTCGTCAACTGCAGTGTTTGGTTGCACGCAGGAAACCCACACCTCAGAATACGAGCTGGGCCTCCTCCAATTGTTCACTTCTACAGAAACTGCAGTGTGTTACGGCGTGGGTTCTGCGGGCAAAGGCAGCCTTTCAGAGACGGATACTTTCATGCGAACCAGGTTTGACGTTGAAAGAGCAGAGAAATGCCTTGGGTCATGTGGGTTAATATTGTTCAGCTGTTCTACTTCAAGGATGAGTTCACTGCTATCAAATGGGGTGAAACATGTAGCAACACATCCAGGCACTAGCACCCGTTTATTGATTTGCAAGGAATTGTTAGGATGGGCGACAGGTTGCAGAATGTAGTGATACCTGAAACAGCTAAGCATCCCATCCTGTTACTGCGTCAGAGTAAAACTTTCAGAGCTAACTGTGATTCACTATCACGTTAGCCACTTACATGCTGGACCACAAACAACGTTGTACCTCACTCGGAGATATTATTGGATCATGTCAGCACAATCACTCATCCGCAAGTTGGTCCATAACATGTTGACTGCTTTAGAGCCAAACCTCGGTCAGTCAATCCTGTGATGTATGTGTTGTCAAAGGTTAGGTTGAGTCAGGTGAGAGCCCTCCCTTCAGTTGGAACTAACTTTGGTGACCCATTCCATGCTATGCCAGCCATGAACCGCAAGAGGACTGCATTAAAGGTATATATTGTGTGTGTGTGCTTGTCCATCGAGGCAGTGCACATTGAAGTGGTGACATCTCTGTCAGCAGCAGCATTTCTAGCAGCTCTGAAGAATTTGTTTCCATTAGAGGCTTGCCATCGGACATCTACTGACAATGGCACCAACATGATGGAACAAGCAAATATTTGAAAGAGGTTCACCAAGAACTGTTTCAAGGTGCGAACATGCAGCAGATAGACAGTGCGACTGAACAAGGAATCAAATGGCTTTTCAACCCCCCTGCCAGCCCTCACTTTGGCGGTATCTCGGAGGCCGCTAGTTGTAGGCAACCAGCTATTGACGTAGGAAGAGTTAGCAACACTTCTGGCTCAGATATCTGCAGTACTAACTCATGACCTCTGTGTCCATTGTCAGCAAATCCAGACGAGTTTGATGTGTTCACCCCAGGACACTTCCTTGTTGGGGAACCACTTGTTGCTGTACCAGACCTTGAGCTACTGGAGTTGTCTCTTAATTGACTAAATAGGTGGCCAATGGTCACTCAGTTTCATCAGAGAATTTGGAAACGATGGAGTCTGGAGTATCTCCACGCCCTTCAGCAGAGAGCAAAGTGGACCAGACCCACTCCAAAAGTCAGTGTGGATCACCTGGTCCTTTTGAAGATCCAACACTGCCCCCACTGAATTGGAAAACAGCACGAGTGGCTACAGTACATCCAGGCCCTGATGGTGTGGTTCGAGTGGTTTCACTTCGGACACCTCAAGAAGAGCTTACTCGGCCTGTCACCAAGATTTGTCCTTTGCCAGTGGAGTAGAAGAATGCTAGTGATAAAGACCATGTTTGTTTTGTATTGTATATGTGTACTTTTTCAGTGATAGTCTTCTTACAATTAGAAAACACTTTTTTTCGGTGGGCGGAATGTTGGTGCCACTCAGCTTTTAATTTGTGTTACTTGAGACAGTTTTGCATATTGTATGTGACTGTCACATGAGCGCTGGGAGTTTGTGGATAAATGGTAGCTATGCGAAGTAATGGCAGATGGTTCGTGTCATTAGTTTTATGTTGTTATAAGCTAAACTAAATTTAATGGATTTTTGATGGTTTTTGGAAGAAACGTATTTTTATCAGTTATTTTGTATCTCATACAAGTCAAACTTTAATATCGTATTTGTTTATGTATTCTATTAATTTTAAGGTTAAGAATAAGTAAGAAAAGGTAATAATTAACTTGTGATTAAAATAATTTTTTAAATTTTGTTACAGTTTGTTTTATGTTTGGACAAAGAAACTAATTTTGTGTTACATATCATTTTTGTACAATATTTTAAATCAAAGATTTGATAACTTTTTTGTCATGTTTTATATAAAATTTTATTTAGTTGAATTTATTAAATGTAAAGTTTTTCTGAACATCTTTCATTTCTATATTATAGATTACCCCGCCTCCCCTTATGGATTTGGTTTAATAACTATTTCTTGAGACTATTTGTTTTTGATTTTTATATATGAAATTATTTACTTTAATTATTAAATTTTTAATAATCTTGTCAGTGACCCGTTTTCTAAAACTGTGCACTACCTCTTGCATAGATTGCCAACAGTTACTGCTCTACCTTAAGTGTAACTGTTTTTTTCAAGTAAAGGGCTTCAAGGCTGCCCTGTTTCAAGAGCCTTGTGGTGGACACCATGTTTTTGTGAAGAAAGGTCGAAGATGTAGGATCGAGGAGTTTTATTTTATACAGTGTTTTATTGGAGTTTATTTGCAGCTAAAGATGAGCTGTAGTTTACTCTTGTTTTTGTGGAGCTGAGAGAGAGTTTAAGATGTTTGCCCCTTGATGGTGAAATTTAAGGCTAAAGTTTTGAAAATGTCTGTATGGACAATTTACATTTATGTCAAAGTTCCTAAAAGAAAATGTACGTTCACATAAAAGTGGTTACATGAAAGTTTCTAGTGAGATATTTTTAAGGCTGTTTTATAAGTTTAATGGTTGCAGCCTTTAAAGTATAAAGTCAAATTACTAGATAATGTGGTATTTGCAAAGATGTATTAGCTACCAATGAATTGATGCATTTTAAAAACACATTTTATTGGTTAGGTCCTGATAGTGACAGACTGCTCAAAAGTCGTGAGTAATGTTTTACAAGATGAATTTTAGAGGACTTGCCTTTATAAATGAAAAGGTTTTCATGTAGTACAAATAGTAATTGTAGTTTAACAGTATTAGTAGTATGTTTTGACTGTCTCAAAAGAAAGAAACCCATAAAAATGGTAGTTTTTGTATGAATATTATAATATGTTTAGAAATCTATTAATCTAATACAAATGAGATTTACGAACAACTCATGTCTGTATGTTTTATCATTTATATCTTTGCATCAATTTCTTAGTCAAAATTCTTTCTCTGCTGAAAGACTTCTGTCTTTGTTCTTTGATGAAATGATATACCTTGTGTCACCCTGCAGCGCAGGGCAACGCAAGGGCTTCAAATGTTCCAAATTGATTTTCCAGCTTCTCGCGAACCAGTAAGATATTTTAGAATGACACCAGGCATTATCATAATGAGCATCCTGCTAGCTTTTTGTCTTATATCATGAAATATAAGATCATTGTAACATGGTACAAGCAAAAATGTGTTGCATGAAATTATTTTTTTCCCTAGAAGAATAACATGAAATTTTTTTTGTAAATTCACTAAATGAAACTAGTTAGGAGATCAAACGTCCAATAAAATTTTTTTTTTTTTTTTTAATTAATCTGACATACCATAAAATATACGAGGACAGGAATTCAAGTACTCGCAGTCTAGTACTTAACAGGCGCGTGTGCACGCACACATACACACACACACATGCACAAATAAGGATGAGGCATTTTTCACGCGGTTGCATGATCATAACATTTTTCTGGCCAGGCAGGCTTCATCAGGTGGCAAGTTGTAGGACACTGCAATATGGTGGAAGAGCACTGTTTGTAGTAAACCTAGCGGCTAGGTGGCCAACTAGGATGTGGCGGGAAAATTGAAAATTTGCCGGTACAGCTGATATGTATGGTTTGGAGCTGTGATTATCTTATGTTGAAGCCTGGTGGCTGCCGCAATTTCATTATAAACTGATTATCTAATTCCCAGTGTGAGTTCTGAGCTATTGCTTGAAGGTAGTAGGGCTCTCACAACTCTGGTACTGTAGCAGGAATCAAAATCTTTGTTGTGTAATGCTGCATGTGCTGCAACTGGTTAATCTTGTAGGATGTGAATGTGACGAACTAAGGCTTGGTTAGTGTCTGTTCTGTAGCCATTCATCCTCTGCTTGAGTGTGTTGGTAGTGAGGCCGATGTATTCTGCATTACAATGTTGGTACTGTAGCTGATAAATCAAATTATCTGTTGCATAGTTACAGTTACCTTGGATGGGGTATATACGGCTAGTGAGTCTGCTATTGAAAGAAGTTGAGGGTTGGTAGATGGCACAGGAGCCACAGTGTGGTTATTGCAGGGTTCAAATACTCTGGGCACGATAGTTTGGTTGGCATTTGTGGTAAGCTGCAGCTTTGGACAAACTAGTTTGTTGCGGAGGTTAGGTGGCCTTTTGAAGACTTATCTGAGTGATTTGGAGTGCAGGTCTTGTGTTTGTGGTGAGGAAGCCAGAATTTTGTATCCAGAGTGGAGAATGGTTCCATATCTTGATGATATCATCGGCGAAACACATTCAGCAGTGTGGTTGGGTTGGTTGGTGACTGAGGAAGTTTTCTTCTAACCAGCCCATAAACAGATTGGCATAGGATGGGGCCATACGTGTACCCATTGCTGTGCGTTTGACCTGAAGGTAGTGTGTCTCTTGAAATCTGAAGTAGTTGTTGCTGAAGGTTAACCTGACCAGTTTAACAAGTATGCTGTAAAAAGTTTGCTGTGTGGGGGGGTCTTTGCTTGAGGTAATATTCTATGGCCGACAGTCCAGATGAGAGAGGGATGTAGGTATAGAGAGATGTAACATCTACGGTGACAATGTATGCATCTTGGGGAATGGTGCCTGGATGTCTCAAGTGTTCCAGGAAGTGGCCAGTATCCTTGACATGACGAAAGCTGCTGTACCCAAGGTTGAAGGTGGGTATCCACAAGAGCAGAGATTCTCACAGTGGGGCTGCCAATCCCTGATAAATGGGACATCCTGGGGGTGGACATTGTTCCTTATGTACCTTCGGAAGCAGGTACACATGTGGTCTGGTGGGTTTATTTGGGGTGAGCAGTTTAATTGAAGCCTCAGATAAGTCTTGGAGGGGGCCTGAAACACAAGGAATTTAATGATATGGTCGTAGAATCTGGTGGTTGGGTCTTCTCATAGACGTTTGTAGGTAGATTTATCCTGGAGTTAGTTTTCTGCTTCTAGAATGTAGTTAGTCTGTTTTGTTGAGAATCACTGTGAGCATGCCTTTGTCGGCCAGCAGTATCATTATGTCTGGGCTGTTTTAAGATCACCGATTACTTTTTTTTTCTGAATAAGTTATGTCGCTATTGTTAGGTATAGGTTGTTCACTGTAAAGTAAGCACTTTTTGAAGCTGTTTCCCCAGACATAATAACCAATAAATACGTTTCATTGTGGCCTTGGACTTTTGGTTTTGGGTATGGTGAATATATACATTGTGTTTATTACACACATGGCAGGGTTTACATTAACAAGTGGGGGAAGGATATAAATTGGTTGAAAGAAAAAAGTAACTAGGGCTTCAAAAGTGCTCACTTTATCGTGAACGGCCTATAATGAGGTGGCAAAATCATGGTCTGCAATGTTGACTAGGATGTATGTGATGAAATGCTTAAGAGATCTGAGGGAGGTAAAGAGGGATGTTCACACGTAGATGTTCAGGGCTTGGTCAAAGGGGCTACTGTTATGGGTTGGCGTGGGGAGGCTGTCAAAAAAAGTGCTGAGTTGGAGACTGTGTATGAAGCTTAGGACTTTTTTACAGTGGCAAAGTGGTCCAACTATTTGGAGACGGAGACAGAGAACTTTTTGTAGAATATTTTTTTCTGCAGCAATGAGATTATGGTTGGACAGGTTAAGTATATGTGATTTGCTTTTATGGGTTGGTTGTTCCTCTTTTGTGGTTACGCACTAGAATGGCTAAGGCAGAGTTGGTGTGGTATGTACTGGTGTGGGAAGGTTGACGTTTGAAGCAAGACAGGGTTTCTGGCCGACTAGGGGGTTGGTGGTGGTTTTTTGAGAGACAAGGTGGTAGGCAAGGGGCTGGTTTTCAAGGCTTTAATGCACAGTTTACTGAGCTTCACTTATTTGATGTGGTGCCCACATGCTCTTGTGTTGTGGCATGTAGGAATTTGCTGGCTTGGGCCAAAAGACATGATTTTGTAAGAATGAATAGCTTGATGTTTGATAGTAGTGAGGTGTGGTGGTGATCTGTTATTGAGACATACTGTTTATGTATAAGGTCTCTCATGGTCAGAGAATGCATGCTTTGTCATACCATAAAGTTTACTAGATGAATTAGGGGTTGATAAGAGTAGTTTTACAAAGAAGGCAGTTGTATTTCCAAACATTTGTTATAAAATAGCCTATACCCAGAAGGCTGCATTGTGGCACACTACAGCTCATATTTTTGGGATGGGCGAGGGGTGGGGTGAGATCTCTACTTACCCGCACGGTGGAAAAATTATGTGAGGGGGAGTAAAGTGGACTACATCCATTGTGATGTCATATGTGCGAGCATATTCATGAGAGGTGTTTTCTTATTTTTCAGCCTACGATGCTTGATACCTGCTGTCACTCCTAAATGCAACATACTCATGTATGCCAGGTTGTGACCTGCAGTTGTTAAGGCATTTGACCTGCATGACAAAAAGGTGTAATGTATGCATTGGAGATTATGTCATTAAGAAACAGCCTGCGATTGGTTATTGACATCATGAATGCCAGATGTTCTGGAGGCTTGGCCTGCGACTCTAGGCGTGGAGTTCGCAGAAGGGATTGTAGGTTGGGTATATAAGATTGCGTGGTGAGCTGGGCCAGGTGAAAATTGTTGCAGAGTTCTCTGGGACTCGGTCTGTGGCTGAGGAGGCACTGCGCAGACAAGGATTCATCGAAGTACATATGATTGGGACTATTTGCCATCACAGTGAGGTCGGGATCTAGTTTTTCGCATCTACAACCTGAACTTGGACTTTTTACTTCAGCCAAACGAAGACAGGAACTTAATTTTTGGCAGGAGTAAGTTGGGACTTAGAAAAATTTGGAAGTAGAAATGGACTGTGTTTAGCAGAAAGAAGTTGGGACTTTGCTTTTTTTGCCGAAATTGTGGACTATGTTTTGGTGAAGAATTATTCTGGGACTTATAAATTCCTTCCTGCTGGAGTGTGGCCTTGGAAGGAAAGTGACTTAGCAATTTGTTCCCTATACAGGATGATGGAATTATGCGATACTGCTCTGAAAGGCACCCTATTAGGGAAGGGGCTACGAGGTATGGTAAGGGGAACACCTACTCGGAAGCTCAGAGTGAAGGTACTCTGGGGCACATTGGAAGTGTCTAAAGGAAGAGGTGCAGTTACAGCAGACCCAGAGTAGAAAGGAAGAGGAGCCTGTGTGATGTGTGGATGACTGATACTGTGATTATCATACATTGCATGCTGTGTGGGTTAGGGTGAGCACAACATGCATCAAAAGGTGGTGGGAAGAATATCTCCAACCTTGTTCTAACTGGTGTGTTGTGTAAAAGCAATACCTGCACCATCAGGTATCAGGTGAGCAGAGTACCCTCAGCTTATAGTATAATGTAGATTTATCAGCTGTATGCTAAGGAGCAATGCCTACAACTCTGGTGTTAGGTGAGGGGAATACTCTCTGCTCAATGTTTGAGTGTAGTGATAGTTGTTTGATCACAATCTGCATTGATGGGAAAGCCTCATGTCTAAAGTCAAGGGCCTAGGCAGTACATTGTTATTTAGTCATAATAGAAGGGAGTTTGGTTTTTAATTGTATTTTGGTGAACATTCAACTGTTGATTGCTTGTAACACTATTGTACACCAATCTAAGAGTGGCACTGTCAAAAGAGAAGATAGTGTACGCAACAATTATATGTTCAGAAATAACCAGAATTCATGTTTTTCATTTGTAAATAATTCCCCCATCTTTCTAAAAGTATAGATATCAAATTTTTCTGATCCAATGAAGCTTCATATGTGGAATAACTGCTTCCCATCCCTTCTTCTTCCTTGTTGTATTTTGCAAAAGATTGATGGCGGTTGGGAGGGTAAGTTGTGGTGGCTGTGATGAAAAGAAACCGCCACACCGTAGCATGGGGCTTGTTTAAATTGCTGGCCACCACAGTCCGCTATCGCTCTTATATGGTACCACGAGAGTCCTTACAATCAAGGACTTGTGTACACAGCTTTTTTGGTCTGAGTCATGGTGGCCCCAGCGAACCACATGTGTTGTGTTGGATATCCGGAACCAGCCGACTCTGGTACTTGATCCATCGGCATACCAGCCAGCAGAAATCACGTGGTACCCCAAGTTTAGTAATATTCCTAGGGACAAACGTAGACTGACAGCATTACAAGAATTTTATGTTTTTTAAGGGTTATGTACTTTTTATCAGAATGTATTGTGTGCTATGTACCATGTGGCAGCTTCGGCTAATAAAACCAGTAATCAACCAATGGCGTAGGCATTATTATTTTGTAGACCTAAAAGTCTGCTCTCTATGGGCATGCAGTGTGACCCCAACAGCATTGCAGGTCACAGAGAGCAAGTTATGTTTTAGCTGCTTGTCCCCACCAGCCATACCGGCCGAACATTCTATACGCAATCTTAAGAATTCATGCTTTCAGTGTGTTAGCAGACCTCTGATAACTGGCACCCCAGGCATTTTCATCTAACTGTAC